>JAJLRJ010000010.1:39102797-39575297 GCA_024195265.1 Dendrophyllia cribrosa | reverse complement strand
CTGTTTAAATATCAAGATAACTGATCTTGGGTGATCATATCCTTAATTCTCATGACCTCTCTGATTAATTAAGCATTCATATCACAAGAAGAAATGTGATGCTGATCAGTATAAGTGTGGAATGTTGAAAATTTGAATCAATATGTATTGCTGATTGCTATCAGTTGGCAATGGCAGTAACATTTGTGGCCACCAAAACAAATACTTAGCTACAAAATAAACCTTGTTTGACAAGGTTAGCACTTTACTGTCACCCGTGGCCCAATGAGCTGTATTAACTTTTTGCCAAATAGCACCTTGAAATGTTTTAGTGTTGTCAGTTGAACCCATATGCCCTGTAATGCCTGTGAGGGTTTTCACTTGTACATGTTAGTGTCAGGGCTGTGGAGTAAGTGTTGTAACTATATAACTACATGTATAGTAAGGTCTGTTGACGATATGTCCCCTTGTTACATGTACATGTGTGGAGAAATAGAACAGTTGTTGAAAAAGGTTTTTTGGAATCACATGTTTCCACTAATGAATTTTTGTACTTCCTCAAATAATCTAACTTGTTTCAAGGAAACCATTCTAAATTAGTGCCCCTAATATCTACGTTTTCCTTGAATTATACAGTAGTCTCCATTCAGTTTAGGTAGTACATCTAACCTGTTGTAATTTTGTTCTAGGCATGTATTCAAGATGGTGATCTGATGGACTGATCAGGGAATTTAAAATTCTGGACTGCAAACCATTGGATCCAGAAAGATGAAAGTGGCAATAAAAGACTCTGGGTCTTCTATTTAAAGTGTAAACAAAGAACATTGACATTAATGCGATACATGTACATGTATTGTGCCTGAGCTACCTTAGTTTCTATCTTTGAAGCTTAAAACCATAAAGAAAAAAAATTACTACATGTAGATTTCTTTTTATCAAAACTACAGCTTCCTGATCTTGATTAATTAATATCTGTTCGGGATGTTCAAAACCACCCTCAGATTTTCGGATTACAATTTAATGAAAAGTTAAGGTTCTCAAACCGGAATTTTTTTTTTTGCAGTTTTTAATTCTTAACAGGGATTTGTTCTTTTAAAAGTGGTAGTGTAGGTCCTTCAGCCGGTTGCCTTACTGTTACCACAAAAAGTAAACTATTCTCACCGGTCTCACTTGCACTTATATAATGAGAATGGGAGACCTGGCGGACGCTCTCAACAGCAGCGGAGAGGGAAATAGGGCGGGAAGGGTGGGAAAAAACTGTTGAGAGAGACCGCAGGAAGTGCAAACGAGACCAGATGGATAAAGTTAAAGACCTCACTAAGTGCCATAACACTAATCCACGGACGTGCGAGAAAGGAGAGCGAATGTAGAATGGATTCTCCTTATATACGCTTAAGTGAGACCGCTGAACATAGTAAACTATTCTCACCGGTCTCACTTGCACTTATATAATGAGAATGGGAGACCTGGCGTCCTTAGCAGTCTTAGCAGCGGGGTACCAGGATCACAGGGACAGAACCGACAGACGCCCCATACTCAACCCCAGACTCAACCCAAAATAACATCCAACACCCAAACTGAAACCCGTGAAAGAGGGGAACAAGAACGCTTTACGCCTGAAGGCGTAGAGGGAAAAGCGCAAAACTGTCAACGCGCAAATGGTAACACATGTAGGACTAAAGTATTAGTCCACAAACAAGCGGGGGCAAAACTATTAAGCCGCAAATATTAAATGATGTGGAACTAAACTGTTAAGCTACAAAAACAAAGTGGCCCAAACTCTAACCCGCGAGTATTGACACGTGTGGGACTAAACTGTTAACACACAGAACAAAGCGGGGGCCAAAACTGTTAACCCGCAAAATTAAATGATGTGGGACTAAACTGTTAACCCACAGAACAAAGCGGGGCATAACTGTTAACCCGCAAAAAAAAATAAATCATGTGGGACTTAACTGTTAAATCACAAAACAAAAGCGGGGCCAAAACTGAAACAAAGACAGAACTACGGGGCGCCATTCCTTAGGATATTTAATCTAGTACACATCGTTTTTTTTTTTTCTTCTTTCTATCATGTGCTATGGTAGAAACCAGCAGCACATATTACCGCATTTACTCCAACTAAGCTGTTGGAATATCAACGGACTTAGCAAACGTTCTGTTTTTGACAATAAGTTGTTACATAGTGAGTTTTTGAATAGTATTAAGAATTGTGGTTTTTTGATTCTTTCCGAAATTTGGGGCCATGAAGCTTTGGAAATCCCAGGTTTTGATATTATTTCTGTTAATTCACCCAAAAAATTAAATGCTAAACGTTCGGGTAGATTTTCTGGAGGAATACTCCTTGCGGTAATACCCTCTCTGAAAAAAGGTGTTAGCATTGTAAAAAGTTCACATGATTTTATTTGGTGTAAATTAGATAAAGTATTTTTTAACACACAGGAAGACATATATTTATGCTCATGCTACATTCCCCCTAGTGATTCGTTGTATTTCAATCCTGACGTTTTTACTGATTTGACAAATGACATCAATTTATTTCAAAGTCTTGGGAAGGTAATTATAGCAGGCGATCTTAATGCCCGTACAGGAATCCTTGATGATTTTATCGAGACCGATAACTCAGCACACTCCCCTGTGGATTGCGCTCCTCTGCTCTCGGATGTTTCTAAAAGAAAAAACCTAGATAGTCACGTTAACAGTAACGGTAAATCTATATTGGAAATATGCAAAGCTTTGGATTTACGTTTTCTTAACGGTAGGCTGAAGGGCGACTCATTAGGAAGGATCACCTTTAACGGACATCAGGGTTTCAGTACGGTAGATTATTTTATAGTAAGCCATGAATTACTTAAATCATTTGATAGTTTCATAGTAAAAACGCCTACATCCCTCTCTGACCATTCCCAGCTTATATGTTGGCTTAATGTGACACCCTCAATACAACACGACCAAAATTTAGACAGGGGGAGTTTACACTCTCTTCCGGTACAATTTGCATGGAAGGATGATTCAAAGGAAAAATTTAGTAATTCTCTTAAATCACCAGACATCAGTAGATTGATTGAAGAATTTAATGCCAATAGCTTTGGCTGCAACTCAGAAGGTGTTAATCAAGCTGTTTCTCAGTTCAACAACATTATTGAGTCGGCCGCTAAAAGCTCATTATTTTTAACAAAAAAGAGAAAACGAAAATCTTCGCAACCTTGGTTTGATGTAGAATGTAAAAATTTAAGGGTTTTATTTAAACAGGCCGCCAACAAACTTCATAAGGCACCACTAAATCTTTCTCTACGACAGCAATATAATGAAATAAATAAAGGATATAAATCGCTGTTACGAAGAAAAAAACAAACTTTTTATAATGAAAGTATTGACAATCTTGTTAAAGATACAAATCCTAGTCAATTTTGGTCATCACTCAAACGTCTTAATTCTGATAACAATTCTAATCATAACCAGCAGTCGACAGTCCCTGTGACCGAGCTCCTTGAACACTTTCGACATCTACACTCGACGATCAGCGAATCAAACCTCTCGCTTGATCAGGTAGCGACTGTCAGGGAAACGAAGGTACATGGTGTATCCGATTCACTTGGTACTGTGTTAGATTTGCCCATTTCCCAGACTGAAATAAAAGCCGCAATCAAAAAACTTAAGAATAAGAAAACACCTGGGGTTGATAGAATTCGAAATGAGATGTTAAAATGTGGTGGAGATAAATTAATTCCAATATTATTTAAGTTATTTAATCTTATTATAAAGTCAGGAATATATCCGGATATTTGGACAAAGGGAGTGATAACCGCTATTTATAAATCTGGCGATAGATCTAATCCCTCTAATTATAGAGGGATATGTGTGACAAGTTGTTTAGGTAAACTGTTTTGCATTATTCTTAATTCAAGACTTCACTTATTTTTAAAAGATAACAATCTTTTACATAATTCTCAAATCGGTTTTCTCCCTGGTAATAGAACAACTGATCATATTTTCGCGTTACGTACACTGATTGACAAATATGTAACTAATACACCTCGAGGAAAATTATTTTGTTGTTTTGTGGATTTCAGGAAAGCTTTTGATTCCATTTGGCATCCTGGCTTACTAAAGCGTTTACTCGATTATGGTATAGGTGGACAATTTTTCAACCTTATTGCTAACATATATTCCAAGTCGCAATGCTGTGTCAAAGCTGATACTATGAGATCTGAATATTTTAATTATAACAGAGGAGTGCGCCAAGGTTGTATCTTGTCACCCCTCTTATTCAACCTCTATTTAAACGATATTCCTTCGAGATTAGAAAATACCCAAGGTTTAGACCCCATTATCTTGCCTAACGGCTCACGGCTAAATTTGCTTTTATATGCTGATGACTTAGTACTAATTTCTACTAGTGCCGTTGGTCTGCAAAGGAGTATCAACTCTCTACAACAATTTTGTAAAGAATCCTTGATGTCTGTCAACACTCAAAAAACCAAAGTAATGATCTTTCAGAAACAATGTAGAAAGACCATTTTAGAAAAACATTCTTTCTTCTTAGACGACTCAAAAATAGACAATGTTCCTAGTTATACGTATCTAGGATCTACGATATCTAGTAACGGTAGCTTCACAATTTCTAAACAAAAATCCATTGAAAAAACAAGACGTTCTATATTTGCGACGAAGCGTTTTTTAGATTATTGTAAGTTTCCGATCAAGATTTGTAACAAATTATTCGATAGCCTTTTTTCACCTATCTTACTTTATAATTCAGAAGTCTGGGGAGCCTATGATAATATGAATCTTCAAAAATGGGAAAAAGATCCAGTTGAACGACTTCATTCACAATTTTTCAAATATTATCTTGGACTTAACAAACGGGCACCAAATGTGGCGGCACGAAATGAAATAGGAAGATTATCTCTGAAATCACGAATTTATCGTAATGTATTACATTTTTGGTTACACCTTAAAGCCTTGCCCGAGAATAATATAGCTAAGCAATGTCTGTATATCTCGGAAAATCTTGCCATATCAAACGATCAAAGCTTCATGAACTCAATAAATAAGCTATTGATAAAATATGATCAAACCACAAGTTCTAGTTTTTCTATTTTTAACAAAAACCCCAACTCATTAAAACAATATGTATCCACTCTTTCTTCGAATATAGAGAAAGACTCTATAGCGCACCAAATGAAACTTATTAAAATGAATACTAAACTAAATTTTTATTACAAATTTAAAAATAATACCAACAGTTCTATTTGTTATGACCTAGTCAAGAATATGAGACACAGGAGAATGCTTGCCAAATTTAGAGTTGGAAACCATAACCTACAAATTGAAAAAGGAAGACATACAAAGCCTTTAACACCAAGAGAACTAAGGAGCTGCGAATGCTGCCATTCAAAAAATGTAGAAGACGAGTGTCATTTCCTCTTCGACTGCGTCTCATATGTTGATTTACGGAACAACTTATTTTACGATATTAGAAATTATTGTGCAAGTTTTAAGGATTTAACAGACGAAGACCTTATTGTATTTTTCTTCAATAGCATAGATCCCGTGATTTGTAAAAAAATGAGTCATTTTATATATGAAGCGTCCTTGAGGCGTGATGATTTGTTAATCCGTAATTAGTAACTATTATATTCATTGTTATTGCAATACCATCAATGTTATATGGAAATGCAAATAAAATATGTTATGTTATGTTATGTTATGTTATGAGTAAATAATCCCGAGAGGGAAAGGGATCTTAAACTTTAACAAAACCTCTAAAACTAAGAGTAAACCCGGGAAATGGCGGCCCTCGCGCCCGGTAATCCGAGAGGGACGTTGTGAGCCCTCCAGGCACCGCCATTATAACGAACCTAAGTGATGTGAAAAAACTAAGGAGCCAATCCGCCCCCCCCCCCCCCCCCCCCCCCCCCCCCCCCCCATACAAAGGAGTAAAATGCGAGGGCAATATGACAAAGGGAAGATCCCTGGGACAATGCAGAGACTTGTGAAAGAGCAAGGGCGTGCTAGCAAGGACTTGCGAAATATAAGCGCTGTAAATAGTAGACAAATGACAGCCCGTGAAGCCTACATGTACGAGGACAAAACTTTAAAAGTAGGGTGAACAACAAACAAACACGCAAAAATATGAATTTGATATGCAAATTAAAATATCACAAAATCCAAGAGGACCAAATGTAAAAGCAGAGGTAACACATATAATACAAACAGCGCGTAATAGCAGGACGGAAGGGCAAAAGTTAGCGAATATAAAGCCCAAAGGGCGAAATGTTCAAACCAGGGCGACAAATATCAAATTTATAAAGAGCCCGCAAAAGCCCAAAGGGCAATCGTTCAAAGCAGGGCGAATAAATATCAAATTTATGAACAGATCGCAAACGCCCAAAAGGATAATCGTTGAAAGCAGGGCGAACAAATACAAGATTTATAAACAGCCCGCAAGACGCCAAAATGGCGAAACGTTCAAAGCAGGGCGAACAAATATTAAATTTATAAACAGCCCGCAAACGCCCAAAGGGCAATCGTTCAAAGCAGGGCGAATAAATATCAAATTTATAAACAGCTCGCAAACGCCCAAAAGGATAATTGTTGAAAGCAGGGCGAACAAATACAAGATTTATAAACAGCCCGCAAGACGCCAAAATGGCGAAACGTTCAAAGCAGGGCGAACAAATATCAAATTTATAAAACAGCCCGCAAAACGTCCAATGAAAGGGCGAAGCGTTCAGAGCAGGGCGAACAAATATCAAATTCAGTATAAACATAAGAATAAAAGGCAGCCCGGTTTAACAATGTATTGAATACAAGTAAACGAGGACGAAACAGGAGGGAAGGGAAACAGATATAAATAAACTTGGCAAACCTCAAGAGAGATTTCATAAGCTAGAGCAGCGCCTTGTGCTGAGCATTGTGCTGTGCCTTGTGCTGCTGGTTCAGGGTGTAAAACAGCGTCGTTTTGAGGTGGAGCTGGTGGTAATACGTTGGGAAGGACAGCTTGGGTTTGAGGAAAGCTGTTGGGGCTGGTAAAGTACAACTTGGGCTGCAACGAACGGCTTCTTGTTCCTGCCGAGGTCGTTGAACTTGAACTGCGATTTATGGAGCGTGAGCCATATAAACGTACAGGACACGGACGTGCGAGAAAGGAGAGCGAATGTAGAATGGATTCTCCTTATATACGCTTAAGTGAGACCGCTGAACATAGTATAAAATCCATGTATTCATCATATTACCATGTCTGGTTGTGATTAGTGGACCGGTTTTCATGTTGACATAAGTTCTAGCAGACTACAGGTTCATGTTCAAGAAGTGTAAGACTTAAACTACACTACATGTACGTTGTAACAATCAACAAAATAAAGTATGTCGAGTACAATATGTATACATCTTGTCATAAAAGAGAAAGTAAAAAGAAACTAGATCTAGTCAAACTTTACATATAAGCGTAATGGTGGCGTAAATGTGGACTTAACAACAGATTTACACTTACTAACTTTACGCCGAGTTTAAAGATGCATTTTTTACTCCAGCTTTTCACAGACAGCGCAAAGATAGCCAAAAGGTTGTCTTTACATCATGTAAATGATACGTAAAAATTGTGTAAAGTTAAACTTTACGCCATCTTTATGCTTCCATTACGTAGATTTAAATCTTGACTTTACAGCACATTTACACCAACTTTACGGCCAGCTTAAAGTTGTTCTTTTACTTAAGCTTTACGCCTTCGCGTAAAGGTAGCGTAAAGGTCGACTTTCCGGCAAAATGTAAATGTAGCGTAAAGTTGTGTAAATTAGAACTTTACGCAAGCTTTAAGCTACCATTACGCCAACTTAAATTTGCCTTTCCATGCTGTGAATACCGACGTCGTTTTTCGCGATGTTATACGGTACGGTGCAATTCGCTGTATGTCTTGTAGCAATAATTCACTGACCGGCCGCGCCAGGCGAACGCAGATTAACTTTACAGTGCTCGAAATTGCGCCTGTATCGGGCGCATTTGCGACTACAGATTTCGCAGTTTTGTGACTAAAATTTGTCTAGCTAATAAAGGAATTATATTCAACAGTCTTGTGTCTTACTTGCAACTGGTAGTTGTAATTTTATCCGAAAAATCCTGCGTGACTTAATCGTCGATTTCATGCTCCATTAACGCGGTGTCCAGAGGAGGTTGGACACGGGCCGAAAGGTATCCTGGTAGGAGTGATCGACCAATCAGATCATCGTATTCATTCACAGTCTTTTCTGCGAGAATTTCTCCACGAAACATTCGATGGTTTTTTATTGTGGTTTTCTTCGTAAATGTAGTCCGTTTTTACCCGTAAAGGAGTTTTCATGAAAGGTATGTTGCTACTTTTTCTATTTACTTGTTTATATCGCATTTTTTTCAGTAGAATTAGTTATTATTCGGCTTCCTTGCAAGCCGGTCCAATATGGCGGCTTTCGTCCACGTTGTGTAGTCAACCAACGCGTTCGTTTCTTGATGCTATATCGCGTGGGTTCTAGCCATGAAAATCGCACCATCTTTTGTAGAAAACGTTATTCTTTTAATTTAGGACGTCGAACCCGGTCGGACCTCTTACCGATTTTCTGTTATTTGCGATTAAAGTTCGGTCATTTGTGTAGGTTATCACAAGTGTGCGTAGGCTGTAATTTCTAAGGTTGCTTCGACCTTTTGAGATCAATTTGTTTCTGTCTTCTGAGGAAAAACATATTTGATTCATATCTACACTCTAATCATGAGAGTTGAACATTGCAATTTATGTATGAGCTTTTATAACCTTAATAACTAAAAGCTTATATGTTTGTTATTGTTTTCTTTTCATATTATTGGAGTGGCTTCCTAATGAAGTCTATTCTTTTTCTAGGTTCAACAGCAAAATGTGGAGCCCTACAGTCTGCTCTTTTTCCTGAAAATAGCAGCCAAACAAGAATTACATTTTTATTGCTTGGCCCAAAATATTGGGGCTTGAGGCATGGCAGTGAAGGGTTTTGGTCTGTCATTTTCATGTACACTTGAAAATAGCAGCCAAACAAGAATTACATTTTATTGCTTGGCCCAAAATATTGGGGCTTGAGGCATGGCAGTGAGGGTTTTGGTCTGTCATTATCATGTCTTGTAAAGCCCTGCTCTTAGCAAAAATCCATGCGCTCTTGAGACCCACAATTGGGTTGAGAACTGTGAATTATTGTCATTGAGTAAGCCCCCATATTGTCAGTTGTTTCATATTTTAGCAGATAATTATCAATAAGTTATTATATAAATAAAATTATAAACTTGTATAGACAAAATGCATCAATGATTTAATCAGTCTGTTAAATATATTTCTCTGTTAATTTCTAAGATAAATAATAATTTTCTATACAGATATTTGATGGATTGTGCTCTAACAGTAGCCTGCTAGAAATGCACAGCAGCCCCGGGTTGCTTACTTCTGTCTTCAGTTGACAATGAAAACTTATTATACTTAAGTTCTGCATGGTGGCATAGAACATACCTGCCAAAATTAAGTTTCATGCCTGCGAGTCCAAAACTCCAATCTCATACCAACTCACGCCTATGGAGCAATTTCTCACTCCTGACTAACAGATTTGAGCTATCAGCCTTAACTGATCACATGATCCAATTAAAAATATAGTTATGTTATGAAAATTTAGCACATTTTGTAGGTTTTTATCATTCTGAACATTACGATTACAGCTGGATATTATAAAACGGAGGACTGAGGCCATGGAAACTTCTGAATTCTTCGGACATCTTCGGAATAGATCGGGTTGTCTTCGAATTTGGTCTGGTCGCCTTCAGAAATCCTGGCACACCCACAAAGAAAATCTCAAATAACCTTCATAGTTGGGGGAAATTTTGGCACACTGGATATTTGTTGGAGCTTTTGTATCACTTATGAATTGCTATAATTATTTTGATTACTATTAATTGTTTTCTATTATAATATCAATGGGCTCCTGATCAACTCCATTTAACTATGGTGTGCAGGGGCATAGCTAGGATTTTTCAAAGGGGTTGTCACACTGTGTCACACCCAGGGTACTTACCAGATTGTCATGTCGACATCCACGCTGTGTTTTACTAAAATTATCTCACAAAGGGGGGGGGGGGGGGGGGGGGGGGGAGGTCGTGGGCACCCCAGGACGCCCCTAGATATGCCCCTGGGTATTCCTTGATTGTCAAGGATGGCAAGGGTGTAGAGGGGAGGGGGGGGGGGGGGGTGCGGTGGGGCTGTAAGCCAGCAGGTGAAATTTCTGTTGTTTCCCATTTCTGTACCAACTTCTCAAAAGGCTTCATTTACTTTTTTAATTACTCAATAAAACCATAAAGTAGGATGGGGGAGCTTGTAGTGAAAATAGTTCTGCTTCAAAATAGAAACATTTCAACACTTCTTTCCTTGCTCCACCACTAATTGGCATTTAAATTTTGAGGGAATTGATTAATGGTTTACATAAATACAGCATTAAGAATTATCTGTCTGATAGGAAAGTTGTTAGTTAAAATTATTGGAACAACTACAGTTTGCTCCCTTTCAGCAACCATTCTCTATTGTTGTACTTTGACTCTCATAAGCAACCATCCTTCCCAAGCAACCACCTTTCCAATTCCTGGTTGCTTATGACATAGGCAATTGCACATTTGTTGTGCTCAAGTGAAAGAAAATATAGTTGTTCTCATGTGCACAGTCCTGATCTTTGTGCTCTAATTACATTCCAAGTAAGAGGGCCCAAAGAAAAAATGGTTCCTTAGTACCTTGAATTGTTTTGCCACAAACTCAGAGTAGAGTGCCAAAACACTCTGCATTTTCATTTTCAAGCCCAGAAGTTTGAATTCCTTTTTGCCCGAGGTCCTCCTAATCACAATTTTCTACCAGGTCTTTATGGCCAGAATTGGATTTCTTTTTAGAAGGATGGTTCTTGAATTCAGATGCAAAAATGTATGTTAGTCACTGTTTTACTTCCATTAGGTTTTTAAACAATGTTGAATAATCTGTGTAAACTTATTATTGATTTCATTGATTATGTTTGTTGTTTCACATGATTTTACAGTTTTATTATTTATGTATTTATACTTCGTAACAACACAAATCCAGCACTACCAGCATTCAGTACAACAAAATTGCCTTCGTGTATTTCAAAATTATAACATTGAAACTCAAGAGGACTATAAAATGCAACGATCGATTGTTGTGGTTACCAACCTTGGTAATTACGTGATTTAAGCTTATAGCTTTCGTTACAAATATTCCTCGGTTGGAATTCCTCGTGCAGCCTTGCTTTAATAAGTCTTTCGATCGATCAACCGGCTTAAAACCCTGCTAAGTAACAAGAGGAATCTTATCAACTTCAATGAAGGCCGATTTGTGCTTGTTGTGGCTCAAATTTGTAGTCGGTCACTGCACGAGTAAGTCTTTCGATCGGCGTAGAATGATTATTATTATTAATGATGCCTCAAGTTATTCAGTTGTAAAAATAAATGGTATCTATACAAGCGTAATCGCATCACCTTCAATTTAGGCCGATTTGTGCTTCCTTGGCGGCTAAAAGTCAGAAAATTTGTAGTTCCTCGAGGTCCTCACAGCTCGAAGGTTCATTTGAAATTGAACGAGTGTCGCTCAAAACGAAAATTCATCCCATGATGCCTTTCGGCCCGTGTCCAACCTCCTCTGCGCGGTGTCCAGAGGAGGTTGGACACGGGCCGAAAGGTATCCTGGTAGGAGTGGTCGACCAATCAGATCATCGTATTCATTCACAGTCTTTTCTGCGAGAATTTCTCCACGAAACATTCCATGGTTTTTTATTGTGGTTTTCTTCGAAAATGTAGTCCGTTTTTACCCGTAAAGGAGTTTTCATGAAAGGTATGTTGCTACTTTTTCTATTTACTTGTTTATATCGCATTTTTTTTTCAGTAGAATTAGTTATTATTCGGCTTCCTCGCAAGCCGGTCCAATATGGCGGCTTTCGTTCACGTTGTGTAGTCAACCAACGCGTTCGTTTCTTGACGCTATATCGCGTGGGTTCTAGCCATGAAAATCGCACCATCTTTTGTAGAAATAGTTATTCTTTTAATTTAGGACGTCGGACCCGGTCGCACCTCTCACCGATTTTCTGTTATTTGCGATTAAAGTTCGGTCATTTGTGTAGGTTATCACGAGTGTTCGTAAGCAGAATGTCAAGAAAATTTAGACGGCTATTGTCTACGATTTTGCTTTTTTTTGAGCTTAAACATCAAGTCATTTTCTTGCAGGTATGTCTGATCGAAGAGAAAAACGAAAGCACGGTGGCCCAACAGGAAATACCCCTGGAAAACCATCGAACAAGACTTCAAGAAGCGGTTCTTCTCGGAAGACATTATTCAGTAATGCACCAGTAAGTGCCACATTGGAATGAATATTTGAGTGTTTGAATGTAGGAGGCATTTTTAATTTTAATTTTCTTCATCCGAAGGAACCAGAAACGCCCAAATCATCAGAGTGGTCAAGGGAAGAACTCGTTGGAAAATGTGGAGCCCTTCAGTCTGCTCTTTTTCCTGAAAATAGCAGCCAAACAAGAATTACATTTTTAATGCTTGGCCCAAAATATTGGGGCTTGCGGCATGGCAGTGAGGGTTTTGGTCTGTCATTATATAAAGCCCAGCTTTTAGCAAAAATCCAAAGCTCTTGAGACCCACAAATATTGGATCGAGAACTGCGAATTATTGTCATTCATTATTGTCATTATGTCAGTTGTTTCATATTTAAGCAGATAATTATCAATAAGGTGTTATTATATAAATAAAATTATAAACTTGTATAGACAATGCATCAATGATTTCATCAGTCTGTTAAATATATTTCTTTGTTGATTCCTAAGATAAATAATAATTGTCTCATGCCTGCGAGTCCAAAACTCCAATCTCATACCAACTCACGCCTATGGAGCAATTTCTCACTCCTGACTTACAGATTTGAGCTATCAGCCTTAACTGATCACAATGATCCGATTAAAAGTATAGTTATGTTAATGAAAATTTAGCACTTTTTGTAGGTTTTTGTCATTCTGAACATTATGATTACAGCAGGATATTATTAAACGCAGGACTGAGGTCCATGGAAACTTCTGAATTTTTCTGAACATCTTTGGACATCTTCGGAATAGATCGGGTTGTCTTTGAATGTGGTCTGGTTCCCTTCAGAAATCCTGGCACACCCACAAAGAAAATCTCAAATAACCTTCATAGTTGGCGGAAATTTTGGCTCACTGGATATTTGTTGGAGCTTTTGTATCACTTATGAATTGCTATAATTATTTTGATTACTATTAATTGTTTTCTATTATAATATCAATGGGCTCCTGATCAACTCCATTAAACTATGGTGTGCAAGGGCGTAGCTAGGATTTTTCAAAGGGGGTTTCACACTGTGTCACACCCAGGGTACTTACCAGATTGTCATGTCGACATCCACGCTGTGTTTTACTAAAATTATCTCGCAAAGTGGGGGTCACGGGTACCCCAGGACCCTAGCTAATTGCCCCTGGGTATTCCTTGATTATCAAGGATGGCAAGGGTGTAGGGGGGGGGGGGGGGGGGGGGGGGGGGGGGGGGCAGCAGGTGAAATTTCTTTCAGCAGGTGAAAGGTCTTTATGGCCAGAATTGGATTTTTTCTAGAAGGATGGTTCTTGTTCAGATGCAAAAATGTATGTTAATCACTGCTTTATTTCCATTAGGTTTTTAAATCATGTTTTTCTCCTGAAGTTTTAACAAGGAATAATCTGTGATATTATATAAAAAAGTCAACAGTTGTCAGATTTGTAATGGTCGATGGGACCGAAATCTGTTTTTGTATTAAAACTTATTATTGATTTCATTGATTATTTGTTTCACACGATTTTACAGTTTTATTATTTATTTATGTATTTATACTTCGTAACAACACAAATCCAGCACTACCAGCATTCAGTACAACAAAATTGCCTTCGTGTATTTCAAAATAATAACATTCTAAAACTCAAGAGGACTATAAAATGCAACGATCGATTGTTGTGGTTACCAACCTTGGTAATTCCGTGAATTAAGCTTTTAGTTTTCGTTACAAAATATTCCTCGGTTGGAAATCCTCATGCAGCCTTGCTTTAATAAGTCTTTCGATCGATCAACGGGCTTAAAACCCCGCTAAGTAACAAGAGGAATCTTATCAACTTCAATGAAGGCCGATTTGTGTTTGTTGTGGCTCAAATTTGTAGTCGGTGCACGAGTAAGTCTTTCGATCGGCCTAGAATGATACCTCAAGTTATTCAGTTGTAAAAATCAATGGTATCTATACAAGAATAATCGCATAACCTTCAATTTAGGCCGATTTGTGCTTCCATAGCGGCTAAAAGTCTGAAAATTTGTAGTTCCTCGAGGTCCTCACAGCTCGAAGGTTCATTTGAAACTGAACGAGAGTCGCTCAAAACGAAAATCCATCCCATGATGCCTTTCGGCCCGTGTCCAACCTCCTCTGCGCGGTGTCCAAGAAGTTGATCACGGGAGCACTTTTTCAGGCTTTCTCAGAAATTTATTATTTCCGGTTCCGGTATTAGTACATGTACTGAGGAGTATGATTTCAGAATCGGAGAAATAACCGAAATGAAATCAAGACAAATCGGAAAAATCTGAGACCTTTCGGAATACACAGCACGGCAGGATTTTGCCCGATCCCACGGCGATAGCGTGAATTTGTTTGATGTCAGCCTGACGTTTTTGCCTGCGTGACATATCTCGCGACAGAGCCCTTTTAAACCGTGGCTGAATATAATTCATAAAAATGAGGTACTAGATCAAGACGAGGTGCCACGGGATAAGGAGACGCACTATAATCTATGATTACTACTAGTTTTAGAGATTCCCTATTCTAGAGATTCCCTTTTTTAGAGATTCCCTATTTTAGAGATTCCTCATTTTAGGGAGTCCCTATATTTTAGAGATTCCCCGTTCCCCGTTCCTCGTTCCCCATTCGTCGTTCTCCGATTCTCCATTATCGCCAACTTGGCGCGCTCTTCTATCACAGAAAGATTTCAGTATAAATTTAGCCAAAACAGATTACAAGGTTATCAGTTTTTAAAAAACCCAACATGTTTTATATTACCCGTTTATTAATTGTCATCAGGAACTGATGATCCAGTGAAACCTGATAAATTTTTTTGTAGAGTTTTTCGGCCTTGACCGTTTTATTTTTAGTCCGTTTACAATAGGTTTTGAACTTTGTTCGAGCATTCAGTCATAGCACGTAAAAGAAAAACAAATTATGCACGTTGGTAGTACTTTCAACATAACTTGTAACTCCTTTGTTATCGCCATCGAGTCTGCAGAATTTAAACCAGTCCCTCGACCAACTTATGGTGAACGGGCAAGTTTAATGATTTATATGGCTTACAGCCAGACAAGTATAAAAATAAATATGCACTGTCATTATTGTTAATCTCTTGAGAATGGTAATCTCATTTCCTATTGGTTAATTATCAGATTTCTCATGTGACTAGTGACAGTACCGCACCTCAAAGTACAATTTTTGTAAAACAACACCACACAGGGTGACGACACTTGAGCTAGCAGCGCAGGGGAGGAAACAATTTTCCTTTTAGGTTCTCAGTTGCAGTGATTTCTAGGACCGACCAAGCATCCTCCAAATATGGTGAGTAAAAAAACATATTTACCTTGCATTCAGTACTTTTGTTTGAAACTGTTCTTAAAGGACGCGAAAGCTTTTAGCCGCGCCAATTGCTTAGACATTGTAAGACCTACCTGGAGACCAAGCATAATTTTGCAAATGCATAACTGGTCACTTCGCTTTGCATGTTATACCCAGAAATATTCTGCACATTCAATCAGGTCGTTTGAAACTAATGTTTAGCAGCTTCTGTTCAGCTTGAAAACAAAACACTGTTTTATGATAGAAAAACAACGGCGCCAAAACTTGCAACGATTTGCATAATGTGCAACACTGAAATTTTTCTTTGTTATTTCAACTTTACGTGATGTAACCATAACCTCAGATTTCCTTTCGTGACGATCGCGTTTGGGAGTTTTTTCCCTTCAAATTTGTTTCAAAATACAAGTGTTCTTTTTTGTCTTACAAGATTCCATGGTTTTGCAATGTTAACGTTTAATAATACGTAACCAGCTGGCTGTGAAATTCCAATATATATTTCTATACGACCGGATATAGCGGGTGGCATGAGATAAATTCATAAACCGGCATGGAAGAACGCTCATTGTAAGTGGCTGTTAATCATGAACTGGAACAGTCTACCTGCTTATATATGATTTTCATGCGTTTTAGATGCGCTACATTGAATATAAAGATATTTTGTAAATACGTTTCATATTTTGTCTGAGCGTGTCATTTTCAAATACTGGCTCTTTATTTTGATATTGATTGCCAGATACAACACAGGATTTCCAAGCAAATCCTACTAACTTTGACCGAAACAAATTTGCGAAGTTTCTCAAAAGAAGCGCGCCTAAAACAATAGCAAGTAGTCAAAAATTTTAAAAGGAAAACACTGGAGTTCCGGTCGAAGTCACGAACCTCAATATTGCTCAATGCAGCCGGAGGGAAACCCGGAATACTTTCCTTTAAACCGGAACACCGAAACTAAAGCTTTGAAAAAAAACTACAGAAGCCACGTACAAAGCCGCGCCGGTATGAATGCAAGCTTTGTTTCAATAACGAACGAGCAAGGTACCGCCGCCAGTCGAGTCATAAAAAGCATTGCACTCCCGCAGCAAGCAAAGTTTGCGCTCTCGCTTCGAAGTTTAAAATTGAAAATTTTCAAGTTCCGCCGGTTTTGTATTGAAAGCGTTAAAATGTCTCCATGAAAAGAACTGCTCTGAAGATTTCATCTGAATGGTCATTCTTAACCTCTTGGTATTTCATCCAACCCCCCCCCCCCCCCCCTCGGGGGGGGGGGGGGGGGGGGAGAGGGAGGGAGTTGAGGGGTCTCTAAACGCTCAGGTAGGGAGGTGCGGCCAGGCCACTCAAATCCTGCGACCCTGTTTAAGACAAAACTCTCTGATTTTCCTTCCCTGTTTAAGACGGAATTTTAAGACCCCTCAAGACATTGAACCCAACTGATGTTGTAGCGCGTGATAATCCATATTGTAGTTTAAGGCGGGGGTAAACATGAACGTCATTTTTCCGCCACTTGACATGGCTTTAATGGAATATCTCGTTCACGTTTCAAGCAATCCAAAAACTCTCTGCTCATCCCGTGAATCTATGTCGTGGGCCAGGGGTGTTTTGTGAATTTTTGGGTGATTTTTGGGTATGTTTGGGAGGAAATAGTTTTTCCTCAAAGGATTGGTAAAAGTAAGAGAAAAAAAAATATTGAAGATTTAGTGAGGTTTTGAAAATAGAATTTGTAGTTAATAATTAATAGGCGGACACCAACTTAGTCCACTAGCAACCTGTGGTACTCTTGCGTGGGTATCGACCGTCTGTTGGTGTTCCAAAAATCATTTTCTTTCTTCTATCCCTTCTTTAAACCTCTTCAAATTTCATTTAAATTCATGTTTACCTCCGCCCCTTAAGGGGCAGAAGGAATTTCTGAAAGGAGGCGGGTGGGGGGGGGGGGGGGGGGGGGGGGAAGGGGGGGGGGGGGAGGAGGTTGTACACCTTAATAACTTTATTCGCCGTGGACGACGAGCGCCATAGGCACCGGATATTAGGGGGTACGGGGACATGCACCCCCGGAAAAAATTTCCAATCTTACCCTCTAAAACGTCGTTTCCAGCATTCCTGAGACTCGAAAAGCGTTTGTGAAGTCAAGATATAAAATCTGGAGTTTACCTTAATTCTCAACCAGAAAAACAATTTGAAAAAATGCTGATCGACCTCCCTCCTGCATCCGCCCCTGTTTTATCACCTAACAACACTCGATCTGTTCGATCTTGATGAAAATTTCAAAAAGCCGAAAGTGTTAGGAAACAAAATCCTTTTCTACGAAGAAGTTAGCTAAAGTATAATTTCCAAGAATCATTATAGCTGGACTTTTTAAGAACCCAAAATCGCATTTTCATCCATCGAATTTCCGGTTTAAGAACCTAAACTTTTCATCTAATTAAATCCGAAAATCTGAGGGTGGTATGAACATCACGAACAGCTATTTGGCGAAACAATTCGGTGGGTGACCCTGTTTAATAAACACGAGCATTAAATTCCTATGATAAGATTATTGTTTACATCAGTCTTCTCACATTCCGACTCACGCATCAAAATACATCAGGCGTTGTGTGTGGCTGAAAAGTAGTTGTGAAAAGTATAATACCCAAAGAAAAAAAAATACCTTGGAATCTTTCAATAAGGGTCATTGAGGTCAGCTAGGGCCCTATTTACATGGAAAGAGGGATCCTAGCACTAGGATCATCCGAGCGCGACATGTTTTCTGCTTTCAGTTTACATTCGAAAGGTTGCACGCTAGGATGATCCTAGCGCTAGGATCATCCTATCTGAGAGGTAGGATGATCCTAGCGCTAGAATCATCCAAGTGCCGCATTTTTGCATGTAAACCAAATGAACCTTCTAGGATCATCCTAGCACTAGGATCATCCTCTTTCCATGAAAATAGTGCCTAAGAAGCAAATCTAGGCAAAACGTCAGTAGCGAGAAGCTGATGCTTTATTAATTACACCTGTTTCTTTTTATAGATCAACTGTTAAGTTTTGTACTTAATCTCGGTCCCAGTCCCTTTTCAATACTATATAAGTATAGTTTTCAACACTGTAACGGTCACTTTTGAAAATGTATGTAGTAGCATACGAAACGTCAAGTTTTATAAAAAATGAATAAGTTCAATATGTTTATCACCGCGGTTTGTGTTCTATTTCTTACCAAGGAAATCTAAATCTAAAACTAGTGTATCCAAAAGATAGTAATTGCTGCGGTAAATTTGTTGTAATAATGCTGTTTTATCGTCTCACTGGTTTCACAGAATTTTGTCTTTCGTTTTTTGAGGGGAAGCAAAGCAAATGTAAACGATATGAATCGACGAAAACTTCAGCTGGTTTTAAGACTAATTTTGTTTTGTAATTCACGCACAAGTTCTTGCAATGTCTGTACAATATTCTGAGCTAAGGACACGTTCACCACGAGGTAGGTGTGAAAATTAGGTTAATTATTGTCAGTGAGTATGTTGCGTTACCAGCTAGCCGTATCTTGTTCGCGTCTTCACGCGCTCAGCTCAGGTTTCGCGTCCCCACGCGCTCAGCTAAAGTTAGTCTCATCGACCGCTGTCGGAGTGATTTCAAAATAAATTTGTCTTTTATTCCGTACAATCTTCGAAAATCTTTGCTATCCAACGGTCCTATCGCCATGCCTCACAGTCCTCGCTCAACTCGCGGTATGTTGGACCAAAATATTACTGACAAATCTTGCAGCCAACAGCTTGAAGCACCATGGAAAGCTAGTCTTAAGCTTATGAAAGCGAGGCTACTATTCGTGGCGCAGTGCATTCTGGCCCAAAATGAGTTCGTGGCGCAGTGAATTCTGGTAAATAGCGATCAATTCGAGATTTTTCGTAGCCTATTTTTTTTTTCATATATTTCTCTTAAATCCTGATTATGTTGCTGCTCACTCGCTGCGCTCGTTCCGCAGCAATTAAATTTTATACTATGCGTCATCTTTTTCATCTGAAACTTAATGCCATCTTAAACTCGAGGGAGAGCACTAACCCGGCATCAGCTACCCCCCCCCCCCCCCCCCCCCCCCCTCCCCCAAAATTGAAAATGAAACCCCGAATCGTTATTCATGGAGACCACTGACGTCACTGACTGGTGAGACAGGAGCCAATACCTCAACTTCGTTCCCAGAGTTCTCTCTCTTTTGGAAGAGAGGGACCCTGGGAACGAGGTTGCGGAAGCCGCGTGTTTCTTTGAAGAATAGACAGCGGGAAGAGAAGACGTGGAAGTCCAAGGGAGACATGGAGGAAGACGGGGGAGAAAGAACGTACCCAGATGGGATTTGCATCCTGGGCCACGACGGCAGTTGCGGCCAGGGATAGAGCGAAGTGGAGGCGCCTCGTTTCTGGGCCTATTCCGCACCTGGGGGAAGGGAACTAAGCAAGCAACTGCATATAATCGCGTTTTTTCCACTTGACGTTCGTGGGGAAGCGTGATCGAATGATGCTCGCGGGGAAGTTCGCGTGATGTTGGTGGGGAAGCGTGATCGCGTGATGTTCGCTCACTCGACTATTCAGAGAAGGACTGCTAGCAGTGTATGGTTTGATAGAAGAACTGCACAATGGCAGTCATCTAAAAACACCGCAGTATATATAGTATATATAGTATGTATACTGTATATATAGTATATATACAGTATATATATATGTACAGTATATATATACGTACAGTTTGCGAACATTTAAAACGTTATTGAACTTTTCGGCATTTCAAAATGATTTTACAGGACATTATTATCACGAAATTTTGGATTTAAGTGTTATAAACTGTCTTCGTCTTTACAGATCCCCGTCGTTTTTCTGACAAGCCTCCTACTTGGAGTCGATGTGGCTTGTGGCACCGTCTCGTCGTCATGTAGTCTTGCGAATCACATAAATAAGGTAACTAAACTATGCTGAGTAATTTTTTAGTATTTCCTGGAAACGTTTTTATATCGCATGTGTACCACTAAGAAGCATGGTCCTTTTCCATCGGGAGAATAAAAAAAAAACTTCTAAAATGGCTAAAAAACCCGTCTGAAAAGGCTATGTGACCCATTTTTAATTAGTCCTCACTTTAAGGAGCCAAAAAAAGGGGAAGGTGGGGGGGGGAATGATCCCGTTTTGTTAACATTTACAATATTAGGTGTTCTGTAACTATTCATAAACGTCTTCGACCGAGGATGGCCAGGATGGAAATGAATTGCGACTTGAAACACTGAAGTTAACGTTTTCAAGATCCTCCTGTAGCTTTGAAAAAATGACAATCTTGTTTCTTCTCCCTTTGAGAATTTACAACTGTATATTTACCATTGTACCTCTTGATTTTCAACAAGAATTTGGTGCAAGGATTACGGTACTAATCCATGATTGTAGCACAGACTGTATGTAGCGGGTGAATTCCTGTCTTTGTAATAAAAGTTTTGTTTTCTGTTAGGCTAACACCAGATGGGGTTATGCTGCACACACTGATCCTAAAGGTGAGTTGTACCGTCCAGTCCCAATCACTCGATTCCCAAAAGTACTCAATTAGAATTTACTGCTCAAAAGCGTTTGTTTGGATGGTCACACACGTAATAAACCAGCTTATATTCAGCATTATAAACATCACCACTGGAATATCCTGCTTTTATTTGAATGGTCACACTATAGGATAACAACCATAGATTAAAGTTACAACTCAACTCAAGTTACAACTGACCACTCTGTACAGCATAATAAACAGCGCTGAGCAAAGTACTTTAGGTTTTTATCCACAGACTCAAAAGTTAGAACCACCTTTTACAGCACAATAACTAGTACCACAGGAAAGTAATGCTCAATAGCTTTCATCTGAATGGTTACCGTGTAGGTTTTCATCCACAGACTCAAAAGTTAGAAGCAGCTTTTACAGCACAATAACTGGTACCATAGGAAAGTACTGCTCAATAGCTTTCATTTGAATGGTTACCGTGTAGGTTTTCATCCACAGACTCAAAAGTTAGAACCACCTTTTACAGCACAATAACCAGTACCACAGGAAAGTACTGCTCAATAGCTTTCATCTGAATGGTTACCGTGTACAGCACAACGACTGGTACCACAGGAAACTACTGCTCAATGGCTTTCATCTGAATGGTAACCGCAGACTCAAACGTTATAGAGCTAATTTTTTGAACATTTCAACCCTTAAAGATCGATTTTGCAATTAACTGACAAAGGAAAGGTTAAAACGTTCTTCCTTGATTAACTTTTATTTCCAATAAAAGGAGAAGGACCTTCAGAAGCTCCTTTGCCGTTTCTACACCCATTCAAAAAGAACACCGAAGAAGAAATTAACAAGCAGATTAACAGGGAGCTGTTTGCCCACTACACCTACTTGTCCATGGTAAGATAGACAATTGTTGAAAAATAAAAACACGCATCGACCTCTCGGAATATGCCGCTAAGACCCATGAAATTTGCTGACGAAAAAAATCCCTCATATAAGCCCTGGTCTTGAACAACTTTGGCCAGCTTCCTCAATGACAGCTTATATCCGAGAGTTTTTTTTTCAGTGAAAACATGTTATTCTGATCGTTTTGTTTGTTTTACTCCTTGGTATCCAGGCCATGCATTTTGACCGTGATGACATTAACCTTCCTGGATTCCACAAGTTTTTCAAGGAGTCATCTGAGGAAGAGATGGAGCATGCGCAGAAGGTATTAAAAAAAACAGTTCTGAACTTCTAACTTTCTATAGCGTTATTTGCAGCATTCACACAATAGCATTTTTTTTTATAAGATTTTAGTCCGGTTTAAGTCTCCATGAGCCCGTAGGCGCCCCCCCCCCCCCCCCCCCCCCCCCCCCCCCCCCCCCCCCCCTCCCCACACCCCACCCCTAGGCCCCCTTCCCCAGGTCCTGGGGGATTGTGAAGTCCTAAACCGTTTCAGTTTGCTGTGGAGCCCGGAGCCTTATCCTTTCTCTGACCGAGCCCAATAGAAAATAATTCGAACCCAGGCCCTTGAAATGTCCACGCATTTCCCCTATACTTGCCATTAATGTTATCTCAAAAATACTGTTTGACAATGATTATTGACAATTGAACATCATTTGCGTTACAATAAAATTCAACGTGAAAGCGAGGTAATTTCGGGCAGAAACTTCAAAATTTCCCGAAATTGCTTGCATCCACGTTAAATTTTATTGTAATGCAAATAAGGAAAGTTAATCGTGAAATTGCCTATTGAAAACCGTGTTTATACAGCTTAATTTAATTGATCATGTATATTTTTTGCTGACAGCTTATGAAATATCAAAACAAGCGTGGAGGTCGTGTTAAGCTGCACAGCATCATGGTAAGTAATCTCTATCAAAGCTTGCTATTCTTTAGCGCAAAATACCGATTTCAAAGATGATACAGTCCCATCATTGTAATGATCGTATTTCTATGGGTACCCTGTGGTACAAATGACTTCCGGGCACCGAATAAATCTGTTAGTTGCCCTGCCATCTTGTGGAGTTGTGATCTTTACACTCACTACGATCAACGAACCAATTGTCCGTCTTATACCACCTTTACACCAACGCTTAAACATGTTTAAATGTTGTTTAGTTTAAAACAGGTTAAAAAAAATACCTTCTAACCTGCCGTAATATTCGGAGTGAAAATATTTGCTAAAAGAAACTGTGTTGACTTTTATTTCCATTCCAGGTAGTTTGAGTCATATACTTTTAAAAGCGTTCAAGGTAGAGGATAAAAACGTAGTTAAACTAAAAAACAACAATTCAAAGGGGACAGACCGCAAATAAATGTGGCTACTAAATATATCTGAATTTCGTAACTGTTCATCAGTAGGATGCCCAAAATGCGTGCAATTCCACAATTGGTTTCGGCTCCATTAAAAACATGTTTTACCGTTGGTGTAAATGGAGCTTTAGACTCAATAGAGAAGTGTCCAGCTTATTGAGTTCAGTGCAGTTATAGGAAAACGAGTGACTGAAATACGGTAGAGACCAACTTTAGGTGACCGTCTGTATCGGTCTTAGATGAATGTCCCTTTAAAGAGAGTTGTTTCTAGCTGCTTGAACAACTTTGTCTTGCTATGAAGCCTTTATGTATAATATTTATGCACATCTTAATTTCACGTTTCAAACGTTATGAAACGCGTTTGTTGTTTCAAACGCTTCCATTTCGAGAGCATTTGAAGGCGTTTCAAACCCCTTTCAAATGCTGCGTTTAAACGGTTTTGTAAAAGTTACCTTTAGCCCCCTTTTCATATGAAGAGCCACATATTGGTTACCGGTCAGTACGACAATTTATGGACTTGCTTCCCTTAAACAGAAACCCTGTAAGGACCAATGGGGAAACGGTTTGGATGCCATGACTGACGCCCTGAACCTAGAAAAGGATGTGTACCAATCATTGTTGGACCTGCATAAGGTAGCAGAAAACAACACTGATCCACAGGTATGGTTACGTGGATAAATAAATGATTGAATGATCGATTGAGCTAAATTCTCCCTAAAAAGGACAAGAATTTCATTAATTGTTAGTTCTGAGAATTGAGTGGCCAATCGTGACAACAACAGTACTGTTGCCTTGTTAACGTCACGAGTGAAAAGGTTGAAAAATGACCACCGTAAGAAAATATAATACTGTTCAATAGCTAGCTTTTTTCGAAAGGTTACTCTCTAGAATTTCATCCACAGACTTAAGTTAGAACTACCTTGTACAACATATCAACTAAACAGCACCAAAAGAAAGTACTGCTCAGTAGCTTTCATTTGAATGGTTGCACGTCAGGATTTCATCCCACAGACACTAAAATTTGGTAAGTGCAGTTTTCAATTTCCATAACACTTCCCCTTTAAGCTACATAACTGTTTTTTTTTTTTCACAGTTACAAGACTTTCTGGAATCGCACTACCTTGGCGAGCAAGTGGATAGCATCAAAGAACTGTCAAACTACGTTAACACACTGACACGACTAAAAGGAGCAAACTACAATCTTGGCGAATATCATTTTGATAAAATCACCCTGGGAGGAAGCAAGGATTAAACGTGCAGTTAATTAGTGCTTTTAATTGGAATGACGAAAAATTTGTAGTGTTAAGTTAGAAGAATGCTTGTGAGGGTGTTGGGTCGGAAAGAGTTAAAATCTCTCAATTTTAACAGTTTTCTTCAGTTTTAATGTTTTTCATTTTTCGTATTTTTGGTTTTTGTTTTTATCCATGAAGTTGTTGTGAAACGATTAACGTTATTTAGCAATGGAACAAATAACATTGCACTCAGTCGAAATTAGCTCACTGATCTCAAAGTTTCGCTTTTGCGACACATAAATTCGGAAACGAAATACATATTTGTTTGTCATGGTTTTGATATTTATTGATTATTGAGTGTAAATTGCGGTTCATGTTGATTAGTGTACGATTGATTTTATATTTCAGGCGATGTCATATTAAATGTAACTTTCATGATTACAGTTTGATGAATAAACGTATTTACAAAAACAACATGCTCCAAATTTTATGTTTTTGCTTTTCTGGGTGGGAAGGGAAAGCAGTAAAAGATATCATACTGCAAAATTTCGAGAGGAACTCCTTCCGTCCTGATTGAGCATTAAGTGAAACAAAAGAAACGGCAAACTGATCCTTACGGCAGAAAAACAGAAGCAGAGGCAAATAAAATAAAATAAAAGTGGAATATAATAGTGCCCAATATTTCGCTTTGCGAAATTTATTTGCTTCTGCTTCTGTTTTTCTGCCGTTAAGATCAGGTTGCGTTTCTTTTGTTTCACTTCAAGTATAAACACTGATCTAGGTCTGAAAGACCCAGATCCGGCCATTCTCAACGGTTTGTTGCAGTGATCGTGCATTCTATGTTTCTTTTTATAGGGCAGTTTTCAATTGCGTGTCGTAAAACCAAAACCAAAGTAATTACTCCGTCCAATCACACAGCTCGCAGACAATCTGATAAACCAATCAGAACTCGAAGCAAATACATGTAACCGGCGCCAAGCGCGGGAAAACGCGTGCGAGCAAGTCACGATTGGTTTTGGTTTTACTTCTGATTGGTTAATGAAGTGGCGCGAGATTTTTAGCCAATCACAAAGCGTAGCAACGAAAACCAAAGCAACTGCGAGATTAGTTTCGACACTCAATTGAAAAGCGCTCTATGAGCATTAACGACCATTAACCCTTTCACTCCCAGAGTCAATTATGGAAACATGTCAACGTATGAGACAATCCTTTTCCCCACTCGTAAGACTTTTAAGACACGCTATCCACAGGCTACGATTTAGTCAAGGAATGAGTACTGAGCTCAAATTGTTCAATTTTATAAAGGCCAAAACTTGTCGCGCAGTGCTCAACTGTCCCGTTGCAAGATGAGATTGTTTGCTGCGCTTATAACCACCTACGAGCGCATCAATTTTTCATGTTGCAGAAAGTAGACGTCGCTTCTACTTTTGCAACATGAAAATTTGTTGCGCGCGAAGGTGGTAATACGCGCAACATCAGGGCTTCAACCTGCAATGCAGCATTGTTGCGCGACTAGTTGCCGATTTTTTGCTCGTATTACTTCACCTAAAAAGAAAAGTGTATCACAATTTTGTCCGCGCGAAATGGGGAGAGAGTGGAACGCGAATGGAAAGAGAAACCCTCTACGCTGCAGGTGGGACCCCCCCCCCCCCCTTTTTTTTAAGGCGTGCAACACGCTGGTTGATCAGTCTAGAATTACAGAACAAAATAATTATAAATGGTCAAAGAGAGCCAAGACTAAAACGTTTTCACAAACCCTCTATGAGCGCTGGAAGCGAGTTAAAGATCGTGATGCGCGAGTGTTAAGCTCCTCACGTGTTATTTTTCTCTCGCGCTTCACGATTGGAGAAAAATTGATTCAGAAATCATTCTAACATCACGGTCATCAACAATTCCTTGAAGTTGAAGTTTGTCAACCTTATGTCCAAAATCAAGTGTTGAAAAATGTGGACTCTAGACCCTGACCTGTCATTGTTATTGTTATCATACCGTATTTTGGCGCAAAGCTGTGGAAAAAAGTTAAATGACGCGGGAATAAATACGATAACAGGAGCTTATCACCCTGACGATGATTATAAGCCTTTTTATAGAACAATATCCTGATCGGTATGTTTATTTTGTCATGTTCATAAAATCCTTTCTGATAACCTTCAACCCTTAAACTTCCCCTTTTCTAGTTTATGCCAAAATGGCACAGTATGCACATCCAAGAGAAAAGAAATGGGCTCCTATAAAAATTTATAATGAAAACTCGTTTTCATGAAGGTGTAAGTAACAAAAAACCTAGGAGGCTGTGCGTCATGAACCATTGAGACCATAACTTTTTCCCTGTTTTAAGCTAAAATGACACAAATCTATACCCAAATGCAAATTAGAGGGCAACAACATACCCATTTTTGGTCCAAAATTGTCAAATTCTATACCAATTTCCAGACCAACTGTAACCGCAAGAAATATAAAAGCTCCTGCAAGCGGCTATAGAACTTTAAGGTGTATTTTGTAGTACCTCCCCCTAGGTGAAATATGTTGAAATATCAACACACGGTATATGGAGGGTCAGATCCTGAATGATATAATGACAATGAGATCATGAATGATATCATTGTCTAAAAGAACGAGCTATTAAAGTAGTTTTCAAAGCCTCCCACGTTACGTCAACATCAACAGGAAAAGCTCTTCAAATTATCTACAATTTGTACACTAGCCAGGTAAACAACGGACCACACGAACAAACAGATGTGGCTTTAAGAGATCATCCGAGAAGGCTAAAACTAAGTATCCGAGAACTGCTACAGCCGCGGCAAACGGAATTCCTCAAAGGTATGTGATCTATTTTTCTAATCTCTTGCCTTGTGTAATCTCTTTCCAAATTAGATACAACAAAATTAAAGCAAAACTTTTAACCCTGCTAGACGATCAAACATGTCGGAACGTCAGTAACTTTGTACTAAAACGCGAAGCGGCTTATTTTATTTGCCCCGGCACTTCTCAGTCCTGGAGGACAATCTTCATTTTTTTAGTGGTGATGCGCAGGCAGATTCTCCACTTACCGGTTTTCAGACCTAATTCAAAGTAAAACGTTTTCCTTTTTAAAAGTGATGAAATGTTCAAGCAAACAACCGTGGAAGACAATCCTGCTGGTGTGGATGGATAATCGGCTTAATAAGTCCGCAGAAGCAGAGAACGATACATCGTAAGTTGAAATGAGTACTGAATAGTTTGGCTGGCCACACCATCCTTCTTCAGGGCAGGTTTGAGTTTGCATCGAGAACATGAGAGGGGTGACATTGGATGACTGAGTTGAATTGGCTGTGCTACGTTTAACAATAGATATTGATTTGTCGTTTAAGACTATTACGTCTATTACGAATGGGAGCAGTCTATTTGGCACGCCAAAACGACTGAAAGTGTTAGTAAGTAGAGATTCAAGCGATAAGGCATTATAATTCAGTTTGTTTGTGTGAAATAAAAATGCGTCCGGCGTACGTAGAAGAGTTGCGCAAGACTTCTTTGTGGTTCGAGAAATCCTCCCCTCCCGATCCCTGGTGGTTTGTTTGTTCTTATAATTACCAGCAATAGATGACCTGCGTACTTTCATAGCCATTCATGGCGTACTTTCATAGCAAAAAAGGAAAAAAAAGTACAGTAACAGAACCAAGGATGACAATGGAAACGAACTCAAGATGGCATATTTCGTAGCCGACGATACCCTAGAGTGATCACATGCACAGTCCCCTATGTCCATTTCGATTTTGTTGGCCATATATAATTATAAGGTACCGGGATGCTTGTCGTCTCGTTTAGTGGTGTAAATTACAGATTTTGGTTTCACTTAGGGTATTCAAGAAGGAACGCTGATATTATAATCAATACATCAATAGATTTAAAATGAGTTTAAAAAAGTGGATGAACATGAACATCAACTGATTACATATTTATACATCATATTTTTCTGCTGCTTCAGTGCCTGATGTTCGTATTCAAAATTTTAGATTTTATATTTTCTACAAGCATTGTTAACCATCTGTATTATATATTTTTGTAGTTTATTAATTTAGTTAGTTAGTTAGTTAGGGGACCTAAAATAGGGGTAACCTCACGGTCCTCCTTTTTAAATACCGTTTTTCTGTATTTGAATGAAGTATTATAAGTCTTTTTAGTTAGCCATCGAGGTATCGTTTGGGGTGGCACGCAAAGATTTATGACAATAAAGCTTGAACCACGCCCAGATTGGTCTCCTTAAGGGATGTACCTTTCCCAGTTTTAAGCAAGCCGTAACTTTCAAGGATCGATCTTTAGAACACACTATACTATGAACAGTCTAGCGATTCATCACGTTCCAGTTCCCATCCCCTGATAATTCCACTGTGCATCTGATCTACCTGTGATAAGGTTATGTTACAGGACAGGTGCATACCTTAGATTTTACATACCGGCTGATTGCAGCTAAATATTTACCTCCTCTACAGATGTGGTATCGCGTGGTGTTCCTGTGTGTGATTGCAGTCCTGTGCTCTGCTAAAAATCTAGATGACATGGTAAAGAACAGAACGGACTGTGGAGAGTATTTCGACAGCATGTATCTGGTAAATAAAAAAGGAATAAATACTTAGTCATATATATTTTTCACTCAAGTCTAAACTTTTCATGTCAGTGTCATCAGTGTTGCAAAGCTTGGTTATTTCCCTCGACAGAATGATCCATACGCGCGATCCAATGGCTGATTGATAAGTGCATTACAGCCTAACATGCGATAAACAGTCAACTCCCATGCTTCTGTCCTCAAGGTGCGTTCGCGCGCCTCAAACGGACGGTAACGATGAGAGGTAGCTGTTTCTGCAGGCTGATAGGCCATTTCCGAGTTTCTTTATGCCTTGTAATCAAAGCAAGGTTTGGTTCACAATCATTCATATTGAAAACGTTCATTGAGTTTTATTGCATGTGAATGAATTTCATTTCCATGCATCAAGCCTCGCTTTGAAAACGAGGCATGAAAGGCCTTACGCATGATGTCGTCACTCGCTCAAACGTCACCACCAAGCCTCGTTTGTAGGAAAGTCCTTGCAACCCTTTGACAAGTTCACGTTGTTTATGAGTGGGTATTCTTTTCAACTTTGCTCCTTTGGGAACATATTGATGAGATTGTCACAGGCTTACACTTCGAAAGCGAGGCTTGGGGTGAAACTATAGCTAGCTAGTCTGACGTAAACTTCCATAAGAGCTAATGACTTATGGCAGCCGCTCTTAGAATAAAAATTCGCAAATTGACTGGTGGCTGCACTCTGAAGATATTGTTTCTTACCTAATAATAATTACTTTTAATCGTGTTTTTTACTTGTTTCTGTTTTTTTTTTCTTTTTGCAGGATGAGAACATCAATCTTGTTCAGGAAATGGACAGTTCATCCCATCAGGTTTGTAAAAATCATAAAAATTAAGATAAAGGTTTGCCCATGAACCACCGATGATTTGCTTGGATTTTTTTAAATGAAAATGATGGAGACAATACGTATCAACTACCGAAAGCAAGAATTAAGCCGTAATTATGTAATGTCAAGTCTGTTTCTAGATCTCGGCCAGTCGTCCCCCACCATTAGGTAAGGATTAAACCACATTTGCTATACTATCGTCAAGCCATAAGCGTACGGGGCGAGGTGCTGCGGGGGCTGGCTGTCAGTGAGAAGATCTCTGTGTAATTGGAAAAGGCGCAAAGAATGCAAGTAGAGTAATTATAAAGATTAGAAGTATGTTCATCACTTCAGTTAAAATTATTAATATGCTTTCACTTTTGTGCAAAACAGGAATGGAGGTTTAAAGAAAGCTATGATTACTTTGGTGAGTTTAACGCTGTGTATGTATATAGTGGTGAGATAAGAGTTTAAGTAGGATCATTTCATACCCAATTTTGAGATCGATGGTGCGGTTTTTACAGTGAAACCGGTCAAACAAGCTGCCTGGAATAAATTACTGTGCAGTGGTTCGCATGTACAGTAAACACAAAAGATACGATAACGCATATACTTTAAGGCTGAAAAGCACAAGTTAAAGTCGCTTTGGCAAATTAATTGTTCCAGAAAAGCCACAAAGGGAAGGTTCAATATGTATGGCAACCTGCTCCCTGGCTAGTGGCATAAAGATGGTACACATGGAACCAACAGATGATCCACGTACAGTGCCTTACACCAGAACCGTCAGATCACCAGCTCTTCTTATACCCACTCAGATTTTACTATATCGTTTATTTTCTCGTTAATTTCTAATGTAATGTAATGTAATGTAATGTAAATAAATGTAAACCCTTCTTTAGACACGGTACAACAACAACAAGTAGCTTTATTTGCATGACTATAAATCCTTACAGTATTGCAAAGCTTTACAACATAACAAAATGAAATTACAATAATATAATAAAGAAAGGGAAAGTACAATCAGTCTGATTTGATAATTTGATTATTGCGGAGATCTAAGCATGAAATAATGAATTTCACCAAATGAATATTTACAAAATAATTACGAGAGTTCATTAATTCATTGGTAACTTCTGAAGGAGATAACTGTTTTATATTTGGTAGGTGATACCCTATTTTCCTGTAAAATCCGTCCCTAATAATTGAGTATTTAGGACAGTGGAAAAGGAAGTGAATTTCATCTTCAATTTCATTAGATCCACAAGTAGGGCACAATCTATCATCTCTCGTGATTTTTTCATATCTACCAATTTCAATCATTAATTTATGATTACTTATACGAAATTTTACTAATTGTTTTCTGTCATTTGATTTCCTTGTAAGGTCTAAGTAATGAGAAGGCGTATATTCGTTCTTAAAGATATTATAAAATTCGAGTTCTTAGAGTGTTGAATGATATGTCGCCAATATAGGATATATTTTTGTTGCATTAAGTTTACATAATGTTCGATTTTAGTTTCAGTTAAGAAAATAGGGTCAAAATCAGGCAAATTATAGAATTCGGATATCCTTATAAGATTAGAGTAGAAGCTATTTTTACCAGAAGAGTGAAGATCTGCGGACATTAAAAAGATCTGTTTAACAATAGAGTTATTGTCCTTACTTTGAAGATATAAGGTATAATTAATTATTTTCTGATTAATAGCTATAATAAGAGGAAACCTTCCTAGTTCAGCTCTACATGCCACATTTGATGCTTTATTGCTTACTTCTAGATAACGTTTGCAGAATTGTAAATGGATTTTTTCAATCTGCGAGCTGTCCCAAGACTTAAAATCCGGTTTTGTGTACACACCCCAAACTTCGCTATTATATGTTAAAATTGGGGAGATCATCGTGTCAAAGATTTTACTTGCCAGGGATGGGGACAATTTACTGAAATTTGTATATTTTCTTAGACTGAAAAGAGCGTGAAGGGCCTTCTCTTTTAGCTGGTCAAGTGCCATTGAAAAGTTACCCGTTGAAGAGATTACAGACCCTAGATAAGTGTAGTTTTGGACGATTTCAATCATTTTATTGCCTATGTGAAAACTAGACTCAGTACATTTCTTAGCACGTTTCTGAAAGATCATAACTTTGGTCTTTTTTGGATTGATACTTAACATCCACGAGTTGCAATAGGAAGATAACTTATCAAGACAAGTTTGCAGTCCTGTTTTGGATCTTGAAAGTATGACTAAATCATCCGCATATAAAAGTGAGTTTAATTTTGTGCCATTCGGTAGAACAAAAGGATCCGATAAAATATTTTCGAACGAATGTGGTATGTTGTTAACATAGAGGTTAAATAGCAATGGGCTTAAAATACAACCTTGGCGTACACCTCTTGCGTATTGAAAGGGTTGTGTTTGGCTTTTTCCAATTTTTACGGAACATGTAGAGTTTGAGTACAAATTATTTATTAAATTGTAAAAGCGGCCTCCCACATTAATTTGCAATAGCTTGTACAATAGTCCGTCATGCCAGACTGAGTCAAAAGCTTTCCTGAAATCTACAAAACAAGCGTATATTTTTTCATTGTGTTGATACACATATTTATCTACTAAAGTTCTCAGAGTGAGGACATGGTCTGCTGTACGATTTTTGGGCAAGAATCCAATCTGAGAATTGTGGAGTATGTTATGAGAGTAAACATGCTCAAGGAGTCTTTGATTAAGGATAGAACAGAACAATTTTCCCAAAGCTTGTGGGGTTGCCGGTGTGTATAAAATAGAGGTGAAAAATTAAAAGTTCCTGCTAAAAACAGAAGATAAAAATTTGTAGCTAATGTTTACAATTAAAACTGACAATCGAGTTTATCTAATCAATTTCTATTACAATAAAAACATTAAATATTTATTAAAAATAAAGTAAATCCGCTTTGTCTGTAGCGCGTGGTTCAGGAAGAAACAATATGAAACTATAATTCCTTAAAGTAATCTTCATCGCTTAGCCACGTTTTTTTAGGTCGTTAAAATTGAAAGACCAACTTCTTTTTCGTTGTAGTATACAAAGTTCCATAAAACAGACAAATGACATTGTTCTTTGTAGGAAACAAAATGGACCAATTTTCGTTGATTATGATGAGTGAACCACTGAATGATGATGTGGAAAGTGAAATCAACATGCAGATTAACAAGGAACTGTTTGCCCACTACACTTTTCTTTCAATGGTATGAGTTTTTAATAAATGCATGTAACGTAAGAATACTGAAACTGTACCGGCGTAGCCATAGATTGTTTTCCAGTGGTCACAGATGATGTATAACGCCGCCATATTGTCACATGTCCTGACATAAAGTATGCGACTTCAAGTCATTTTATACTGGCTTTTAAGCCAAAACGTGTACCGACAAGTATCTTGATACGAAACATTGGATTTCATGTTCCAGAAAAAGTTTCCATTGTATATACCTTCACATGAAACTGATTGCAAGGAATATTCATACTTAGTGAATCAGCCATAATTTTTACAAGGGATCTTTGTAAAGACCTGTTATATCAAAGAAATAGTAAACGCTAATAAAGCAAGTAAAAATAGAGCAGTTTTCAATTGAGTGTCGTAAAACCAAAACCAAAGTAATTACTCTGACCAATCACAGCAGTCGTAAACAATCCAATGAACCAATCAGAGGTCGAAGCAATTACATGTCGGTGGCGCCAAGCGCGGGAAAACGCGTGCGAGCAAGTCACGATTGGTTTTGGTTTTACTTCTGATTGGTCGAGAAAGTGGCGCGAGATTTTTTAGCCAATCACAAAGCGTAGCAATGCAAAACCAAAGCAATTGTGTAATTACTTTCGACACTCAATTGAAAACTGCTCTATAAAAGCTCGATATAACGTACTATGTAAAATATGGTTCACTGACGAGGATTCGAACCCCGGTCTTTTGCCATCAAGGCAGACGTGCCCATGATCTCTGTCGGTTTCACCGATGGTGTAGTGTGGTGATCGCGTCTCTGTTGGCTCGCCTGTGGTGTAGTGGTGATTTTGTCTCTGTTGGTTAGCCTGTGGTGTAGTGGTAATCACGTCTTCCTTGACAGCAGAAGACTGGGGCTCAAAACCTTGCCGGTGAACCATATTTTCACATAGTCTATATGTTATATCGTGCCTTAATACGTTTTTATACTTTCATACCATAACGAGTTGTCAATACAAATTTCATTTTAATTACCGCGTATATACTAATATCTTCTTTCGACGGACGTATCTGGATTTTGTAGGGTTTTCATTTTCTTCGTGATGACATTAACCTTCCCAACGTCCGACAGTACTTCAAAACTTCTGCTGAAGAAGAAATGAAGCATGCGCACATGGTAAGAAATATGACCGCGTCAGCTTGTAGATTGAGACTGTGAACAGTATCCTAACAGGGCAGGGTCAGCGGGTTAAAAGGAAATCGGCCGCAGGCGAAACGAACCGAACGAGCGACTGAGCTGGGGAGGGAAAGGCAGACGAGGCGGGCGGCGCTAGATTCTCTCCGCTACTCGATTTCATTTAACCCAAGAAACCCTAAATAAAAAAAAAACGACTGTTCACAGGCTAGCCCCAGCTAGCTCTCAGGCTACATGCTCGCTCTCCTGGCTAGCTCGTAGATATCTTTATCTGTACTATAAATATCTGAGTGCATGCGTTCATCTCGAATCATCTCTGACACACGAAAAGTATGCGGCAGTCATATATAGTAATAATTCTTAAAATTACATGATTGGGATTTCTTTGCCCCTTTGCTCCTGGATGCGGTTTTATATATATAACCTTTTATTTTTTTTATCAGTGAGACTTAAAGTAATGTTTACTACATGAGCGGGAGTGTTGTATCGGCCTATACAATCACGAGGCACAGCCGAGTGAATGTATAGTGCCGATAGAGTGATTTTACTTAACCCGTGAAATAGTTAGTAGAATAGTACGCACTATTAGACTATATTTCCATTGTTTTCTTTTGTTTAATTTGGACTATCACACACTAATTATTAGTTAGCGTTTCACAGGTTAAGTAAAACCACTCTACAACACGGTCGCGAATGTAGTAAACAACTTGTGAAATTCACATTCCATGCAGATACAACTCACTAGTGGTTGTATATCTAATTTACTAGTGAGTTGTATCTAATTTACATTTCAGATACAACTCACTAGTGAATTGTATCTGATTTACAGGATAACCATGTGATTGGAATGGTTCATTTCTATTTGTTGGTACCTTTATGAATTATTAATGAATTTTACAATTACAAATGTAAGCTCGAACACTTTTCTGTGGTGCTATTAGTTGTTTTGTCTGTTTTAACACTGTGTAAATGCCGCGTACAAAAATTAACAGAAATTGAACATTATTTTTCTTCCGCCGCTGAAATAGTTTATAGAGTACCTTCTCAAGCGTGGAGGGCAACTGATGCTGAACTCATTAAAAGTGAGTACAAAGAAAACGCCATCTTAGTTTTTCACCGTACGAAAACTGCACGGGGAAATGGCGCGGAAAAGCGAAGAGCATTTTGTTTTCTTTACTAAGGTTGGTTGTTTCAATGGAACGCCGAGGTTGAAAGAAAGAAGGGCTCCGTTACCCCGCCCACATTCACTCAGTAGTAGGTAGTGGCTGCATTAATTTTGCCTGACATACATAAGGAGACGATGTTTCGCAGGAAGTTGTCAAAACTTGCATGACAAGTATCTGAAGTATAAAAGAAAGAAGTTGTACAAGTGGAATGTATGAAAAATCGAAGAAAATTTCGTCATCAGGTCATGGTTTGTCATTTGGCAATAATTATCCGCGGTTTCAAGGAAAGTTTCTTTTGCTGTTTGTTTTGACAGAGACCATGCCGGCATCACTGGGGCGAAGGGTGGATGGTAATGGAAGATGCACTGGTCCTACATAAACGACTGTTACAGTCCCTGACGAGTTTACACGCCTCAGCTCGCGAGAAAGATGATCCCCAGGTAAGTTAGATTTTATGTGTCTTGTTCCTCCTTCCCGTGTCTAAAGTGTGATGTTAACGGCCCGTTTACACATGCAGATACGTATGTCCGCTAAAAAAATTCACATATTTAATATATTATACATTTTCAAGTTATATCTTTTTATTTAGTCGATTATTTATGAAGTATCTCTATACGGGTTAGATAGGAGAGGGGTCTAGATAGGTATCCGCAATTAGTTTACCATATATGTAAACTAGGTATCAATGACACGTTAATAAAGTTTATTATTATTATTATTATTATTATTATTATTATTATTATTATTATTATTATGTTTATTCCTTTAAGGCTCAGGCACAATGTTCTGTCTGGTTGATATTCCCTGGAAGCGGGTTCCAACATGTCACCATGGGTTCCAGGACTTTTCTTTCTTTCCTCTTACAAGGACAGCACCTTTCTCAGGATCTTTGCTGTACCCAACAATGCTGTCTTCTGAATTATTATTATTATTATTATTATTATTATTATTTATTAACGCCATAACCTTTCCACTTTGTCCCTTATTTTCTCTTGATGACACTGGGAAATCGCTACATGTGATCTCATTCATTTACTGTTCTGACCCATCCATGGCCATTGTATGCGCACGTTGTCGTTTGTTGACTTTGCATCAAAATCGTTTTGTTTTACTTTGTTCTCAGTTGGCTGATTTCATCGCAACCAATTTCTTCAGCGCGCAGGAAGATCGTATCAAGCAACTCTCTAACTACATCAATACCCTTCGACGACGAAACGTGGGAGATTACCAGTTTGACAGGTTTTTCCTTAAAGACGAGTAATGACCGTATGCCTGAATCAGTGGAGTCATCATGCAACAGAGATGCTTCTAATACACGCTTTTAATAAATACCACGATGCATCATTTTCCGCTAATGACGTCAAACATATTCTTTTGAATTCTCTTGCAATTCAAAAGAATACATTTGACGTCATTAGCGGAAAATGATGCATCGTGGTATTTATTAAAAGCGTGTATAGCACGACAATTCTAGTTTTTGACAGGGAAAATAGACCGTTAGGGAAATGGTCAAAACTATTACAAAAAGACTGGTAGTCTCTTTATGTACCCCCTCTCCCCCACCTAAAAAGATGGTGTCTTGTTGGTATAGCCCCCATTCTAGTAAAATCTGAGAGAAAGATTCAAATCTTCCTGTGCCATTTTACTAGCAATGCAAGCTTCATGCACACAGAATATTAAAGTCTCATCTCCTATTTTTAGGTCAAAACATTGTGCCCGTTACACTCATCAGATAGGTGGTATCTTGCTTAACCCCCCTACCCCTACACAGGGTGGGTCCTCGTCGAGTATACTTGTTATGACCACTTCCCTTACTTGATTGAATTGAGTGTTGCGAGAAACATGGTAGTACCAATATCAAGTACTAAATGCCAATAAATGTTCATCTTAAATGAGCAGCCTTAAAATCTGAGTTTTCCTTTAATTTGAAACGGTATCATTAAAGTTGATTTTAAAAGTACAAACTTAATAAAATGTAACAACAATGTTTAAATTGGTCTGTATCGTTTTTTAACACTTGTAATGCTATTCTTCATCCAAACTTGGATGGAAGCCTCAAAATGAAGAATGAATTACGAATGAGTTGTAACACCTTTTACTTTCCCAGGGATCCCCAACCCCACCCCACCCCCTCCCTCATAATTTTATCCACTGCTGTAGATTTGTCTGACTGTTTTCTTATTGACCAGGAAGCAGACACCAAACCTTTGAGCAAAACTGAAATATCAGATTCGACCTATCATCTTCGATGAAGCAAGAAAGAAAGTCACTGAAATAATAAATAAATAAATATATGAAGAAAGAAGAATGTGGCGCGGACTATGTTCTGAAACTGAGGTGTTTTTTCCGTTTTAGATTCTGCTCATACTAGATATCGGTTGTTCATCACATTCGCTCTGAAACGGAACCACATTAATACAGGTGGTCTTATACAAAAATTGTTTTTTTTTCCAAAACAATTTTATGGCAAAATCCACTATCTTGATATTTATATTCTAATACGCTCCCCCGCTCAACCGAATATAAATCATTTACCATGTAATAAGCAACCACTTATGGGGTGTGTCAACACGAGCCGTGTACGGGCCTCTTTATTATGTCCTCCATGTCAATTAAATTACAAGATATATGTCAATAACCAATGTGGCGCAAAATAATAACAGAGCAGTAACTGTAATGTCTAGCATGAAGATTACGATCACAACATAATCTAGTATAATGTGAAAAAACAAAACAAAACATGGCAAGCCAAGAATAGAAAAAATAAACCTCCTGAATGCTAATATAGCCATTGGGTATTTAATTTAGAGGCGAACAGAGTGCGGTCGTATGACTCGAATGAATACAAATGAAGGCCTCACCGTATATATACCCGACACCCCGCTAATGAAGCATTGTGACAAAGTGTCACAAACGCCCAAAAATGAGGTTACGTAACCCATGATAAATACATTTATATTCTAATACGCTCCCCCGCTCAACCGATTATAAATCATTTACCATGTAATAAGCAACCACTTATGGGGTGTGTCAACACGAGCCGTGTACGGGCGAACTAAAAGAACGGGAAGTAAATTAAATACCCAATGACAATGAAACCGACAACAAAGCAAGAGTATTATCCTTTATGTAGCCATCCTTAGCCTTGTCTGATTTCCAACGTCCGTGTCTCTTAAACAAACGATCAGAAATCTGGGCATTTGCCGCGGCGGAGGCGCCTCCAGCTCTAAGGCTGTGAAGCCCATAATCTTGTTTGGAGAGGCCAACGGCCTCAAAAGCGGAAAGCACTATCTCGCGCGCCCTAGAGTAGGACAATGGGGCAGACCCACGAAAACGATAAGATCCATTGCTGCTGCAGAAAACAAGTGGACGGAAAATGAAAACTTCACTGTCTTCTGAAAAAGAAGCAACTGAAAAATAACGAAGGGTTAACATAACAGGACAAGTAGGCTTTAGGGTTTTAGCAATGACAACCCAAGCTCCATCCCTATAAATGTCCGTCTTGCTACGCTGAACAAAAATTCTCATGAAAGAATCTTCAAATAGAAAATCACACCTGCGCAATTGAACTAACTCGTTGAAACGGAAAAATCCCGCATAACCCAAAACACACAAACTGAGCAAACGTAAATCAGATAAACTAGCGGAAGCGGAGCCATAATGCGCAAACAAGTGCTGAACAACCTCAGGAGTAACTGGTTCTTTCTTTCTAATCGGAACACTAAGAAGCCTTTTGGCAGATTCCAATAATGGAATAACAACAGGTGAATTACATGGGTCGGGATGACCTGCTAAATCATGAAACCACCTAAGCCCGTAATGGACTTCGTCAATAATGTTACAAGAAACCGATTCTTGTATCAAACTAAGAAAAAATAAAGAAACATAAACGCTAGAAGCGGGAAAAATTACAATCTCCTTGAACTGTGAAGCCCATTTTCTCCATGCATTAAAACCTCTTTCATACTTCTTAGCTGTATTTGCGCTTTTGCTCTTGAGAAGAACTTCAGGGAGCTCCTGAGCTAATACCTTGAGGCGGCTGTCTTCAACATGTTGAAAACCAGGCTGTAAAGCCCCTCTGACAAAATCTATGGGAACAACGTTAGCATTGCAAAAATAAATATCATAACAAACGTGAAACTAATTTACAACGCAAAAAACAACCCTGTACAACCCTGTACAACCCTGTACAAATCTGCACAACGCCACTAGGCGAGAATCAAGCCACTCGGCAAACTAGTTTCATTCGAAACACAGTCAAGGAACAAGCAGACGAAACTTCTTGAACTCACGAACATAACCACTGACCAGTGCGAACGTCACTGCAGTCAAAAAACCATTCGGCATAAAAGAAAAAACGCCATGCCTAAGAACTGTGACCCCTAGCGTCAATTCTGACAGCTAGAACCGCACTATTGAACTTATCAGAGCCTATGAGCGAATCCTTATAACACCCAAGAGCAAATATCCCCGAGGGATCTGGGAAGTAAATGGACCCAACAACGTATGGTTGAAAATCAAGCGAGCTCGCAAATAGAAAAGGCCAAAAAACGTTAGACGGCCAATAAGGGACCACTAAAATCCCAAAGGCGCCACATGAAACAAGATGTTGGATCACCCTTGTGATACAATGTACTGGCGGAACGAGCCAATTATTCTCTGCCGTCCAAGAGACTGAAAAAGCGTCAACAGCTTCTGAGCCTGATACACAAAACCTAGAATTGAATCTAGGGAGATGGGCATTGGACGCGTTAGCAAACCTATCAACGGTATGGGGACCCCAGATGGAATCTAAATGGGCAAAAAACCCCTGGGTAGTATACCAGTCGTCGTAATCGATAATGTTGCTAATTTCATCAGCACAAACATTAAGCTCTCTGGGAACCCATTGAGGAACAAGACGAACATTAAAAATCCTACAGAAATCAAAAATCTCAAGCGCAATAGAATGCAATTCTGCTTTAGGACTCCCTATGTCAACTATACGGACCGCCCCTTGATTGTCAGAGTGCCATTTAACGGACTTGCCCTGAACTGAATCCTTAAACGATGTTAAAGCAAAAAACACGGCGTTAAGTTCTCTCCATGTAGAGCTCTTCATAGCCTCACATGGACTCCACATACGGTGGCATACTTGGCTAGTACCGACAAGGTAAGCGCCACAGGCTACGTTACTAGCATCTGAAAAACTAAGCAAACAAGGCGTCTGATAAGGCACTATAAGTCTAGAATTAAGGCTCGCGATATTGTTTTTCCAGAAAAATATTTCCGAAAGACAATCGTTATGAAGCCCGATATTGAACCGAGAATCCCACGAAGACCTGGAGTCTATGACCTTGTACAAAAAACGGGTCTTAAGACGAGTCAAATTACCCAAGACTGGTGACATTGACATAACATGGCCTGCGATCGAGGCGCAATCCCGAGCAGTGACGTACGGAGCCGATTGAAGGAATTTCTCTAAAAAACCAATAAAGTTGGAAATACGCCTATCAGAGATAGAAAACGAACCAGAAACAAGATTCCAGTTCAAACCCAACCAAACAAGTGACTGCGTAGGTTCCCAAGTAGACTTAGCGGAATTAGCGACAAAACCTGCATAACCCAGCGATGTCCGAACGAGCAATGAATGATCCTTAGCAATTCGCAATGAATCACCCTCACCACACCCGTCGTCGAGAAACACGACTATTTTGATGCCACTAAGTCTCCAAAACTTAACAAGCGGCCTGAGACATTTGGTAAAAATGTACGGGGCGGAACTAAGGCCGAAAGGGAGAACTGTGAAACAAAAATATCTGACAGTTCCAGAAAAATTCCAGGAAAACCCCAAAAAAGTTTGATGATCTGGAAAAATATCAAAATGATGATAGCCAGACTTGAGATCAAAACTGAAAAGGAAACCACCCTTGTTTACATATGATAACAAGACCCTCCAATCTTCGCTCTTAAACTTCTGCTTCCAAATAGACTGGTTGACATGCCTCAAATCGAGAATAAGCCTTTTCTTGCCTGACGATTGAATCGACACAGAAAGCGGGTTAACAACGTGTGGGACAAAGGGTACTTCAACCACCGAGTGATTGCAAACTAATTCAGATATAGCCGACTCGACAAACAACGCATTGTCCAAAGCTGACCTATTGTTACGAAAAAGCGCCCTGCTAGGGGTACTGAGAAAAGGGATGCGATAACCGAATTTGATAGTATCAGTAACAAAGCTATTGGCGCCAATAGAATACCAATAATGGAGCGCGGCCTTAAGCTTGCCTTTCAGTACAGGCAAAACAGAGTTCTGTTCATATTCGAATAGATTTCGATCGTAATCGAAATCGACTAAAGAACTAGAGTCTCTTTCTCTGAAAAACTCTAAGCTGGAAAAATCCATAATCACAAAATAAATACTTAACTTTTACTCCAAGTTCTTGGGAAGGTTTTTATTTACCTCCAAGGTTTGAGGAGAAACCGGAATTCAACTGGCTGGAACTTGAAGGTCTGGGTTGGGAATGTCCAGGACACTCGGATCTCCAATGACCTTGCCGACCACAAGCGAAGCAGAAATCGCCAGGCTTTGCTTTACTAGCGGGTGCAAAGGAACGAGAAGCGGAAGCAAAATTGAACTGACGCTGGCCAGCAAAAGAAGTGGTGGTTGCAGATGGTTGACTCTGCCTGGCTGCGGACTTCGTTTTCTGCTGCTGCCGATCTTTTCGTTTGCGAAGGGCCCTCTGCTCTGCGCGTCGAATTCGCTTTTCGTCCTCCGATCCGCTAGCCAATTCGTCAGATAAATATTCGTTGACCAAGTCCCAACCGGCAGCGGATTTATCGGCCAATCTGACAAGTTTGTTCCGTTTCTTTATGTCAGCGTCTAGCTCTTCTAGATAAGAGCGGGCGACTTCAAATTTCCTTTTAGCGAGAGCGGTGGAAGCCGATTGAACCTTCTCTGCAAGGCCGGAATTGAAGTAGAACTGCCTTTTGTTCCCCTCAAACTTGAAGGATATTTTGGATTCCTCTTCCAACTTCTTAGCAATAGAATCACTGTTGCTTAAGGAGTCTTCCTGGATGTCGTGCTTCAACGCGGTCAATTTCTTGTCGAAATAATCCTTAAAGAGAGAAAACGTCGATGCTAAGTCAGGAGACTGTTATAGCGGAGACGAAGAAGACGGAATAGGAGTCCGTTGTGAAGAGTCGTCAAAAGGAACCTCAAGATTTGATTCTACGCCGTTTCCAGTGTCGGACATAATTTAGAGGCGAACAGAGTGCGGTCGTATGACTCGAATGAATACAAATGAAGGCCTCACCGTATATATACCCGACACCCCGCTAATGAAGCATTGTGACAAAGTGTCACAAACGCCCAAAATGAGGTTACGTAACCCATGATAAATACATATAGTTTTATACTCTGAGTTCAAAATCAGTCACTTTAGGTCGCATTTAATTCCCATTGGTTGATTATTAACCAGCCCATCTAGGATCTAAACCTCGGAAACAATGCGTCTCTTTTTGTTTTCGGGGAAGAGGCGCATTAATGTGAAAATACAAAATAACCATAGTACAAAAGTTTAATTACTACAGTATTGTTCCAGTAAATGGAGGTTTTTTAGGTTTACCTCCTTCATAATTATATTATTTCATACTCCTGAAAATTTCAGAAAATTTGGCTAAAATGCAAGAGAGATACCTTGCTTACAAGTTTCTCAATCCGTGAGTTTGTGTTATTTGAGAGAAACGGTCTTAAAGTTAAGACAATGGTTTCTAGATCAGTTATAGTTATATTACAGAAAAAAGATAGCGACCGCGAAAGGGAGTAAAAGAGGGAAAAGTGCCAAAGAAGATTAGGGTCAGGGTTCGGCTAACCCTATTGGATACAGAGGGGCGGGTATTAGCACACCCGTCATTTACCCCGAGGAATTTGACAGCCACGTGGCTTCGGCCTCGCAGTTTGACAACTCTTCAAACATGGCATTCTTCAAGGACTTTATTGGCAAGAACATGGAGTTTGTCGGAGAATGGCTGGTCCAGCAAGGGCTAGAAAAGCTTGTAGACATTTTTAAAGGTATGTTTGACCGTTTTGTTTCTTTTTAATATGTCGTAAATATTTTCATTTCAAAGGCAATAGAATTTAAGAAGATGCATACGTCTGTAGCCGCTTCTTGAATTGATAGCCGTTCGAACTACAGTGGAACTTCGATTTCTTGAACCCTCGGTTTCTCGAACTTCCGGATAATTCGAACCAAAAGCCGTTTCCCTTGGATTTGCTTCACTCAGATACTTTACTTCGCTCAAGGACGCTTGATATGCAAATACTATAGTTTTATAAACAACATTAAAACTTGTACTGCATGATTTAATAGATGAAAACGGATGAATATATTTAATAAACCTCATTTTTTTCTCAACTTACAGTACTCTAGTCTGATCACTGGCTCTAGCTACAAGACAAATATTATTTAAACTTGAGCTGTATGAACCCGGGGTGGGGCATTTACCGTTCTTTTTTGGCTCGACAGCTGGGAATATGAACGGCTTACTTGTCCCCACCGTGGGGAATTTACCATTTTTTTTAAAACGCAAATGCCCGGGGGTTGGCCCGGGGGGTGGGGATGGGCACTGCTGGAATTGACTCATTCATTAGGCCTACATATTTTAACTTCTAATAACTAAATTAAAAGACATCGAAGGCTTACTACATCTGCTAATCAACACAATCCTTCCCGCTTCACTACAATCAATTTTGGCGTGACGAAAATTATATACTACAGTACTATTCACTTATCTTATAGTTCACTTGTTTGTGACGTCATTGTAATTTTAAATTTCAATTGTAACGTAAGTGTAAGTTTAACTTTGTAACACTTTCCTATTTTGTATTGAACACTTGCAGGCCGTTTTGTGAGTCGATCCGGCATTACAGTGTGTAATTGTGAACATTTTCTTTTCAAAATTAATTCGTTCATCTTTTGCAACTCATATCTATTCTTGTGAAAAGTCGAAACTACATTTGTTTTTGTGGGGCTCATTTTGGAATCTTTTTTTGCCAAATCATGTTAGGAAAAAATAACATCACGTAGTTATTTTAGCCTTGGAATGCATGAATCAGCAATATTCCTGATCACATGTTAGGTGACGACATCACTAAGTTCAATTAACCAATCAGCGCCTGATATGCGCCGTATCACGTGAATCATGTGACCATGCAAGTAAAACCTTCGATTCTCACGAGAAACGCCATTTTGGATTGTTTCGCTTCAACAGTGATTGAACGAGGCAGTTTCTTTGCGAGAATTTGACTTTTTACACATCGTTTCTTTCCCGATTTCTACTCTCAAAACGTTAAAAATGTCTCTGGCCCGTCAGAACTATCACGAAGAGTGCGAAGCTGGCGTTAACAAGCAAATCAACCTTGAGTTGTATGCGAGCTACGTGTACTTGTCGATGGTACCTAAGCGTTTCTGTTTCTTTCCGCTCAGTTACTCAGTTTAGATAATCTAAATGTGTGTCATTTTTGCTCTTCAGGCCTATCACTTCGATCGTGATGATGTTGCCCTGCCTGGATTCCACAAGTTCATGCTGAAACAGTCGGACGAGGAACGTGAACATGCTCGTAAGGTAAAACACGATGTTGAAATTTCAGCCAGTTCGTCGTCGCCATGTCATCTGATACTGTTCAGTTCATTGTACTAATCCCGTTTTCTCGCTCAATTTTTAGCTGATGAAATACCAGAACGATCGCGGAGGCCGAATTGTGTTGCAAGACGTAAAGGTAAAACAGAAAAGATGTCAATATTAAAAAAATATACACTTCTATATTATTACATAAGGACACGAAGAACGTGCATCGAGACTCATCTGCATGTACCAAATAGCTGGGCTAAATCTTGCTATCGCTTCCATTATGCTAAGCGGATTGAAGTCCAAAAATTTGTTTTCTGTTATCCAGCGTTTTTGCAATTTTCTCGTGTGTTTCTGTGTGAGTGTTAGGGCGAAGTTTCAGATATTTGTATTAAACTTTTGTTAGTTGCGGAACGCCCAGTTTGGATGAGGGTTAACGTGACCGGTTGTTATAATTTTGTTTGTACTACTTGTACAAGTATTTTGTATAGCCAATAATGTTAATAGGGCAACTATAAAAGTTGTTTAGGCTAGACCACTAGTATAATAATTTTAAACAAAGCTGGGCTACTATGTTGATTCAGCCCCTTTAATTTTCTTAAATGGTAAATATATGTCGCTCGTTTGTCTTTGCAGAAGCCAGAAAAGGATGAGTGGGGAACTGGATTGGAAGCATGCCAGGCTGCCTTGGATTTGGAGAAGCATGTGAATCAAGCGTTGCTTGATTTGCACAAGGTTGCTGATGGCCATGGTGATCCCCAGGTAAATTAAATATTTTGAAACAACATAAAGTAAAACCTACTAACTTGGAACTACCAAGAGACACAAAATTGTTCAAGATGTTGAAAGTTTGGTTCCAATCAAAGAGATATGAGTCGGGGGCTTAACTTATCAAGATATGACTTTGCTGCACAGCATAGGTTTGGGTTGTAATAATTCTTAACTAGTAAAGCTCTGTGCACATGCTTGTTAAGGTGGTCATTGGCAAAAACATGGCAGTGCTTGGTTTTCTGGTGGAAACTTAGAAGGTCTGGTGAAGTTAAATGAGGCTGTGAGCATTTTGTTCTTCGTTTTTTGGTGTTGTTTATTTTGTTCTTGAGCACAAGGCCATGCATAACAACAGCAGATAATAATCAAATGATTCTTTATATTTCTGTGACTAGGAAATTGTATCACATAGGATTTGTCAAAACTGCTGTAATTTACTCTCATTTTGTCCAACAAAAGTTTAAAATGATCAGAAAGTGCTTCAAGCCCTGATATCTGCCTTTGCTCCACATTCACCCAACCTCTCTTTCCTAATTGTTGGGAAAACCTTATAAAATGTTGGGGGTTACCTTATAATAAACTAGCATCCCATCCAAAATAAGCAGGGTGTTTGGAGGAGGGGTTAAAAGTACCCCTAGGTGCATCAATCATGCTACATCAACTGCACTTGCACCGGTTAGTCTTGCACAATCTACTCAGCTGAATTGGAATGGACTATACAACTTGTTGCACTATAATAGCAGCAAAATTGATTGTTATCGTTACATCATTTTTGTGGAGATGAAAATAAAAGTTGCCTTGTAGCTTTCACTCCTATCACAGGAGCTTCTTCAGTAATGTTACATAGCTTAGTTGCTGCATGAAGCTCCTGTGATACAAGTAATAGTTTCCAGCTAACTTTTATTTTCACTTGTGTGGTTCAAATGATTTTCTGCTCTTAATGTTGGACTACATGTTCTGGCCAAATTAACGCGAAGACTCGTGGCTGCCTTCCTCTTATTGTAGATGGGCGATATGATAGAAGACTTCCTGAACGAGCAGGTCGAATCCATCAAGGAGTTGTCAGATTTTGCAGCAAAACTCAAACTTGTCGGGCCTGGACTTGGAGAATACATGTTTGACAAAACAACTTTACAATGATAGTCAATAGGTTCTTTTTGCAAACTGTCAATACTTATTTATGTTAATATTATAAGATTGTCTGGAACAAACTTTTCTTTTTTATGGTTGTTATTTAAAAAAAGGCCTGTTAATAATTTGCTAACACCTGTGGGTGCATTTTCTTACTCTATTTATAAAAAGTCATTTATCCACTGTACATGTAAGAAACTGCCAATTGCGTAAGCAATCTCATACAAAACATTTGATTTAAATTGTATGTTTTCTTTTAGTTGAGAAAGCACTGAAAGAGACTAGCATTCTTAGTTACTTCACTCTTGTAACGACTTGCCTTGTGCTTGTCTTAGGAATGCTTTTAATAAACTGGATGTGTCAGGAAAAATGGGTCTGCTTCTTTTGCTGTTCTGCATTCTAACTTGCTACAGCTTGCATTGCTGGTTCTTTGGCATAGGCCTTGTGCTTGTTTGCATTTGGGGCTTGAGGGATTTTGGGGAACTGAAAGGGTAATAGGGTATATATTGACTTAATGTGATTAGCAGCTTAACATTACACCAGGCCCTCTCCTGTGTAGTCCCAACAGGCACCAATCTTGCATAATACTAGGCTGTCCTGAAATAAGCAATCTTCCCCCCCCCCCTGCAGTTAGACTTAATATACAGGCAATGTACATGCAAATGCACACCATTGAGTACCTACAATAATAATAATATACTGTAGGATTAAGTAAAGTGGTGGCAGCAGGCTTGTAGCAACACAACACTACTGTAACTGGGGGCTGAGTGAGTGGTCCTAGTCCTTGTGGAACTTGCCCTTTATTTATAGACCTAGGTGGCACTACTGGGGCATTGCATTGATGCATGTTAGTGACTTGGGTCATTTCAGTTGAGAGATGCTCCAACCATTCTGTATGTTATTTCTCGTGTAGATGATGGACTTTATTGAGCAAGAGTTCCTTGAAGAACAGGTGGAATCTATCAAACAGTTCTCTGATTATGTCACCAACTTGAAGCGTGTTGGCAGTGGACTGGGTGAATACCAGTTCGACAAGTTGACCCTGAATGACTCATAGAGAGGCTGTAGGCCCTTGTGTGGCATTTCCTTTTCAACCTGTTGGGCCTTAGGTTTTTTAAACTTGTGATATTTTTTCTTTTTATTTTTTTGAGTGTGATTATCTTTTTTGTTTGGTTTGAAAATGAGACAAAATTGCTTTGGTTGTTGTCTGACCACAACTGGATTTTGACTGTAGATATTGCCCATGTTTTGCTTGTCAAAGGTTGAACATTAAAGGACAATTAAATTGCAGCAGTTTTGTTGTTTTAATATTATTATTGTAAATAATTCTACACTGGGAAACTTTCCGAGAACATGTCTAAGATTATATTTTTAAAATCCACATTGCATTTCCTTCAACACTTGATATCTTCTCCGAATAAGCACAACCCCTTTCACAACCTGGACAGTGGTGTAGCAGTTAGTGCAAGCATGTTGTATCCTTAGACAAGGAACTTAACACCACATTGTATCTCTGTGCAGGTGTACTTAAATGGGTACTGGCAACAATGCTGGAGGTAACGTTGTGATGGACTACAACCAGACAAGTGTTGGGAACATTCCTTGTTTTCCTCACTCTTACCCCCTCTTTCAAAGTATCTGTTAATGCAAATACTTAAAGTGCACATGAAGTGAAATTTCACTACCATTTTTTTTTTTCACTAATCTGAAAACAGGTGTTTTAAGAATTATTTTGATGGGTAAATAAGGCACTAGAAGTGGCGGGAACATATTTTAAAGGCCCATGTTCACCCAATCTGCTTTGCACGCCCGTGCTGATTTTTGCACAGACGGAAAATCGGAAAATTGATGTGCCAGCCAATCTTAATGCTACATTGAACAATAGAACCGTTCAAAACAAAAACACAAGCACGTAAAGCGTTTCAGTGACATCATTGGTGTGTTTACAACTGAGCACATCACTTGTTTTACAGTGGAGTTTTGGCAACTTGTGGAAGGATTCTTTCGATTAAATATTTGAAAACAACGCATGTTTTAGCCCCTGGTTTGTCCCCTTCTCCGCCACAAATACATTGTACCTTTTTGGCCGCGTTTAAAATGATGCAAATTTCAGGCTCCAGTGGGAGTTTTCAAACTGCTAAAAAAAGTGGATTCTCTTCGCGTAAAAGAGGAAAACGACTGAAAATAAAATAAAGTTGATATAAACAACATAAAACCCTAAAAAAAAAAACAGTAGTGAAATTTCACTTCATGTGCACTTTAACTTACACTGTCTTTTGTATAGACATCTTCAACATTGGATTAGGGGGAGAGGGGAGCTATGAAAAGAGTTGCATGCTCCTTTAATTTAGGCTTGATTACTTGCCGCTGTTCGGGAAAATGAGGAACAAAGACCGGACTCGAGAGATTGGTGGAAATCGAGCCTACTTTAATTGAGCTGAAACCCACAGGTAGTCATTTTTTAGCGTTTTACAAACCTTCCCAACTAATTTTGTCTTGCGTTGTAGCATCCCATCTAGGGGGGAGAAGTAATACTCCTAGTCACTTCATAGTATTGTGTATAAACCAGGTTACCCTGTGATGGACTAGCATCCCATCCAGGGGGGAGTAGCAATACTCCTAGTCATTTCATGGTATATAAACCAGATCACCCTGCGATGGACTAGCATCCCATCTAGGGAGGAAAAGTAATTCTCCTAGTCACTTCATAGTATATACCGTAAACCAGGTCACGCTGTGATGGACTAGCATCCCATCAAGGTGGTGGGTATGGGAGAAATAGATCAAGGAAGTTAATGCCTGGCTATTGGATTTGGCAATATTGTTAGTAAGGCAAATCTTTGTTGTAAACCACATCAAAAGTTTTGCCACTGCATTCAACATGAAACAAAAATTAGCTATGGTTGTCTGTGATTTAGGGCCGCATAACTTAATTGCATGAAGCAAATCAATAACTTTGTTTAGTGCAAATGAGAGTTCTTCCTGACTATTAAACTAGGTGACTGTTTAATAGAGGTGAAATACAATCAAATTCGCTTTTTGGGAAATCTTAACTGTGACCGCATCCTGCTTAATAAAGGGTGACCACTTAAAAGATCAAATTTACAGTAAATAAACCTGGGACTGATTTCCGGAGATTTGTTAAGTGACTGCTTCATAGAGGGCGAATGCTTAACAGAGGTTTGACTGTATTTTGCACCTGCAGTGCAATAGCTTAGTACATGTACCTCCTGTACACTTGGCAATATTTTCATTGATTGTTGTCAATTTCTATTCAAAACTAATAACTGATACACTTAAAGTAAAAATTATAAAATATCAGTGCTTAATACACTTATTATATATTTAACCCTCGCTGGTGGCTTCAAGGTTCATAAACTTCAATTTTTCAAAATAATTTGACCCTTTGTTGTTTGCATAAACCTCTGGAAGCATGCATAGCATTTTTAATTAACATTTATTAAAAATTATATTCATTGTCTATAGACTTCTGATCAGCATTTCAATTGAATGGAGAGACAAACCACCATTTAAACATTTACTCTGTACACCATACTCATGTGAAATGATATTCAGGTTGTATACCATCTGGAAATTTTGGTTGGAATGTCAATGGAAAGGCTAATTTTGAAAACAGGATTTCCTGAAAGGTAATCCAAAATTCCCAAACAGAATTTCCAAATGAAAAATGTATGTACCATTTGCTCCTTGCTACTATTTCCTAGACTACAAGCAGTCTCTCTTTCCCAGCTTTGTCCGTTGAGCGAGAAATGAAAAACGGCAAACACATACGTGCATGCAGCCATTATCTGTTCGCTAATGGTTTTTTTTGTTTCTCACTCGACGGACAAAGCTGGGAAAGAGAGACTGCTCGTAGTCTAACATTTTCCAGGCCTTTTGGCTTTAATTCGTACCTGTGGAAATGTCCGTGGAAACGGAACATGCACGTCGCAGGGAAATTTTCACTTGGGGCTTAGATGCATCCCATTTACTGCAATGTTTGACCAACCAGTTTTTCTGATTAAACGGTAAACAACCTCAGTCACTGATGGACCCCATTACTTATAATGTTAGTATTACATTGTGTAGCTGATTTATGACATTATCTTGATTAAATTAAATTATTCAGCACTCAAGGCTATGTCACTTTGCACTCATTTTTAAGTTCATCAGGTATTTCTGGTGCTTCTGACATCTCAGGAAGGGGCCCAGCAAAGCCTGGAGGCTAAAATGAAATGGAAATCAACAGATTGATAGACTTGCAGACAACCCAGACCGAAAAAAAATACAGAGAGCAGATGGAATGAACAAAATAAAAATGATGTGACTACATCTCCTAATCTCGTCCCCATCTCCCTCTCCTTGTTCAACGTGGCAGCTCCAAGCATCCCTTGGATATTTAGGGCTGCTGAAATACTCCAAGAATTGTATTGTGGAGAATACTGTCATGTGACACGATAATTTCATCATGTTTCATGTGATGGTAATGCTCTGCAATTCTTGGAGTATTTTAGCCTCCTGTCCAGAGTTAATTATTCTGAGGCACAAGGAGAAGGCACCAGGGATGAATTTCTTAATTGTTGAACATTTTTTAATTAATACAGGAAAGATTATCCTCTCCCCCGCCCCCCACCAAAAAAAAGCCAACAGTTTATGTTGGTGAGAAGTGAATACACTGTATGAATTCTTACCATTTCTCCCACAAGTTCTGATGGTGGTTGCCCACATTCTTGCATCTAAGTCAATAAATTATTATAGATTAATAAAATAATTTTGTTATTAATAAATAATTAACAGAAAAATGATAGAAAAAATTTACTTTCAATCGAATTCTTTCCTTTGAAATAAGTGCTCCCTAAGAAATGATGGAATTTGACATGAACAATGACCCCCTTCCCATCCTCATTTTTAAGCACACTGACCCCCAACGCCTTGTGACAACATGTATGTTTAACTGTCTTCTTAGAATGCAATTACAGTATAGTAGCTGTCCACTACAAATATAAGAGGTATCGGCACCAATAGTTATCAATAATTATTGGAAGAGGTTGAGCAAAATATCGTGATTTGTCAGTGGAGTGCAGCTGATCAATAATTTGCCTCTGGTCAGTCTTTGGCAAATAAGTGATCCAATCACCACTGACAAATCACGATATTTTGTTTTTCAATTTAATATTTACATGTATTCAGAGCAGAAATTATTGGGCTGCCATTGTAGAGGATGGGAACAGAACAGAACAATTATTATTTGCAGCAAAACAACTATGTGTCATTGTGTGCATGAGCAGAATTATTCATAGGCAGTTATTTGCAGGTCACATGGTGGGCTCTTGGCCAATGAAAAGGAAAAAAATGGATTCAATGAACATAATAAATTTCATTATCTGACGAACCTGTTGCATGAGGGCCAGAAGTTTCTCAAATCGCTTTCTTCTGATGTCCTCAGTGTCATTTGAACTCTCGGCTTCGTATTCTGAACAAACCTTTGATACCAGACTGAGCTGTCTGTTGTAGCGGCTAAGTTCTTCTGCAGACAATGAAGATTTTTTCTCTTCTAGCCAGGCAGGGTACTAATGAACAATAACAGTGACAATAATGTTATTGTTAATTAAAGATCTACTGCCTCATTCGCACCCCCCTCATCACTAATTAATTTAGAAAAGGGGGATTCCTGAACACCTCGAAAGCTCCTCTGGGAACGCTCCTGCTGGAGAGGACAGAAAAATAGGGTAGAGTGTTCATAGTCCCTTTTTCCCATATGCGTATGCCAAGTTCTAATGTTGTACTCATTATTTTTGTTCATCTTGAAAAACACTGTATACAAACTCCGGGGCAAAAAACAAAACTGCCCTGGAGGATAGAACAGTTTTTTGCTCTCCTCGGTCTTAATGAATAAGTTTAATCTTTTAAATAGACTTAATAAAACAAAATAATTCAATGATGGAACCAAGCAAATCCATGCACAGGAAAATACAGTTGTAGGAGAATTGTCAGAGGGACATACAGTGTAAGTCTAGTGAAGGATGTGGAGAAAATGTCTCCTTTAACCTAGCTGTTGCTGCCAATACCTTTTCTTGTAAGTCTTTCAAAGCAGGATAAAGGACGTCTTTAGAGAGAAGGTTTTGCATCATGCCTTGCATTAATGGGAGGAAATCAAGCTCCCCTTCACTGCCACCATCACCTTCAAGGTTCATATCTGTCATGGCTTTCAGGAAGTCTTCATTAAATGCTCCAGTGGGACAGTTCTGTTAAAAAGGAAAAATAAAAAATTAAAATCTTCAAGTCTAAATGACAGCCAATGGTTTCTCATAATTTATTGTAATGGTGTGGATGCAATAAATGTTGGTTAAGATTTAAACCTCGATTTTTATTATAAATATAGCCTCCTTTATAATCTCTGATTCAGGAATAAAAAGTATTTTTGTTGTGGTAAGTGAATCTTTTAGGGAAAAGATAAAACCGGTTATCCATGTTTAGATCATTGATTAATTACATGTACCTCCAAATCTTTAGCATTTTGAGCCAAGTGATTCATAGTTCTTGACAAATTTGCTTCAAGATCAGCCATTGATGATGGGTTATCTGGCAAGAGAAATTCAAGTTTTAGTTTTACATGTACTATACTATCATCATCATCATCACCATAAGCTCAATTAGTGATGGCAATTTCATGACTACATAGTTAAGCAATTTGAGTTTATTGCATATTTCATGTTTCTACATGTAGGATAGGCAAACAGGGCCTAAACAGTTCTCAATAAAAATCAGCCAAAAAAAGCAAAAATGACATTTTGAAGACCTCTTGACTTCACTTTTCAGTTTAATTTCTATTCTGAACATGTTGAGTAGTTGCAATACAGTCATGTACTTATAGAATTAAAGGGGCATTGTCACGCAGATTTTGCTGTGTTTTGGTCAAAATACACTAAATATATGACAAAGTACCTTTGCTCAAACATAAAATTGCTTTTAGAACACCAAGAAGATAATATCAAGTGATTTCTTCAAGGAAGAACAAACCATAATAAGTTTTTCTGCGATTTTTCTACGACTCTTGGGAGGAACTTGAAAAAATTGGCCAATTTTTTCAAGTTGCAATCCATTTCCATCCTGGCTATCCGCAGCCAAAGATAATGAATACTAGTTTCTGTGCACTGGTAGAGTATTTGTTAACAAAACTGGACCATTATTTTAAGGTTTCCATTGAAACAAACATGTTTTTTTGGCTTTTCAAAGTGATACTAAAAATAGGTGACAGTGTCCCTTTAAGTAATGTTGGCTTGATCTAAGCAAACTGAACTACATTAGGATTACTAGTTATGGTGACTGTCACGTAATTATTGGGATAAAGACAAAATTAATAAAAAACACAGTAAAAGGTTATTGTGTTGTTCCAGAAAATATCCATACCCCACACACAAAAGGTTTTGTTGTTTGAGTCCCCCCCCCCCCCCTCCCCCCCCTCCCCCCCCCCCTCCCCTCTGGAAATTCAAATTTTGCTTCATACTTTTCTTTTAAAAATGTTGGCTTTTGAGATCCCCCTCCCCCTCAGAATTTCCAACAACCTTCCTTGGGGTGGGTGTGGATATATTTCATGGAACAGCATATTACAGTGGAGTGCTTTTAAAATGACATCCACCCGATACAGACAATGTGTTGGTGTTCAATCAATATCATGGTAAGTTTTCTTCCGAAATCTCATCCCAGTTTAAATCATTACAGTATGAGGTCATCCTGGTAGCTGTACATGTACCAAAACCAATATCATGTAAATGCAATTTAGCAGTTTGTCTTGTACTTATTTAATTTTGTTACAGTATAAAGTCATCATACTGCTATGAAAATGGTTTACATTATGTAATTGCAGTACAAAAGTTTTTGTCTTGTACCAGTATGAAAGTCATACATCCAGTATTTTGTTAACATCCCCTTTAATGTAGATCATATTCAAAACCTTACCATGGTCAGCTTTAGCCGCTGCTTGAGCAAACTGACCCAGCTGAGCCATTAATTCAGGTTCATCTCCTAGCATTGACTTCATGGCACTTTCTAGGTCTTCTGCTGCTTTAGCAAAGTGTGCCTCCAGATGAGCATTACAATCATCTTGTGATGAACCTGATGCGTCAGTACTTTGAGGAGCATTCAAGGTTGTGGTGCTACTGCCTGGTTCAACTTTGCTTTCTGCTCCCTCTTTAGAACTGGATGATTTAACCACATTTTGGGAAATACTCCCTGATGACTGTTGTGTTGTTGAGGGGACATTTTTGTCAAAATCTTCAAGGGCACCTTGGTAAATTACAGTGTAATAATAATTACATGAGAACAATGAGTCATGTTTTGGCACTGTGCTGAGAAAAGAATCCCAAATCCAAAATAACTACATGTATTTAAAACCTTCCATTACTCTTTGATGATAAATTTATTATTATTTATGGCGGAGTTCCTCATAGAATTTGCATACTGTGACTCAACTAGCATTACTGATCTGCAGATGTTTTTTTTTTCTGCATGGGTTTTATAATACATGTAGCTCCACTGCTGCATTAACTGATTTCCACTACTAAACTTAAAAATTAACTTCAAATTAAAATTAACTTTAGAAATCCTCTTGCAGCTACATGTACCTCCACTTGACTACTTTAGAGTGACCTTCTTCTCATTGGCAAAATGGGACATTTTTACTGGTCATTTAAAAATATGCTGCTGCACACAAATAAATCACAGTACCTTGGAACAAGTCTGGGAGCGATTTTAGAATACCCGGCCACTTATTTACATAATTATCCTAGAACGTTTTATAGAACAAGGCATATGAAAACAAAAGGATCCATTCTTATTCAACGAGATGCAAATAAGTGGCCAAGTATTGTACAGTTTAGCCCAAGTGTGGGCTTGGGCTGCCTGTGGTCTAAAGAGGTCAGTCAGTTTAACCCTTCAACTCCCAAGAGTGCCAATGATCATTTTTTTTTTACAAAATCCCAAATATTTTATTTTGTAAAACCTTGAAAAACAAATGGTACCATGCAAAAGAACTGCTGAAGAGGTTTAATTTGAATGGTCACACCACAGCACAGGTGCGTGTGGTAATAGGCCGTAAAGCTAAAACATTAATTTGTAACTAGTTAGTAGTTATCCTTTTTTGTTGTTTGATAGGTGACCAAGAGCAGTGCAATTAGAATCAAATATTTTTGGCACCGAGTCTCGGGCTCGATTTTTTCCCTACATTGGGCCATCTCAGGCTCGGATTTTATAATATAGCTGCTGTCTCGGTCTCAGATTTTGAAACAAGGGTCTCGGCAAGTCTCGGATTTACCATTCGCCACCCCTCACAGGGTTTCACCATCAGACCCAAAAGTTATAAAACACACTGCATGTCTCTGTAATTGACTCTGGGAGTCAAAGGGTTAAGTAATTGGCCCGTGCAGTATGGTACCCCCGGGTACTCCCGGTATGGTGTAATTGTTGAACTTTTTAGTTAGTGATCACCATTCACATGACAGAGCAGTATATTCGGTGGTACTGTGGTACAGGTAAGCATTTTTCGAGAAATTTTGTCAAATATGAAACTTTGATCAAGAGTATAATAGCGAGTACTTTGCCTTGAGAGTGACAGTGCGTCATGATCCTTATCCCCCGGCATTATCATATGATCATGATTGTGCTGGATTGTGCAACTTCATCTCTTTTTGGCAAGGCTCACGTGAAAGCCGCTAGCCATACTTTGCACGTATGACTTTGCGAGCGGATAAAACATTCACTGAAAGTTAAATAAACGCAAAGAAAGAGCTTACTGTCAAGAAGTTCGTCTAATTCATCATCTCCGCTCTTCTGAGGTTCCATCGAACTTCCATCCGCCATGTTTTGAGCCCATGCTGCATCAAAGTGATTTGGCCAGCGATTAACTGTGTCTAGTGCCAATCCTCTGATGGTCGTCCGCGCGATGTGAAATATGAACAAGTTGTTTGTGCAGAGGTGTTCACCTGTAAATTGTCTGAGGTTTTTTCGAACGTTTCCAGTTATGGTGAGTGAATTACTAGAGATATACATGAGTAACGTTAGGGTTAGTCCTTTAACAGCTGGCTAGCTTTTGGTTAGGTAGTTATTTTTGGGTTAAACAAATAAATCGGATATTAAAAACAGTAGAACTGTAAAAATCATTGGGGACACTACATGAAAGTCTTAAGTTAAGCTTGACTTAAAATAAATAAACTAAAGTCAAATATTGAAATTAATGTTAGGGTTAACTGTTATAAATTACATCCTTCTTCAGACTTTGAACTTTTATAGTCATTTCACATTGTAGGTTGTGCAGAGCAACAAAGAAAATGGAACAAAATGTATTAAAGGCATAATTTATGCCCTAATGTTTGGTATAAAACCATAAATTATGTGAAGCCTTGTTATGAAGCCACTAAATAAATTTAGGCCCTTTGCTTTAAATTCACCACATAAAGCTGTAAAGCCAATAAATTAGACCAGGCCATGAAGCCACTAACTAAGGGCTGGCAACCTGAAAGGGGAGACCCTGGGAATGAGGTTAACTAAGGGCCCGAGGCTATGTCGACACAAGCACCAGGATGAATGTCATCCCAGGATGAAATATGACACAAAATTTCACCTAAGCAGTGAAATAAACTAGGGAGGAACGTTCGATCAGCCATCTTGTTACGATGAGCTTGATTCGCCAGTAGATGATAGTCAACATCAGTTAATCCATCCATCTTCACTGAGAGTTAAAAAGTACAATGAAGATTCTAAATTATTGGCTTCATGGTGTAAAAAGGGCAGGGTCTTTTTGAGTGGCTTCATGGTTTTATGGTCCAAACGAGAAGCACAGTTTAATTTAGTGGCTTCTGTTCATGGCAATTAACCCATTGACACCTGAACCGCCCGTAACCGCCCGTACAAGACTCCACTGCTTTAAAAAATTGTAACTTTCTCAATCGTGCGAACATTGCCTTAACTAGCAGTTGTGAGCATTGACTAGAAAGTCTTTCAAATTGAGATACCCAATAAACACAAAAAAGTCAGCGATTTTTGCAGAATATCAGCGTTTGAATTTGGACAATAACAAAAATTACCATTTTTAACGTCATAGAAAAACAACAAAAATCACGTTTTTGCCTTTAGTTTTTTTTATTCAAATCATCATGGCAAACCCAAAAATCAACATTCACAGCAAAATTCAGTCCTAGTCCTAGCTTAGCAGTGAATTTTTTTGCTCTTATTCGTTGCTCGGGCCGAGCTCTAGCCTCTCGTTCTAATGCATACTGACCTTGCCTCAATTTTCAATATCACCACCGCACTGCATGCTGGGAAATGGCCAAGAATTTTGACAGCGTTCGTTTCTTTCCGCACACATTTCATATTTATACTAAGTCCACAGCCACTCCGACCCACCTCCGAAATTTTGCGCTTGTTGTGTTCTCCTGTGGTCGCAACTTCCAAAATATGCCGCAGTAGGTCGAGAAATTCATCCAGAGTCGAGTCCCAAAGCTGCTTCGTTTCCAGGCGGCCATTTTTCCAGTTCAACGAGCAACGAGCCAAATTCGCAAACGAAGTACAACAACTAACTCGCTTCATTGAGAAGTGGACTCTGAACTACCTCCAAGCTTAATGATGCTCACCAGGCAGCTACTAAAGATGAAAAATGGCTGTGAACTTACCAAAAATCGTAGATAATTCATATTGGACCCTTTATTGCAAATCAAGCAAGCAAAATGAGATCGTCACAATGACGTTTCCAGTAAACTCGAGCCTTCAGTGTTTTAGAACAGCAGCACTTTCAATGGTAACTCCAAATATGCAGTCACGAAATCCTATGGGGCGTGTGTATGCAGAAAATCACTCAAAAACGTAAAAATCCTCAGGTGTGAATGGGTTAAATTATTTTTGAGAATGTTATTATCTTCTCAAGTGCTGAAATCTGTTTTTTTTTTTTGCCAGTGTGGACAGCAATTTTTTTTTGCGAGGTTAAAGTACTCGAAAAATAATATTTTCCACAATTTCAAAAATTTTGTTCATTTTTCAGTCTTCACCAAAAGTCCCCAAATTTACTGCTGAAGAAAGGGAAACAGAACTTCAGCCCCTAAAGTCTTCAGGTTGGACAGAAGTCAAAGGACGTGACGCTATTTACAAGGAGTTTAAGTTCAAGAATTTTAATCAGGCTTTTGGTTTCATGACCCGCGTGGCGCTTACATCTGAGAAGATGGACCATCACCCTGAATGGTTTAATGTGTATAGCAGGGTGCAAGTGACCCTCAGTACACATGACTGTGGGGGGCTGTCATCCAAAGATGTCAAGCTGGCAAAGTTTATGGACAAAGCTGCCACTTCTATGTGAGACTGTTAGCTAAGCAACAGTTATAGATAAGAATATTATTGTGATCATGAATAATTATAGAAATAAATTGAAATTGCGAAAAAAAGAAATTGGTACTCAATTCAAAGGCACAATATCACCTATTTTTAGTATCACTTTAACCCATTCACACCTGAGGATTTTTACGTTTTTGAGTGATTTTCTGCATACACACGCCCCATAGGATTTCGTGACTGCATATTTGAAGTTACCATTGAAAGTGCTGCTGTTCTAAAACACTGAAGGCTCGAGTTTACTGGAAACGTCATTGTGACGATCTCATTTTGCTTGCTTGATTTGCAATAAAGGGTCCAATATGAATTATCTACGATTTTTGGTAAGTTCACAGCCATTTTTCATCTTTAGTAGCTGCCTGGTGAGCATCATTAAGCTTGGAGGTAGTTCAGAGTCCACTTCTCAATGAAGCGAGTTAGTTGTTGTACTTCGTTTGCGAATTTGGCTCGTTGCTCGTTGAACTGGAAAAAATGGCCGCCTGGAAACGAAGCAGCTTTGGGACTCGACTCTGGATGAATTTCTCGACCTACTGCGGCATATTTTGGAAGTTGCGACCACAGGAGAACACAACAAGCGCAAAATTTCGGCGGTGGGTCGGAGTGGCTGTGGACTTAGTATAAATATGAAATGTGTGCGGAAAGAAACGAACGCTGTCAAAATTCTTGGCCATTTCCCAGCATGCAGTGCGGTGGTGATATTGAAAATTGAGGCAAGGTCAGTATGCATTAGAACGAGAGGCTAGAGCTCGGCCCGAGCAACGAATAAGAGCAAAAAAATTCACTGCTAAGCTAGGACTAGGACTGAATTTTGCTGTGACTGTTGATTTTTGGGTTTGCCATGATGATTTGAATAAAAAAAACTAAAGGCAAAAACGTGATTTTTGTTGTTTTTCTATGACGTTAAAAACGGTAATTTTTGTTATTGTCCAAATTCAAACGCTGATATTCTGCAAAAATCACTGACTTTTTTGTGTTTATTGGGTATCTCAATTTGAAAGACTTTCTAGTCAATGCTCACAACTGCTAGTTAAGGCAATGTTCGCACGATTGAGAAAGTTACAATTTTTTAAAGCAGTGGAGTCTTGTACGGGCGGTTACGGGCGGTTCAGGTGTCAATGGGTTAAAGAGCCAAAAAATATATTATAAGTAAAGGTTTTTTAACTAAGCGAGCACTGAGACCAAGTCTCAATGCGCAATTCGTGCGAAAGTTTTTACATAGTTTTAATTATTTCTTATTGCATACTGTTATTGTTTTTAACACCCCGTTTTTCATATTTCACTTCTTTGTTCAACCATATATTTAGTACTTATGTAAATTGTTATCCTCACTTTTGCTTGATAATGACCATAGAACGGTCGAAAGGTCGCGTTTTAATCCCACTCGTTTTTACTACAAAAAAGTATATTTCTATCAATAATGCTCCAGCTCTGTTAACCCTTAATTCTATATCAGTACAATGAAACTATCATAGTGTGTCTTTTAGGGGTGACTATTGGCACTTTTGCGATATTATTGCAACAGTTGGATCAGAATTGCCATAGTATTGTGATAGTTAAATTAAAGTAAAAACTTTTTTGTCCACCATGATTGTTTTGGCGCTCCACATGATCTCAATAAGTGCCTCCTCCCCCCCCCCTCCTCTTGGGAATTTTTGTTGTATGACATAAAAACGAAAATGGCGCTGATGGCTTATACATGTATGTTGTTCTTGCCTTATAGCAAAGGACAACATATGACACAAACAGACAATTTTATTTTATTTTATTCACTAATATAAATCAAGAATACGATATTAACGTGTATAATGCATGCAGCCAAAATGCGTTTGTGTTTTTGCCCACTATTCTATCGATAGTCAGGCCAAACTAGTGGCCCAGTATTCTATCGATAGTCAGGCCAAACTAGTGGCCCAGTATTCTCATAAGAAAATTACATGAAATATTTCAAGACAAATACTGGCTGATTTCAATAACAATGTATGTACAAATGGAAAATTCTCAAGGATTATATATTTAAAAAAATGAAACTAAAAAAAAAACCATAATTTTATGCAAAAATAAAATTGAAAAAATAAAAATAATAACTTGATAAGAAAACGACATGGAAACCTGAGTGGAAAAATATCAATACTAAAATCAAATTCAAAAGCGTTTGGATTCTTACATGTTAATAAATTGGCCCAGCATTCTCATAGAAATTAGGAAGTAAAATGATTTTCATGTGTTGCTTGAGAGGCTGCTCAGCCGTGGATTCCTGTCCTTCATTTGAACAAGAAAGGTGCTCATTTTGTGTTTACATATTAATAAGCTATATTCAGAAGAACTTGAAGGACAGATGCAAGTAAAGAGGATGAGGATCGATGCAATGGGACAACGAGGCAAAGCTGGAGCGGCACCCCATAACTTGTTCAGAGGCTGGCAGAGGAGCTGGACATGCAATAAACAAACCTACAGGCCTGTTCAACCAAGAGAATTTGTTCCTTTTGAATTTGGGGAACTACCGCTTACCAACCTCAAGAAGGCCTGTGCTGCCCATTTCAATCTCCCGGCCAGCACATGCGACATGTCAGTCTCGGAGTTGTTCAGTTAATATTATTTTTATTTTTTCAATTTTATTTTTGCATAAAATTATGATGTTTTTTCTAGTTTCATTTTTTTTTTTTAATTTAAAAGGGTCTGGATAATAGCAAGCAAGTAATAATTTTCAAAGCAATGACAACTGTCTTGATTTTAAAAGACATGTTTCGACAATCCTTTGTCATCTTCAGTTTGAAATTTTAAGTTACAAAGTTGAATTTATACTAAGTAAATGAAAATGCTAATGAGAGAAAACACCTTTGACAAATAAATGAAAGAATGTGTGATTGTCACACATTTTCAGCTTAAGATAAAGGAAGCTTTGCATATCAAATGGGAACAACCTTCTTTGAACCAACAGTTGCATCATGTCAATTTAAAACTTTCTTTTTAATCACGTTTTTAGTTTAAAACGTAGTGGGACAATATTTTATAGTCAAGCATTTGTGTTCCTTTTAGTAAATTAAAGTGAAATTATTTAATGTAATGTTTTCTTTGTATCAGTTGAATTTGTTTGACCTAAAAGGCTAATGTATTTGTTTAGTTAATAGAAAAGAGAGAACACGTACTGTAATACAAGTGATAAAGATTTAAGGTGGCTCGACTGGATTTTTTGGGGGCGATACCCCCCAAGTTTTGAGCATTAACTACGACGCCATTAACAGTGCTATGGAAAAACGCTCACTACAGCTGTAATAGATAAAGATGAAAATTTGTCAAGACCAGTGTTATATTAACATCGGAGTTGCCATAGCAACGTAATGACGCCATGACGATTTTTACTTGTCGTCGTATTTCTCCGCACCAGGAGGTTTTTTCGGCAATCGCTTCAGGGAGCTTGTACCACCCATAAGCGCCTCGATTGTGGTAAAGATTGGACAAATTCTGTAAAATTTTTGGGGGTGAAGTTTTCGCGATTAAAAATACAGTGAAAAGCGTACTATCGACATAATTGGCCAATATCTAAAGAAAACGATGCGCTTTGGGAATACAGTTTCATCTCATAGTAGTTTGATTCCATTTGAAATCGTGTTTGAAAAAGTGAGGGGGGTTGCTTTGACCGATTGCGAGAAAGAAGGATTTGATTAGCGTGCGTTCAACTGCTCTTGTTGCTATTTTTGTATGTAATTTGGTCTACGCCTACAAATGTGATGATAATTTGGAAACCGCTTGATAATTTTTATAAAAAAAATGATAATTTATAAAAAAAATTGACATCTCGAGATTAATCATCACTTTATCATCTTTATAGTGTATTGTATTATTATTATTATTATTATTATTATTATTATTATTATTATTATTATTATTATATATTTTTAATGTGGTTAATGACAAAATGAATGAATGAAGTGAATGAATATAGTGAGCTTCTGCAATTGTTTAGTGTGCAGCAACCCGCCACGTTTAACTAATAAGTTATTTGCGGGTTGCTAATATATTTTGTTTTATTATTTGAAAATAAATCGTTGACTTTGATATCGAAAAAGGACACGCAAATATTCATTAATAACGCACGCAAATATTCATTAATAAGGCATTGAGAATACTATTTCTATTTTTTTATTTTTTTTCTTGTAATTTTCTTTTTTAACTTTTGGTGATTTTTCTTAGTATAGATGAGGTTTTGTTGCATTCATAAGTCAACATAACCAGACATAAGTTACGTTAGGGTACCCAGGACCTAGGTTGCCAAGGATTTACAGTGTTGCAGTTGCAGTTGATCGGCCAGTTGAGATGTAATATAGGTTTTTTTAAAAGAAGTGCTCTTGATTTTCAGAAATCTGAAAATGTAATTATACTTTACATTAACTTTGTACTATCTTTTTTTTAGTCTTTTATTAAATAAATCGTTGTTGTTTGTTGTTTATATGGCCTGTAAGTTTCAAGGACATTGACAACATTTAAGGCAATAAAATAGGGCCTTCAATCTACCATCCCTCCCCCTTGTGTTTACAAGTGAGCGTCCTCATTATTCACGGAGATTGTTTTCATGTTTCATGTAAAAAAAGTAATTTCAGTTGCATTGAACAGAACGCTCGATTGCTTTCCGAAGAATTTTCCGAAACATGCTAATAACTGGCTTGTGCTACGAATAGCAAGGACTTTCACGAGATTGAACATTTTATTTCACCAGTACTTGAACTTTTGAAGAAAACAATAATCTCGAAACTACAACATCCTTTAAACGTCCTCTAAGTTGTCCCGGACGAATTCGATTCCAAATGAATCTAAACTGAGCTGAACATTTGCTTTATACATGTACATAGATTACAAGTATGGAACAAGTAAGGGTTATCGGCCTGAAACGAGGGGATATCAGATTTATTCACCTCTGGTTCCGCCCGAGGGCGGAACCAGAGGTGAATAAATCTGATATCCCCGAGTGAAAGGCCGATAAAATGCTTATTTTTCACACTGGTGAGGTTTTCTAAAAAACGCACTTTTGTTTAAGATGTCGGCAAAAGAGCTTGATGAAGTTTTGTAAAGAAATAAAGATATCATGGTAGTCTCTAGGGACTTGCATACATGTGCGTAAAAAATTGCGAAAACAACATTGTCATGGTATGAGTTGAATAGGTATTTAAAGTGTAGTTTGCCTCGTGTTGTAATTTGCATTATTTTTCACATTGGTGAGGTTTTTGTAGATAATGCACTTTTGTTTAAGATGTCGGCAAAACAGCTTGATGGAGTTTTGTAAAGAAACAAATATATGTAGTCTCTAGGGTCTTACATTACATACATGTGCGTGAAAAATTGCGAAAACAACATTGTCAGGTCTGAGTTCAATATGTAAGTAGTTTGCCTCGTGTTGTAATTTGCATTGTGGATTACGCTTGATCTAGTTGAGCTGATGTCGAAGTATGAGCGAATCGGACTCCGATGATGATATTTTCATCACCCAAAGCAGTTTTTCTGGTTCTATTCAGTCGTCTTGCAAAGATGAAAGTTTGTTGGATTTGCCAGCGGATAATTTGGATGGTTTAGATGTCGAGGAAACAGTGACAGAATTATTCGAAGAACTAAAGCGGAGTGAGTACACTAATGAAGTGGGTGAGACTAGCAAGAAGGTTGAAGTATCGCGACGTGGTATTGAAATAGTGACACAGGGAGAGGTTGAGGAAAGGAATTCAATAAAATGTTAGTGTTATTTGGTGCAATAATATTGTAGTGTATTTGATGTTTCGAGGGGAATAACTGGAGGGGAATAACTACAGGGGAATAACTGCAGGGGAATAACTACAGGGGAATAACTCAGCCCCGCACTCCCCTGTTACAATCAAAGCCGCCACCTGCTTTTCAGACAGTTGATAATTGTTAGGGGATATTAAATTTATTCACCTGAATAAAACAAAGAAAACCGAGCCATGTGAAAAATAATGTAAGGTCATGTATCCCCCGGGGGGGAGGGGGGGGTATAGGGAGTGGTTACTCCCTATAATGGGCTATACGGGGATGCTCCGCCCGAAAGGGGTACCTCAGTTTTTTAAAAATCAGCCCTTGCTTCTTATAGTATTTCGTTTATTTTTGGCTGATCAGATCTCTTACAGATCCTGCGTATACTAGCAGCATTTTCGTTCACGGCCCCTTGCTTTCTCGTTTTCATTTTTATCTTTGGACCGTTGATCTTGGCAGATCCGTTATGCTGCGTCATTTTTTCACATGGTTTGGCCGTGTTCCCTCTGGCAGATAGTTTTGCTATCGCCGCCTAGTTCAACGCAACAGTGGCATGATATTTTCAAATGTTTTGTTCATTGTGTATGGCATAAGCTGTGCACGTGGACAGGCATATGATCTTGAGGTCATATCCGGAGTTTTTACCAAGTGCACATTCGTATACAGTGCTAACTCAGTCAGGTTAGTCACTGGAACTTGTTGCTACACTGTGCTGATGAGCCGCAATAACGGCGAAATAGCTATCCACAGTTGCATTTAAACTTTCGGTTTGGTCTCAATCATGCCATTGTTGCGTTACTTTTTCTACGCAGTTGTCAGCCCTTGCTTCTTATAGTATTACCTTTTTTAGGCTGGCGGTATATGAAAGGGTAGGGATTTCACGAGTTGAAGTATATGAAAGGGTAGGGATTTCACGAAGTATAGGAAAACCGTAGGCAAACCACGAGTTGAAGTATAAAAAGGTAGGGAAAACTGCCATTTAAGGCGGGAGTTAACCTGAACGCCATTTTTCCGCCGCTTGACATGGCTTTAATGGAAATATCTCGTTCACGTTTCAAGCAATCCCAAAACCGGCTATGCTTGAAACATAAATCTATGTTATGGGGTGTTTTGTAAATTTTTGGGTGATGTTTGGAAGGAAATAGTTTTTCTCAAACGATTGGTAAAATTTAGTGATATAATAAATATTTAAGATTTAGTGAAGTTTTAAAATTAGAATTTGTAGTTAATAATTAACAGACGGATACTAAGTTAGTCCACTAGCAACCTGGGGTGCTCTTACGTGGGTATCGACTGTGTGTTGGTGTTCCAAAAATCATTTTCTTTCTCCCATGCTAGCCATAAAAAGCGCCTTTCAAAATATATCAAACAGACACACGTAAAGGCTATATGAAAGGGGTGCTATTTCAATGAAAGGTATATGAAAGGGGTACCTTTTCTGTCAACAACGGTATATGAAAGGGTAAGGGTTTGGACCTTGGGGCGGAACATCCCCGTACAAAACTTTGTTGGGTACCCCCCCCCCCCCCCCCCGGGCATGTGTCGTCTTCCTGTTCTTTGGTGGGGAAGGAAAAAGGAACCTGAAGTGCCCGTTCGTTCTGGAACGCCTTGAAATTCAGTACCGGCATGCACGTGTTTACAAGAAGGAGAGAATGTAGTGTATAGTTAATAACGCGCACGTTGAAGCGAGAGAATGAATGTAAGACATGTAACGGTTAATGCGCACGTCAGATTCGTGATTTGCATGTCTCTATGCCGTAATTTATTAGTTACATGTAGTTCGTGTTCTGAGTGTGAGCTGAATAAACGGTTTATTCGCGGTCGTCGAGTTTTACGTACTACAGAAGAGATGCACGCTTGAGTTCCTCAAGATCACTGAGGTAAGAAATTAGGGCCGTGTGTAAAATTGCAATAGAAATCCTGGAGAGACGAGATATCATTTATGTTGAATCTTATTTCCTCTTCCCAAAGTTTAGAACAATTTCACACCATTCGGCGAAATCAAAACACTTGTAGCACATATTAAAAACCCAATACGTCCGAATCACATTTACACTGTACACACTACTATTCCAATCTGCCTCCTAATAAATAGCAAAACGATTATCTCTGCTTCCTTCAGGGCGCGGTTGTTCGAAAGCCGATTAACGCTAATCCCATATTAAAAGTTAACCGAGGATAGTTCATTTCTCTGTTTAAAAATCTTTTTAAAAGGTCACTTATAACTAGTGGTGAAGACAAGTTAAAGTCGAAACTGAAGGACAGAAAACTTTGGAAAATTGTTAATTGTTGAGTTGTTTGACTGGATTCGAAATTGACGCTAATCCTGGGTTAGCTTAATCGTGCTTTGAACAACCCGGCCCAGAACGTTTTGAAAACAACCAAGTGGCCCGCAACGCCGTGCCTGCTTTTATTGTTTCCACTACAATGTCTACACTACTATGTCCTTTATGCGAATCAAATAATATCGAAAACGAAATTCATTTTCTCCTTCAATGCCCAAGATATTCAACTTTAAGAGAGAAATACTTTAATCAAATCTACCAACACTTGCCGAATATTCAAAATACACTGTACATCCTCAACAGAAAGTATCAAAGAATTGATGAACTCTTCCAATTATTTTGTTAATATACTTTTAATGAAAATGATATCTGCGTGTTTTGTATTACGTGATAGCTTAATATTGTCAAATCAAAATGATGTTATGTAATAATTTAATATTCCTTTACTGTCTTTTGTTGTCATATTAAAGGGGCAGTATCACGAGGTCGAAACTTGAAAACGTCGGCCCAGTTTTCAAGTTTGATTCCGCAAATTCAAAAAGGCCGTCGATCGAGAAGTGGAGGTTTTTGTTGAATCAAAAAATCCGTTTTGATAGCCGGAAGAAAGAAAAAATCACTTTTAACAGTGATATGTCCAACATTCCGGTGCAAGAATAGTGAACAGTGCCGCGCGTGGAATCTCGTGATACTGCCCCTTTAAAAAGTCAGCTTTTGCAATACTGTAACTCAATATGGTCATGCAAATAAAGCTATTATTTACTTACTTCAAAGACTTCCCTTTTTACTGCCAAGTTCAATTAAACTGACAAAAATGTCAAATTTAATTCCACAAACTGAAATGTTAAATATAAAAATTGTTCGAATGAGAACTAAAACTACTGTGACTGAAACGGTAAAATCCAAGCTTTCGCTAATCAACGGCATTGAACAAAGAGTCTCTCCAGATATGTTAAAATAGTCACTGGAACGAAAGGTCCGCGAATTCGCTGCATTCTTCTCGGGTACTCAGAGAACAGCAAAGACCAAACAAAACACATTTAGAGCCACCAAAGCCGAGACTCTCAACCTTCCAACACAGAATGGTCACACCTCAAGATTCCATGTCTCTGAACGACTTAACCACAAGATCACTAACATTTTCCGAAAAGAGGGCATACCAGTCCGTGTCGCGCACAGATCATACACCCTCAGACGAGCTCTCTCCTACAACACAACGAAGCGCACATGCACCAGGAACAACTGTCCCATCTCAAGCACCAAATTATGCTTACTAAGGAATGCCGTTTACCAAATTACATGCAACAATTGCAATCAACACTACATCGGGAGCACTACACGTTTCATCCACGATCGTATTAGAGAACACCTCAACAGTGAAAACTCCTCTGTAAAGAAACACATCTCTACATGCCAAAACAAAGACTACAAAGGCATTGATCTGGGTAGTGACTAGAGGGTAGATTTAGTAGTCAAGGAAAGTTTGTACAGCCGTTTATTTGTATGAATATTCTCTTTTGTTTGTATTTCTGTAGAGTGTTATAGTCGAAAAATAATCAAGGATGGCCACTTCGCGATCAAATGATCTTCCAGTCCTTCCAGCAGAAATGATCGGCAAAATAGCCCAATTCCTGCCTCAGCCACAGGATGTTTTAAACTGTATGTTGGTGTGCAAACTATGGAAAGCGAGTTTTTAATGTTATTTTAATCCTCTAAACACAAAAAACAGACTTAAAGCCTCCATTTGGGACCAGGCAGTTTATTTAGCCCCTCACTGTGTACAATTATTAAAAAGGTCATTTACAGACATTGTGTACATGTTAACATACAACTCAGGGCTGACATAAGTAGCTGGCAGTAAGCTATGGCAAGATTTCTGTATAACCCCGCGCATTAATTATGCATTTGCGACGCAAGCATAAGCATAAGCATAAGCATAAGCATAAGCATAAGCATAAGAAAGCTTATGCGCTAGTGAGGACGGCCGTGACATAAGCATAAGCATAAGCATAAGAATATCAAACCTTGCGTTCTTCTTATGCTTATGCTTATGTCGCTGTTAATTCCAGTGAGGACATGGTTGGTATTTGCAAGGTTTTGATATTCTTATGCTCATGCTTATGCTTATGCTTATGTCACGGCCGTCCTCACTAGCGCATAAGCTTCTTATGCTTATGCTTATGTTTATGCTTGCGTCGCAAGTGAGGACCGGGCTAATAGCCAAAACAATAGACTGCCTTTGGGAATAGCTTACATTATACAAGTCTTTTTTTATTCTTTTACTTAGTCTTTTCAAAATTAGGTCTAAAATGAGCAATTTCAACAAAGTTTGTACGGGGATGCTCCGCCCCTAGGTCCAAACCCTTACCCTTTCATATACCGAAAATACCGATTTTGACAGAAAAGGTACCCCTTTCATATAGCGTTTACGTGAGTCTGGTTTTTTTTTTGAAAGGCCCTTTTTATAATACTTAAATGGCAGTTTTCCCTACCTTTTTTTATACTTCAACTTGTGTTTTCCCTACCCTTTCCTATACTGCGTGAAATCCCTTCCTTTTCATTTACTTCAACCCGTAAAATCCCTACCCGTTCATATACCTCCAGCCTAAAAGAGGTACCCCTTTCGGGTGGAGCATCCCCGTATAGCCCATTATAGGGGGTAGCTATTATTCTGCATTGAAGCTGGTAATCTCAAATCTTAATGACAGCCGTGATAACTACCCTGGAAGCATGGCAAGTCATGATGTATGGCGAGCTGCAAGCTAAACTAAGGCTTGCAATACCACTTACCAAGGACTAACTGCACTACATGCTAGCAAGTACCAAGCAAGCTTAGACATTAGATACATTTGCAAGTAAAAGTTTTATTATTAGTACTGTAACATGCAATGTGCATGTCCATACCATGGAAGGAGTTACCAAGACTTTCATTTCATGCATATACAATGCCGGTAGGCTGCTAATATACACAGCCTGATCCCAACTAACTTTGAAAAGAGGGTCCCTTATACATATTCATGTATCCCTTAGAGCTTAGCATAGACAATCACAAATCACAACTGAAATCCTCACTGTGCTTCACGGAAAAATAGATAGCCCTTATCTTGCAAAATGTAAAAAGTATAGTCGGCCCATTTAACATACTGAGCTGTTTATCTGTGTCTCTGGAGATCTATATGTTAATATTCTCTGAAACCCTTATTGCTGCGGAACGAGCCAAGCGAGTGAGCAGCAACATAATCAGGATTTAAGAGAAATATATGAGAAAAAAATATAAGCTACGAAAAATCTTGAATTGATCACTTTTTACCAGAATTCACTGTGCCACGAACACATTTTGGGTCAGAATGCACCGCGCCACGAACAATAGCCTCGCTTGCTGCTTCAAGCTGTTGGCTGCGAGATTTGTAATATTTTGGTCCAACATGTCCCGGTCGAAATCGGAACTCAAGTGTCGAAGACTACCGCGAGTTGAGCGAGGACTGTGAGGCATGGCGATAGGACCTTTGGATAGCAAAGATTTTCGAAAATTGTACGGAATAAAAGACAAATTTATTTTGAAATCACTCCGACAGCGGTCGATGAGACTGAAATGAGCTGAGCGCGTGGGTACGCGAAACCTGAGCTAAGCGCGTGGAGACGAGAACACGATACGGCTACGTAGCTAGTAACGCAACATACTCACTATCAATAATTAACCTAAATTTTCACACCTTCCTCGTGGTGAACGCGTCCTTTGCTCAACAATATTCTACAAACATTGCAAGAACTTGATGCGTGAATTACAAAACAAAATTAGTCTTAACATCAGCTGGAGTTTTCGTCGATTCATCCCGTTTACATTTGCTTTGCTTCCCCTCAAAAAACGAAAGACAAAATTCTGTAATACCAGCGAGACGATAAAACAGCATTATTACAACAAATTTACCGCAGCAATTACTATCTTTTGGATATACTAGTAAAATAGAGCTTATAGAAGCAACCATTTAACGATTTTGAGCCTGTCGATAAAAATTGAAAGCTCAGTTTGAACACAGTGACTAAGCAATTTCAATTTTTTTTATTTCTTTGGCTTTAACCTATTAAAATATTCCTAAAGTAATAGTTTCCTTTGCATTTTTACCTCAGGAGGTCATCTCTTCAGAGCAGTTCTTTAAGAGTTATGTTCTTTACCATTATGACTTTGAGGATGAGGAAAAACCAAGTGGCTATTTAGCAGATTGGCAAAATACTAATAAATGTTTTTTTTACTGGAAAGAAAATGCAGATAAATCCAATTTGTATGTGTTTTCCGATCCTCCAAAGCGCTGGAAATGCGGTATAGTTCATTTAGCAAAGTACACGCTTGAGTCGCATGAGGATTTGAAGTATAAAGATTTTTTGCAAGCTGTACTCATCTTAATGAGGATACTGAAAGCTGACAAGGAGTGGCAGATAGATTGTGGTAAGTCCCTTATAATGTAGGAATGTATAATGTAAATTATATTATATATTGCAAGAATGTCATAAAAAAATTAATAACAATTACAAAAATAGTAATATAAATAGGTGGTTTTCATGTTACGTCATCGCCGCCATGCTGGTGGACATAAACAATAGTTCTCTCATTAGCCCCTTTTGTTCATCCACCAGCATTTGTTCGTTTCACTATTGTTATCTATGTCTCTAGAGATTGATTGCAAACCACCTATAGATGTTGTTTAGCGTGAAGTTGTGTTATACGGCTGAGTATTTTTACGAGTCAGTTTTTATTAAATACTGACGAGTAAAAATGCCCAGCCGACATTACACAACTCTTCGCTGAATACGACAGCAATCTTCTCCTTCTGCTGAATGTTTTCTAGCGCGCGGTCAGAAGAGTGTAATAACGTGTTATATTTGCACTCGTTTTGATGCGTATTTGCACTCCAGAATGTTATGTCGAGTAACAAAACACCATATTTCACAGAGGACAAAATAAGAAGTCTAATTCATTGTTAAGAGATGGTAGAGAATAATTTATATCTATAGATGGTTTTTACGGCGGCCATGTTGGTGGACAGAAACAATAGAAATCGTTTGCATACTAATCAGTGAATAGAGTTTCATTCCCAAAGGATGAAAATTTCATTGTTCTGTCCGGCACCAACATGCCGCCGTGAAAACTATCTTTAGGTATGTTTCCTGAAGTGTTTTTGATTACCTGTCAAATGCCTAATTACTATTTGGACATTGGACCAATCATGCGAGCAACATAGCTGTTTATTGGCCTTATAGGTATTGGGGTGGTCCTCAGAGTTTATACCTGCCAACTTTTCCTTATAGTCAACAAGAGATTTTCGTATCTATATTACCCGAATTTCTGAAAAACTTTCCGACGACTTCTGAACATTGCCAAAGATGCTCTGATGACTTTCAAACATTACCGGAGATTTCCGAAGGTTAAGTGACGAATGTCGCGGTAGGAAGCTCGAAATCTCTTGGCGATTTTGCCGAGATCACCTTTTAGCTTGTTATTTTGGACTCAAATGCAACATTCAGCGCCATTCACTGGACTATTTGGGTTGGAAATTGAATTCAATTTTTCCACTAATGATTAATGAACAAGTAGTCCGGAATTGTGAGTCAGAAATTGTAAGAAATTGTCCTGTATGCGTATGATCAATGTTTTTGATTCGCAGGCGTACTAAAACGCTTCGCGGCTCGGCAAATATCCACCACTACCCACCTACACTGAGGTGAATAGTTGTTTTAGTATATACTGAAACAGTGAGATAATATAACGAAAATGATACTTTTTAACTCATTTATTCCTGTCAACGATAACAATTTTCGCGCGCAAATTGCTGGGAGGTGAATAGCACTTGCTATTCCGAGTTTCAGTAGCCAATCAGAGCGCGCCAACAATGCTATCCACTGTTTCAGTATATACTTATGCGTGTTATTTAGCAGGTATAGAGTTTAACACATTTTCTGCAATCAGGATCACTTTTACTAACTCTTAATCAGGCAGTGACGGTGATGCATGGTCAGTGATAAACCCTCCTAAAGAAATAGTAATTTAAATTACTAATTGGCAATTACTAAATAAATTAGAGTGATTTTCGTAAGACCGTGAAACAGTATCTAGCAATTAATCAAAATTAGCCAACATTAGCTAAAACTAAACAAAAGAAAACAATGGAATTAGTGTCTAATAGTGTCTACTAGTGCCTACTAACTTAGTAACCGTTTCACGGACTTACGAAAATCACTCTAGTTATTTTAATTACTAACAATAAAGTTGGGAGAGGCTTTATATATAAGCAACTGATCGCCTCTCGGTATTTTTTGTATGATGCAATATATACACATACAGTTAAATCAGTAGGAATGGAATCAACACAGCTACACTGTATTAAATGCGGTTCAGCTAGCAATCGAACCTGGGTCTTCAGATTACTGGTGGAATGCCTTAACCACTCGACCATTGAACTAAGGCATCTGTCCAGCATCTGACTGGAGACTCAGGTTCGATTCATGGCTGAACCAGATTTGTACTCATTTCCTTAAATATGTTAATTTATGTTACTAATTTATATGCTATTCTTTTAAGTGGTATACCATTAAATATCCCACAAGTAGTTATTTGATTTTTGAATTACAGTAGAACCTCCGCTAATGAACACCTCCAGTAGGTGGACACCTCCCATAAGCGGACATTTAAAGAAAAACAAATATTTCCCTAGCTTTCTCTAGCTCCATCTCTGCTGTTTTGTTTAAATTGCATTAGTAATGATGTTTAAGATACATGTGCAACATACATGTATTCGTTGCCACACCTAAATGTGGGAATAGTGATCATAAAGTAAACTGTACTGATAACTGTATGTATTGTATTTTAAGATGCCTATGAAAATGAGGCCTATGACGGATCACCTGCAAGGAAAGTAGAAGTCTGCTTATTTCCTTGGAGCAAAGATACTCTCCCCACCGCAGAGGATATCATCGCCCTATTTCATTTTAATCCTGAGATGTGTAATCACCCTTTGGTAGAAAGCGAGCTTCCTGACGACGACGACGACGATGATAATGATGATGATGACGATGACGATGACGATCATGTCTGCGATCACGTCTGCGGTCACGAACATCTCACATTCTGGAATACACTGTGGGCATTGCATAGTTGTGGGCATTGCATAGTTGTGGTCAACAAGCTGAGGTTACTGCTTTCTTTACTTGGCTTAACAACATATTCACACCTTTCATTCGAATTGTTATCGGCTGTAATGATTTGAATCCAGTGGGGTGTTTCATTTTGGCAGAAATTGCCCCATCAGGATGGGTGGGTGGTGTGCTGACATCTTTGACTTTGATCAGGAGCCATAACTATCAGGGACAGAGACCGTAAGCGTCCCCGATTATGGCTCCTGCTTTGAAATAGTTTTGTTTCATGTAAGAGAAAACAGTAAGTTCCTCTTTTACTTCTATTGCTTTGTCAAGCAGACACCATTTGATGTTAAGTTAGCAAAAATTCATTCTTTTAAGTGGTGCTCCACATAAGAACTACCGTAAACTTCATTGTTCTGCCGCATTGCCTCTTTCCCACATAGAATATCTTTGATTTTAAGAATAGAGGAGGGGCTGATGGTTCATAATTATATTTCAGTATAAAAATAAAGAAAATCCATTTGCGTCAAATAAATATTGGGAAATGTTTGTGCTTAACCAATCAGAATAGCAGAAGACAATAGGTAATAATTTTGCTTATTTGATGAAGTTCCCCAAATACAATATCTTTTAAAAATTGCATGTTGTGCGATTGGGTCTCAAATTACTTGAAACCTTAAAATAATTAGACAAAATGCACCTTGAACCTTAACTTTTTAGCGGTTTTCGAGTCTAGGCCAATCTGGGCCCGGTTGTTCGAAAGCTGTTTAACGCTAACCCAGGATTAAAACTTAACCGAGGATTTCATTTCTCTTGTTAGAAGTGTTTTCCGGCAAAATCTAATCATAAGTTACATGCGAAGACAAGTCAGAGACGAAACTAAAGGGCAACAATACTTTGAAAAAATCTCCATTGATTAATTATTTAACTGGAATTAAAATTGATGCTAACCCTGGGTTAGCTTAACCGCGCTTTGAACAACCCGGCCCAGGTCACTAGTTGTAACAATGAAAAAAGTTGACATTCCATCGTGCATTGCGTTTCAGCACTTTCCTTCTTATGCGGATCATTTCTTTGCGGTGATTTTCCGTTAAAATGACGAACGAATTGAACATGCAACGTGGACCAATCAGCGGGCGGTGGTGTTTTTAAAGTTTTATTTGTCTGCCCAGTTCGTTTCTCTGAAAAGTGTAGGTCGCACTTGTCTTTGCCAAGTCAGACACTTAAATAGTCTAAATTGAAATTCAATAAAAATGTACAAAATTGTTCCAAGTGCGATTTGGGCCTAAGGGCCAGGTCGCACTACAGTCAAAAACAAAAATTAGCTTGTGCAAAATGACATAAAAACAAAAACATTCCACAAAAAGCGTGTCCCACCGGAGCAGTTTCTTTTGTTTTCCTCGATTTTTGCACGGGCTAATTTTTGTTTTTGACTGTAGTGCGACCAGGCCCTAAATAGTAACAAGAGCCTAAACATAGCCTATACTCATGCGCATGAGACTCTAAGACACGTTGATTGAAGCTACCAATTTTTCTGTAGTCACTTTGAATATTTAATTTATTGATTCTGATCAAACCCACACTAGTGTAATACTTCCCAAACGGTCTAGAATAACAAGTATGACACAAAGAAAAAGTCAATCACAAATTGGTATCAACATAAATTCTCACCGAAAAATGAAATTTCTTTTATGGTAAGGTCCCTCGCCTTCTTGAAAATTCTTTAAAAATTTGATCGCCCCGCACTGATAAAACTCGAAGCAAGATTTCGTCGCTTACAGCTCTCCTTTTTCTCCACTACAGCGGCTTCTGCCTATTCTTTAAAGCTTTCTCTTTCCATTTTGAGTATTTTGAATGTGTGTTATTATTCCGACAAGACAAAACTATGGTTTTGAAAACCAAGCACGTGCCGAGCGCGGCAACCATTTTTGTAGAATTTTTATGTGACCTGCGACCCGGTTAGTAATAATATATGTGTGCATAAATTTGCATGCACTAATGTGACAAAAAGACGAAGAAACGCAACCCATTTTCTACCTCATGCGCTTACTGCGCATGAGTAAAATGTTGTTTGTTGTTGCTTGTTAGGAATTAGAGTGATTTCACAAAACCCGTGAAAACGAAAACAATGGAATCAGCCAGTCAAAAAGTTGATGCCGTGTACCATGGGTACGCGGTCAATTTTCTTCGCAATTTTTGCGTTGCGAGTTTTTGAATCAGCTTCAAAAACTTGCAACATGTTGCCGGAACAAAATATTGCGTTAAAAATCTTCCGCGAGGTGTCAACCTTTTAACGCAACAATGTTGCGTTTTAAAATATCGTCTCGTGAAACATCACCTTATTGGTGACTGTTTGTCAAAATTCTATTTCACGGGTTTTGTTATAACCAGCTATGCATTCATGTACACGTGAATATGATTTGTCAGCAGAGTGACATCACACGAGTGCGAATGGGTAAACAATAAACAAACGAGCCATTAAAACTTGATCTCTCACTTCTCGCATTTCATATCTTGTAAGCCAAGCACAGAGGAACACATCTTACTCCAGCAGCTCAGAAGAAAAAAATAATCTCCGCACAACAAGATTTTTTACTCAAGTATGAGAAAGAAAGGTGAGGAAAAATACTTGTTTTGCGTTTGAGGTTTATACGATCAGGTACTGATTCACCCTTCAGTATCAATGCCCGAGAGTCAAATATTTTCTTGAAACATGTTATGTTTAAAGGGTTATGTCCTTGCAACTGAGCTTTTGAGTATATAATCAGGTTATAGCAACATAAAGCAGTATTTCCCTGTGGAGTTTTTTTTCTCTTTTATGCAAAAATGAAATTTGATGGGGTTTTTCAACGAAATGAAAGAGGTTAAAAATAAATGCGTTATTTGCCGACAAGTCGTGCCCTTGATCATTTTTCGTGCGTGAGCCGGTGTGACAGTCCGTGCAGAGTTTTGGCAAGTTCTGGGGAAACATATGAACGCATCGGGAAAGGAAGCTAGTAAAATAACTTGTTTACTTGCATAAAACGTCAAGAACTGCACTTCGACAGAAGACGAGAAGCAACAGAAAAGTGGCGCATGTTATTAGTCACATGCATAAACGACGAGAAATTGCCAAACTTGTTACATGAGATATCGATCGGCCGAAAAATAAATAATTTTGTTTTTATCTACAATTTTTCCAGTGCATTTACTGATAGCAGAAAAAAAAATTAAAATGGCTGATGTCGACACCGGAATTTAGCCCCAAGTCCTGACTCTAGGTTTGGGAAAGGTTTCGTCGTACAGTCCAAAATCTAGGCTATGTTTCTTGAGCCAAGCAAACATTTTGTTAACGTGTGAAAAACAAAGGAAAATCCCATCCGGCCAATTCAGCTGAACTAACAGACTTGAGAACCACAGACAGCCCAATATGAATATTTCACCTGCTAATAGGGTTTATTGGGCAAACTGCGTCAAGAGTTTGACAAGACGTCGCCACCTTACTTATATTAAGCATCGGGAAAGATTCCCACATAAATTTGTGATTTCGATCTTTTTTTTTTTTCAAGTGGCGTGCATTATACACTGCGTGGCTGCTTCCCTTCATCTCATGCACACCCAAAGTCACCCTAACTGATCGGGGTCGGAATCATTTCGGGGTCGATTTGGGGATCATTTCGGGGGTCGGGGATCATTTCGGGGTCGGGATCATTTCGGGGACTGTACAGATTTCGCCGGGGCTGTACAAATCAAAAGTTTGGACCACTGTGCAGAACAATAAACATGAGCATCACAGGAAAGTGCTGCTCAATAGCTTTCCTTTGGTGAATGGTTACGATAAAGGATTTCATTCGCAGATTCATAAGTTGGAACCACCTTGTGGAGCATAATTAACAAAATACTGCTCAGTAACTTTCATTTGGTGAATCGGCGTCACAATTAAGGATTTTGGAGATTGATTTTGAATCACCAGTGTGCAGCATAACAACGTTCAAATTACAACGTGTAAATATCACTTGAGCTTGGAGTACCTGTGCTACAACCCAACCAAGAATCCAAATTCACGCAAAAATTTGAGTTCTCACTGCTATAACATAGTGTATCATTTTTCAAATGTTTTGTTCTTCTGTCAACAATCTGTTACACTCTGGTGTTGAATAAACTCCTCTGGAGTAAACGATACCTTCAAATAATCTTATTAGCAAAGAGGAGATAAAGTTTGACGTTCAAGCTATCTCTAGGTCACGTATGTCCTATTAGTGATGACAGGAATGCACATAATGAAAGTAAATAATGCGCTCAAACGCGCTGATAATCGAGGCTCCAAAAAGAAGTCAAAATAATGGTTATTTTATTGTGTTTTTTAAGTGCAAAAAATCAGAAAATGCCCGAGAAACAAACAGCCAAGCTGGTTTGAATTACTTGTATAAATGTGAATAAACGCTATTCCGTTTCAAAAATTTCGCAAGGTTTGAATACGTGACGTCATTTTCTCTTCCTCTCGCATCTTATGACAAGCGTTTGCAGCGACAGCATAGCCCGGGAGGGGGCACTATCCCATATAAAAATAACGGGAGTGCTGGTCGGAAATTTTCGAAAAACACCCTGAATAGAATAGAATAGAAAGGTACAGTGGAACCTCGATTTAACGAACCTCTGTATCACGAAGTCCTCGGTATAACGAACGATATTGGTTAGCCCAGCAAAATTTCAAGTAAAATGTATGGAACAGAACCTAGCCTCGATATAACGAACCTCGTTATAACGAAATCCTCCTTATAACGAACACAATCCGGCAGCAGCCCACACGTAAAATCTACCCCGATATAACGAATAAATGTCAACGCGCGTCAAAAGATGAATGCGGAACAGACCAACAGTGTGTGCTATAGGGAAATGGCATAGACTGTACAGTTTTTCGATGCCGTAGTTATGTTTTATACAGTATACTGTAGCTTCATGCAGGCATTAAAATACAAATGTTATTTGTTGAGATTCGGAACAGTACGTAACACCGTTACAAAACAATAATGAACATTTTGGCATTGGTTGTTTTCCCGCAAATTCGTTATAACGAGGTTTACGATATAACGAACCCTCGATATAACGAACCAATTTCCCCAGTCCCTTGGCACTTCGTTAAATCAAGGTTCCACTATGCCTGAATCTCCTTTGATGGGCGTGGCTCAAATGAATTTCAACTTTACTCCTAAGATGTACCAATTCTAAAACAACACATATCGTTCTGTCATATTATAATTATAATAATTTATAATTATAATAATATAATATAATATATATTATAATTATAATTATATAATAATAATATTAAAAGGTACCGCGATAATTCTCACGGTGGTCATTTTAGATTGTAGTACCCTAAGCGGTACCAATGTACAAATTTTGACCCGGCCTTAAAGGTACGACGAACCTGATCCTTGTCATTTTTATATCGGAGTTCCCCCCCCCCCCCCCCCCCCCCCCGTCCCTCCCCCCGGGCAGCAAAGACTTTTTTAACTTGTTTTTATTGACTTGAGTTGTAATTCTTTCGCGTAACTTCATGGCCTTTTCTTAGCTTCGAGTAGAACAGTTTGTGACGTCGTTTTTAAGTCATAAGTTAACCATAAGATTAAAAGCCGTCTGCTTTGATTTAATCAGCTTATCCACCGCGACGAACATTTTTACGTATTGAATTAAAGTACATGACATTCATTTCCTATATGTACTGACGTCACAATGATATTTCCGCCTGTTTCTACTGGAAAAAACACAAAGAGGCGGGCAGATTATGGAGCCATTATCCAACTTCATCACGTACCGTGGATACTCTCGATTATAAAAGGAACGTTTCGGCTAATATTGAAGCCATAGTTAGTGTCCCGTGAACTCCAAGCAGTGCTTAAAAGTTTGGCTGTTTGACTTACGATGAAAGGTGAGAACGTTAAATTGTCCGTTTTTGCTCAGTAATAACCCAGGGTAATAACGTGTCTGAGATAAGACCGTGTTGTCCAAATTGATGCAACCTAAATTTGACGACATGACATGATTAGCGCTTAAAACTAGGAACAGACACCGACAGCTGTTACGCCTTTATTGGGGCTCGTCAGTGCGTCGTAGCTGAAACACGAGACTCGGTGGCATTCGCCTGTCTTAAATACCTTATTATAGGAAATTAATGCTCCTGTGAATTAAGGTCTTTGAAATTAACGCCAATTGGAGGAAAGATTTCTTTCGAATAAAGGAAATTAACGCGAGAGAGGGGGCAAATTTTCAAAATGAAGAAAATTAACGCGATTATTGATGTCTCTAAAGGATATTTTGGCTGACTGTGTACCCGGGGGGGGGGGGGGGGGGGAATTCCCCCAAAATACCCATACGGGTATGTGCCGCCCAACGGGGTCGTGATTTTGGGACTCCTGATCTAGAACGGGGTATCCATTTTAGAGACGTTTCCTAGAACGGGGTATAATATTTTGAAGGCACGAAAGCTTCAGATTATCAGCAGCCATTTTTTCTAGAATGGGGTATTAAAAATTGACCTATTTCTAGAACGGGGTATCATTTGGAGTACAAATTCTTTCTAAAACGGGGTTCAAATTTGGAGACCCGGGCGGCACATACCCACCCAAAATATACCCCCCCCCCCCCCCCCCCCCCCCCCAGGACTGTGTAGTACAAAAACAAAACGGATGTCGAGAACCGCTCTTCTGAAAGCAAGGATGACCTGGAAATATTGCAGATGACATATCTTTAAGTAATGCTCCACATAAGAACGATAGCAAACTTCATTGTTCTGCGGCATTGGCTCTTTCCCACACAGAATATCTTTGATTTCAAGAATAGAGGAGGAGCTGATGGTCAATAATTATATTTCATTATAAAAATAAAGAAAATCCATTTGCGTCAAATAAATTTTAGGAAATGTTCGTGCTTAACCAATCAGAATAGCAGAAGACAATAGCTAATAAATTTGCTTTTTTGATGAAGTTCCCCAAATATAATACCTTTTTAAAAATGCATGTTGTGCGATTGGGTCTCCAATTACTTGAAACCTTAAAAAAAATAGACAAAATGCACCTTGAACCTTAACGTTTTAGCGGTTTTTGGGTCTAGGCCAATGAGATCACTAGTTGTAACAATGAAAAAAGTTGACATTCCATCGTGCATGGCCGTTGGCGCTATCCTTCTTATGCGGATCATTACTTAAGGCTTTTACATTGTAAAAGATGAAAAATAATGTGCAGAAAAGAGAAGGTTATTGTTTCCTAGTTGCTATATGTGTTCGGACGGTATCCAGAAATTGGGATGAAATTAAGGTCTCGGAAATGAACGCTCCACTTAAATAAGGTCGCGGAATTTAAAGCTCACAAAAATTAACGCGAATTTTGAGAATTCGCGTTAATTTCCTATAATAAGGTATGCATAGGCGGCGGAGCAGGGCGGTGCAGGGGGACTGTAGCCCCCCACCCTCCCCCCCCCTCTCCCCCCCAAAAAAAAAATAAAACAAAGGAAAATTTGGGGGTACAGCCCCACTCCCCTTCCCCCCCCCCCCCCACGTTTCGGTCTCGAAAATATCGCTAGCGCAGCATAAACTTGGTTTGGCAAAATATTCAGTCTCAGAGCGTACATTTTCTGTCCTCCGACGACCTAAGAAGCACCATGAAGCAGGATCGTCTGAACAACTGCCTACTTATGCATTGTCACCAATCGATTACGGACACACTGGACACTGTTAAGATTGCAAAGAGGTTTGCCTGGCCAATTCAACGAACGACGCAAATGACATTAATTTCAGTAAATTTGAGTAGGGGTATGCGCTTGGCTTGGTGTACGATAAGCCCCCACGTTTTACACCCCGCCGCCTCTGATATGTCGCTGGTCATTTTAGAAGGACCAGAAGAGAGTTTGGATTTTTAGACTGTTGTTTACATATGTACTGTTATATGTCTATTTTTTTCAGGAGCCGTTTTCCTGTCTTGTATCCATGCAGTGGTGTTTGTTGTGGCATTTGCATCCGCCTACAACACGTCGACATGGAAACGCTTTTGGTGGTGGACACCAGGGCAGAGTTGGCCTGCAGGAGCAACTGATGTGTTAAAGAACGCTTACGGAACATGTAAGCCAGGGGATCTGTACTGCTTTCAAAGGCTTCCCTCTTGGGCTGAGGAAGATTCTACCGAACTTCTTGCAATCGACTCCGAAGGAACTGTGTATCAGTGGAAGTTTGACTCAAAGAACCCAACCGCACATGCCGTGTGGCAAGCTCTTCATGCCCACCAGGAAACAGCCAATGGCAAGATTGTAAACAATCAAGCCTGGGACCCCACAACGCTGGAAGGAAAAAAACCCAAAGCGACTCAAGATTCTTTCATGTACCGCGATCAGAATGGAGTGAAGTCCTTTCTCCTAGACGATGATAACTGTGACTGTCTATCTACACTGAGTATGGGTCACGGAATGTGTCTTGCCGGTCACCAAACCCAGTACAGCAAAGCCAATGTGTTTGGTGTCGATAAACTGTACGATCCAGGTTGCCGAGGGCCTTCACCAGCTTATGGCCTTTCACTTTATTTTCGAACCGCCAAGAAGCTGACTCTGGAAGATTTTGGTGGAGGCTGGACAGCCTTCTGGTGGTATGAGAAGGATATCCCTTGGCCAACACAAGTCACCGATATCCTTGGACGTTCGTACGGTTCTTGCAAAGAGTTTGATGTCTACTGCTTCCAACTTCTTCCCAGCTGGCTCAAGGAAAACGACACAGAGTTGCTAGCTATAGATTCGCTAGGGACAGTTTACAAATGGGCCTTTAATCCCAAAAATCCAGTTTCCCATGCAGCTTGGCTTGCTTTCCATGATCACCAAGAAACTCTACACAAAGCTGTCCTCAACTCGAGTCCTTGGAATCCAGTTGCACTCAAAGGAACAGCCCCATCAAGTACTCAAGATTCTTTTATGTACCGTGAACAAAATGGCGTGAAGTCTCTTCTACTTGATGACGACAACTGTGACTGTTTGTCCTCACTCAATCTTGGTCATGGAATGTGCAATGCTGGCCATTCCACGAGCTTTAGCAAAGCAAACGTGTTTGGAGTTGACGCCCTCTATGACAGTGGATGTCATGGTCCTGTTCCGACTACTGGACTGACTCTGTATTTTCGTGCTCGACGTCCAGACTTGCATGGTTTTGGCGGGAAATGGAGAGCATTCTGGTGGTGGAATGCTGGTGTGGAGTGGTCCGCCTGTGAATCTCAACTGGTGAAAGATGTACTTGAGAACCCGTATGGAACGTGTTCAGGTGGTGATCCGTTTTGCTTTCAGAGGCTTCCAGCGTGGCTCGAGGAGGACTCCACTGTGATATTGGCAAAGGACTCTCAAATGAACGTTTATAAATGGGGCTTCAACTCATCTAATCCAACCGCTAAGGCAGGATGGAACGCGTTCCATGATCACAAAGAGACAGCGGCTGGTGTCGTGCTAAACCAGATCTCCTGGAATCCCACGGTGTTGCAAGGGAAATCACCAGTTGTTGACCAGGATTCGTTCACTTATCGCGACACAAATGGAATAAAATCTGTGTTGCTCGATGATGACAACTGCGACTGCCTCTCGACGATCCAGCTTGGAGCAACTGTCTGCAGTAACAACCTAAATCCTAACGCGCGTGGAGTGGACCTGCTATACGATCCCGTTTGTAATCTTCCAAGTCCTTACAATGGATTGGCTCTTTACTTCGAAGTTCCTGGCCAACCATTTACGTTTGACGGATATGGAAACAAATGGACAGCCTTTTGGTGGTGGCCAAAAGACGGACAGTGGCCAAACGCAGTAACAGATGTCTTAGAAAAACCTTTTGGCACATGCAAAGAGACCGATGTCTATTGCTTTGGAAGGCTCCCGTCCGATGCTGAAGAAGACAGAACAAAGCTACTTGGTATTGACACCGAAGGAAATGTCTACTTTTGGAAGTTCTCTTCTGGAAATCCAACAGCACATGCAGCATGGAAAGCCTTCCACGATCACGCTGAAACAGCTCACAAGGCAATTGTCAACAACAAAAAATGGAATCCTAAAGTGTTGAAGGGAACTACACCGAAAGCCGACCAAGACTCCTTCATGTATAGATCACAAGCCGGCGTAAAGTCCCTCCTATTGGATGATGACAACTGTGACTGTCTGTCTACACTCAGCCTTGGACATGGCATGTGCTTGGCTGGATTTTCCACAAGTTATGGTCCTGACAACCGATTTGGTGTCGATGCTCTGTACGATGATCACTGCAACACTCCGCGACCAAGTGTTGGCCTGACTCTGTACTTTTCCATGTCAAAAGAGGTGATTACTCAGTATCATAAATACTTTATTATATCCTTAAACTTTCAACTGTGTCAAATAAATGAAATAATTCATTTTAGAAATTCCTTTTTTTAACTATCAACGATTACCGTGGAAGAGGTAATTGTCCTTGTCACTGAATACTTTTTAATTTTCCACTTGCGAAAAAAATTGAAAACGAATACCACCATGAAAAAGTTCTTTCTTGGTTTGACACTCGACCATCCCGAACCCTCTGCAGTGTTCAGCAAAATTCCGAAGCAATGGTTGTCGGTAAAATAATTTCATGTTTCTTATTCTCCCTTGGGTCCCACCTTTAGGGCCCCTTTCATTTTACCTTTCATTCATCTTCAGGTAGCGCATCATATGACCTCGTGCAAACACGGTGGAAACTGGCTCGCCTTCTGGTGGTGGACTGCTGATGCAGCCTGGCCTGCTGACGAGAGTGACGTGTTAGCCCATCCATACGGCTACTGCAGCTCATATAGCGTATACTGCTTTGGGCGAATCCCATCCTGGGCGCGAGAGGATTCCACAGAAATACTTGCTATCGACTCGGAAGGAAACGAGTACATGTGGAAGTTTGACTCCCACAATGTCGTCGCGCATTCGGCATGGCTTGCCTTCCATGACCACGTGACTACTTTAGCTGGAAAGGTCGTCAACAATCCAGATGGATGGGATCCAATGGTTCTGAAGGGAACAAAGCCAAAAGCAAAGCAAGATTCGTTCATGTATCGTGAACAGAACGGCGTGAAGTCCATTTTGTTGGATGATGACAACTGTGATTGCCTCACCACACTGAATATTGGTCACGGAATGTGTAACGCAGGGCACAGCACCAGCTACGGGCCTGCAAACCAGTTTGGAGTGGATGCGCTCTACGACTCCTACTGCAACGTTCCTAGACCGGAAGTTGGTCTGACACTGTACTTCCGGGTAAAATAGTTTCATTATTAAAGCTGAGCAAAGCCACGCGTTAACCACTTTAGCATACGGTTTCAGTGACTATACGCTAACAAGGATTTAGCTATATTCCATAAGCAATGATGTAAACTAAAGAGGCAAATAAAACATGGCCTAATGTTATGTCACTGTTTTTTTATCACTTTGATTTGACTGGGGTATCGCAGAGCCATATGACTGTAGTGGAACGACTTTTTTCAGTTGAGTGCTGTAAAAGAAAAACCATATATTTTTTTTAAATAGGTGGTTATAACAGCCAACCTAGCTCGCACCCAAACCCCCGCCCCCGCTCCAACACACAATGCTTTTCCTAAGCACAATACGATAAGAATGGATGTTTCTGCTTACGTCTTTGAATCTCAGCGTCTTAAAAAACAAAGCCGACACACAATCATCTGTTAAATTAATTTATAGCTTTTATTTTTACCATTATGGCTTTCGCATAATGTATAATTCACAACTTTAGTCCGCGTTATTAAAACGTTTAACGAAATCTATACCAATTATACGCTCGCTCTCCAGCACTTGTCCAAACGATGTCTCTGATTCTCAAAGAAAACAATAGATTTGTCCCGCTGGGATAGGGATTGGGGATAGGGATTAGTGATCAATTGTATCGTTCGCCAATCACAGACATCGTTTGGACAGCTACGACCCTGCTCCAATAGTCCTTTTTACAGTTGTGTGCTTGGTGACCTTGCCTTTGAGTGGAAGCGAGAAGCGAGGCTGGAGGTGACCTTGCTTTGATACAAACCTTTCTGCCTTTCATATGTTAATAATGCTTTTCTCATGCTAACTAGCTAAATTTACATCTGAAAAGCTCCAAGGTCTGTATCAAAGCAAGGTCACCTCCAGCCTCGCTTCCACTCAAAGGCAAGGTCACCAAGCACACAACTGTAAAAAGGACTATTATACCGCCTGCGTTAAATACTTTCAGTCCACGTTTAAAATGGAGTGATCTGTTAGAGAATCATTTACCAAGTTGTCGTAAAAAGCAACAGCCAAGAAGAACATGAAGTGAGATTCAGTGATGCTAACAAATGTAGTAAGGAATCAAGAATGACTTTTAAACGTTTAAAACAGCTAAAAGACCATAGGTCACATTAAAAAGATACGAAGAGCAAATTCAGGCAGTGGAAATGTTAATCTCGTGTGGAGATACCAACAACACCGAAAACAATTTCCGAGCATCATGCGCATATTAAAAACTGATCTGAATCTGCTTCAATTCCGCACTCGCAACCACAGAAAACAAACAAACAACTACAAGCAAAGTTTTTTTGCAATTGGTCCATTCCAATCTTGTCCTGGTATTTATTTTACTTTTAACGCATTGTTTTTCATTTTTTTTAGACCCGTTTCTGAAGTAATCTATGAAACGGCACAAACGTTGACTTTCGCCTTAGTAGATGAATCCCGGATGAATGTAGTAGATAAATTATGAATGAAATTCACCTTCTGTTGATTGCTTAGGCACTTGTTCTTGGAAGAAACACTACAGGGTCCAGAGGAGGTCTATTTCATCGTACAAGGCGCTATTTAATTCTTCGAATCGTCGCCGTCTTGGAAGTTAAACTGATTGCGTTACACAAAATATGCACAGCGGGCCAAATTACTACGGGCTCGGAAGCTGCGAAGTCGGTGTACAGTAAAGAATCCTTTCTTTTTCTGTTCTCTCTCGCCTGCGGTACATATTTTGTGTAACGCAATCAGTTAAACTTTCAAGACGGTGACGATTCGAAGAAAACAGCGTCTTGTACAAAAAAAGAGCTCCTCTGGACCCTGTAGAAACACTTGATATTTTCTTCTCGGGTATGCGGCGCGAGTGTGAGGCGAAAAAAGCTCAGTTTTAACTAAAAAGGGAAGTTCCCCGCGTGACATAGCTCCTTTAAACTCAGTATTCTCTTACTCTGATCAACGCTTCTTACTAATATTCAAGATGGCATCGGTTAGTGAGAGAAAAGTTTGAAACTGAGAGTATTAGTGATTTGGGCTTTTTCCAGTACTTTCAATCGTATTTTTTAAAATCCTGCAATAGTTTAAACAGAATTTAAGAAAAATTGCGAAAGCGGCTAGTAGAACAAAATACCCTTTTTTACCAGCTAAATCAACAAGATCTAACAACAGCAACCATCCCAGAAAAGGTTTACCAAATTCCCGAGCCTACATTCCTGCTGATAAGCAGTCGGTAATTTTTATTTGACCGCTGGTCATGGAAAGCGAATAATTTGGGTACGAACCAAACTAGTCCCCAGTGGAGTGCCTTCTTCTCGTTCAAAATGGCAGTGCGTGAGAAATTCTCCAAGAACCGTGGAATTCTGTTACCTGACACAGGATGAAGCTATTTCATCATGTTTCACTTGAGAAAATACTACACAAGTCCTGGAGAAATTCGAAAGCTTTGTAGCACCCGATTCGCATATAATTAACCGCATAGAGCAGTTTTCAATTGAGTGTCAAAAGTAATTACACAATTGCTTTGGTTTTGCATTGCTACGCTTTGTGATTGGCTTAAAAAATCTCGCGCCACTTTCTCGACCAATCAGACATGTAATTGCTTCGAGCTCTGATTGGTTCATTGGATTGTTTACGACTGCTGTGATTGGTCAGGGTAATTACTTTGGTTTTGGTTTTACGACACTTAATTGAAAACTGCTCAAAAGCGGGTCTTATTAACATAAAATTACCGCATGCAAGCGAGTAAAATAAGCCCTATTTATCTAACAGTAGTATTCTTTATATTACTGACATACACGAACACAGAACCCCATTTCAATATTAGACACAGAACTGAGAGAAAAGAGCTCCAGCTTAGCACTGATCTGCAGTGTTTAGGGTTAAGCACTGATTTGAAAACGGTTAGCTTTCATTTATGTTTATAGACCCTATTCATAAATGGCGGCCGGTTTATTATTCTTTTATATTCATGCTAATCAGCTAATCAACTAGCCTCGTTAGCATGTGCAAAATTAAAAAGAATTTTGCTCTAAAATGAGGCTAGTTGGGCTGATTAGCATGAATATAAAAGAATAAATAAATCGGCCGCCATTTATGAATAGGGTCTATAGGTAACTCTATAAATATGTTAAAAATTACAGTTCCTATCAGCTAGCCCTCGTTGGTGTAGTGGTAAGCAAAAGACTCGGGTTCGGGGCATACACCCTCCTGGTCTTTTCTTTTCTTTTTTCCTTCTTTTACTCTAAAAAAAGGAGTTTTACTTTATGTAAAATGTTCAAGTGAAAGACAAAAGCCAGTTTGAGATCAGCTCTATTTTCGTTATTTCTCAGTAGGTGAATTGGGCCTACTTTAACCGCTTGCATGCGGTAATTTGATGTTAATTCTAGACTCGTTTATATGCGGTTAATTAAATGCGAATCGGCTGTTTGTACAGGGGTTTCTCCGAGCCCGCCATTTTGAACGCGGACAAGCCCTAGGGACGAGATTGGATAGAGAAAGCGACAGTTTCAACTTTCGTCGTTGAACTTTCGTCGTTTACACTGAAAACAAGAGGTGATTGAGAGTGAACGAGAGTAATGAACTTAAAGAATGCTTGGAGTGGCCGATTATTTTCACGTCCAACCCAGGATTTCTATTATGTTACACATGTGTGCCGTTCTCGACATCGATTTCCCCAGTCGCACGTAGCCGATCGTACAGCTCGTCCCAGGCTGACGCGTTTCCCGTCATATCAGAGGATGTCCCGGTGCTGATTAAGCTATTCCTGCTTGTCGTGTTGTTCTTCTTTGAAACACTGTTTTCTTTGCTATGTTCACCAAACCAGTCTTCAAGATCGTCCAGTGCTTTTATTCCCTTGATGCTTGACGCTGCTGATCTGTCTCCATCATTTTCGCTTCTGAAAAAAACAAATTGAACCCAATCAGGTCCATGCCTTAGACATAAATCTTCTTACTCGTCACCTTACAATCATCTTTTACGTGCTTAATGAGAATTTAGTGATATATCAAGTAAGCACACGGTGCAATTTAGAAATTGCGTGCAATGTTGCACCGTGTCCGCGCTTGACTCGAGAATGCAGAAGACCATCGGTTCCGAAGAGATCCCAACTTTACCCGAAGTCGCCCGAGGATTTTCGAAGCTGACCCGAAAGCCGAAATTCTTGCAAGTTATTTTTAAAGCGAGGCCTGTTGCACCGTGTCCGCGCTTGACTCGAGAATGCAGAAGACCATCGGTTCCGAAGAGATCCCAACTTTACCCGAAGTCGCCCGAGGATTTTCGAAGCTGACCCGAAAACTTCCGAAGAGCCGAAATTCTTGCAAGTTATTTTTAAAACGAGGCCTGGTACAAAGCCAATATTAGTTCTCTGCCGTTTTTTGTGGCCTGGTGCAAACCCTATTAGAGCAGTTCTCACTCGAGTGTCGTAAAAACCAAAGTAATCACTCTGGCCAATCACAACCGACGCAGCAATCCAATAAACCAATCAAAACTCGAAGCAAATACAACGGAAAAACGCGTGCAAGCAAGTCACGATTGGTTTTGGTTTTACTCCTGATTGGTTGAGAAAGTGGCGCGAGATTTTTTAGCCAATCACAAAGCGTAGCAATGCAAAACCAAAGCAATTGGGAGATTACATTCGATACTCAATTGAAAACCGCTCTATAACAAAATTTGTTTAATATATATGAACAGTCAACTCCCGCCATGCAGACGCCTCGCTATAACGGGGCGAAAAGTCCTAATGAATATAACTTACACTTTTACGGGCTCTCTATATTACGAATGAATGGGGTTAGTTTCTAGAGAAACTGTGGTGCTGCGTCGGTGGGGGGATGAAACACGAGAATTTAGTTTTATCGACTGAGTCGATAAGGTAAATTGACCACCGTAAAAAGATTCAAATAGCTGACGTTTCGAGCGCTAGCCCTTCGTCGGAGCGAAGGGCTAGCGAAGGGCTAGCGCTCGAAACGTCAGCTATTTGAATCTTTTTACGGTGGTCAATTTACCTTATCGACTCAGTCGATAAAACTAAATTCTCGTGTCTCTATATTACGGACAACAAATCGTGACCCTGAAGTTGTCCGTTACAGCGGGAGTTGTCCCTGACTAAAGGGATTAGAAATTGACTTACTGGTTGCTCAAATTCTGAGACATGTTCACGTGATTTTGATTGACAAACGGGCTTTGACACTTGCAGCCGGACAAAGCTTCTTGCAACTCGTGAACTCGGCGACGATACCTGTCTTCCAACTTCTGATAAGCATTTGCGACTTTTCTTTGTTCTTCGTACTTTTGTTTTAATTCCCTTTTCTCCGCTTCATGCTTCGCAACCAACTCTTTTTTCTCGATTTTCAACATCTCTATGAATTTCAAATAGTATTCCTCTACGTTCTGTCGTGTAACACTTCTCGGTTCGATCTTCTTGTCTACTTCGTGAATAATCGTTTGATCGGGTGCTTCTAAAGCCTTCCCTTTAACCGTACGACTGCGCTCGGCCTCGGCAATAATTTTCTGCTGCATGGGTGTGTTAGCCGAGGTTTCACTCGAATGTATTTCTGGGGATGTATCTGGGGGATATAAATTCCACAGAGCAAGCCTCGTCTCATACATTTCTCTCGCAGATTGAGATCTTGAAAGTGGTGAAGTGTCTGTGAAATTATCTTTGTTGAGGGTGGATCTTGGTGTTTGTTCATTAGCTGGACTAACTGGAGACACCTGCGCCACTGGCACAGCTTTTGATATGTTGTGAGGTTTAGGATAATTATATGCTCGATTAGAAATTGGGACATTCCATGTTCTTCCATCCGGTTTATGAAAATGTAAGTTTGATGATTGAGCGCTAACCGGTTCAGCAGGTTGAACCGCTCTCTCCGGAGTTGCAACTGAAATTCTAGCTAATCCTTCACCCTTTGAAAGCTCGTCGGTTCGTAATGCCATCCGTTCTCGCTTATGATCGGATTCTGACCGAGGTTGAACGATTCCTTCCGAGCGTACGAACTGTACGGAGGTATCATCAAGAGCGTCATCTCTTTGAAACTCGTTTCGCGTGACTACATCCGCATGAAAGTCGTACTCTTTACGATGATTAAGCATCTCGACGTTTTCCCTCTGTTCGCCGTCCACACTATCGACTCCTCTTTCCGTAGCCAGATTATAACCCGCATGGCTCACGACAACAGTTTCCTCTTTTACCATCTGACGAGCTGGTGTCGCCACAGCCTTAACGCTAACAATCCCGATGGCCGTATGACGTTTCGGCTTATTTTCGGTCTTCTCTTCGGAGACGCGATCGATTTGCTGTCGGAAGCCGACAACGCCGATAGTACGATGTCTCTTAGCTTTGACTGGGAGCCGCTCACGCATTTCAGAGTTCACCGAAGTTGTGCTGCCCTTTTCGGTGACTTCAACAACTTTTATAGGCGCTCTCTCTACAGATTTCAAGTCCGTAAGCTCATACTGGGCTTCAACTGGCGCACGATTGTCCGCGACTCTATGAACTGCTGCAAACTGTTTGTGACTTGTCTGAGGCACCCCACCCCACCCTGCATCGTTTTCAATCTCACGAGGCGAGGTCTGTGGACTCTGTGCATTCCAGGCCTTGCATTCACTTGGTGGACGCTTTAAGTAAATCTGGGCATGAGCAGTTGCCTTTGCGCTCTTGGCGTGTTTCGCAATTTCGTCTTCGTGTATCTTTATAAGTTCCTGAAGACTTAACCGATGCGATGCGAGCACATCATGGTTTGGAGCGCCATTGATGGCGCTCCATTGTTCGTGCGAGCTCACGGTGTAACTTAAATCCGACGCTCTCAATTGCGCATCATCATCGCTCCTTGTTATTCTTGTTTCCACTTTTGTTTCTACAACAGCTAAATCTCCAACGATGTTTTGAGGATACGGCGGTTTTGGTGGCACAACATCAAGCCCTTCTCTGTGTTCCATCCCAGCAGAGTGATCTGTTGGGAAATGAACGTAGGCAAACTTCGGCCATGTTTGCGCTTTCACCCTCCTCCGTTCTCTATCGCTCATTTCGTAAAGTTCCTCAAACGATTCGGAAAAGAAACCTTGGTTCTCGCCGCTAAAACGTTTCGCTAAATCTTTTACTGAAGGACTAATCTGTCCGTCTTCGTGTTCATGCATTCCGTGATTTCGAGTGGATTGTGCGTGCATAGATGAGACTTGCGTGACATTCTGGAACAATTGCGTCACGCCTTCAGTGGAAGACGTGACGCTGTGATTATGTGGTCGGTTTGATGCTGAAACGTGGTGACTAGAAGAATAGGGAGTCGCTTGAGCATAAACACGAGGATTGTTTGACCGATAAGGTTGTGCGTTGACGCGAATTCTGTGACCAGAGAACTTATTGGATTGTGCGGTGGAAAAAACCGTGACATTTCCGGTCGAGGCATCCTCGGAAATCTTCGGAGGATTCTTTAAGAAAACTGCTTTATGCACTGTATGGCCGTGCATTTTATCTGGGGAACTGGAACCCAAAGACCCAGACCCCCACTGACCTCTAACGGCGTGGTGGCTCAGCGAGTTGGTGGACTGTTGCCAAGAAGCACTGGAAGAGCTTAAACTTGATTGGCTGTACCGTCTCAATACTAGCGAGCCATAAGGTGATCGCCCCGTCATGTCATAAGCAGAATAAACTCCTTGATGATCCTCCCCTTCTTCGGCCGAAGATCCAACTTGAGAACTGTAGCTTGATGATAAGGACCTGGACGACTCTAACTGCCTGTTCCTTCTGTCCCTAAGGCCAGCGGTGTTTGATGGGCTTTTCTGGTGACGTAATTGATAAGGCACTCTTGGTGAGTCACTCCGGTCACCTCGATCCAGTGAAATTTCGTGTATGCTTTGCGGTCTTTCTCTGAATTTTCTTTCTGCAGTTTGCCCTCCATACCAGCTCTGCGGTCGGTCATGTTTTCTACTTTCTTTGGAATCTGACTTTATGTAAAATTGAGGATTGTCCTCTCTGTTATTGTAGAATGAAGCTTGTCTCACTTGCCTGTTGCACAAAAAAGAAAACATGATCAGAATACAATTAATAGCCCAATTTACAGTTTACAAACCTTCCTTCATTTTATATGTAAATCATGTTGTTATTATGTTAACTATTTTTTCTTTAACATGATTTATATATGAAAAGGAGAAAGGTTTGTATCAAAACAAAGCGAACTTTCACTCAAAAGCCAGGGTACTAAACACACAACTGTAAAATGGTCCATTAAAAATTAGTAACCTGTCCAGTCAAACAGAGTACAGTCAAACTTCTTTAAGCAGATACCAGGGGTATAAACTCAAGTGTCCGTATTACTGAGGTGACATCTTGCTCTCTTTTGGAACGTGGTGAACTACCTTGTTCTCAGGACCTCTCCTTGTATGTTCCAACTTTTTGCACTCCCTGCTTGAGCATTAATAGAGAGACATACAGCTGTACTGGCTGTTTTGCAGTCTAATTTCCTACCCCCCCCCCCCCCCCCCCCCCCCCCCAGATTTGATGCTAACAAACCAGAGGGTTTTACTATCTAAAGGCAAAATCATACTGAAGCTGCACATGCAGACCACAGATCTGAGGCTAAACCTGGTTTCTAGCAAAAATTATCAGCAGGCTAGGATTGAAGACATGTTTAGCTGTTTTGTTACACAAGCAATATACACTATTCTGGTAATTATTCATAAAAAAACATGGCTAACATGTATGCTAATATCAATGTTTACTTATTCATTTGAACATGTCTCTTAACATGTCTAAACAATCATGTCAGTAATATACACCTGTAGATAGAGTTCATAGATGTGTGAATGGTCTCTCAAACAATGCTCACTTTTTAGCAATTGTGGGGACTTGAAAATTATTGTAGAAACTTGATTTGTGAAGGTCAAGAAATTAAACCAAGGAAGGCCAAGATGGCCAAACGAAATGTTGATCTAATTTGGTTTCTTGACCTCCACAAATCAAGTTGGTGATAGTGTAGGCTATATATTAAGCTAGATCAGGCTTAATATGCAAAAGGCCAGTATACAGCTGTAGCATGAGAAATGACAATTTTTGTATAGGATAAGTACATGTACTACATACAGGTATCTTTTTTAGTAGCAATCGTAAACTTTAATTACATATATTTTGTATAATTTTCACTTGAAGAAAATGAACCACATGAAAAGTACTGCTTAACAGTTTTAATTTCATTGGTCACCTCAGGATTTTATCTAATACAGCCTTAAAAGTTAGTGCCACCTTGTACTGTCGCCAAAGTTCTGTTTGGCAATATTTTCATTCAGTAATCAAACTGGGTATTATCTAAACAAAACAGTAAAGTTGTGTGTGGCAGAATTTTCATTTATAGTATAGAACTGGCTGTTATCTTAAGACTTAAAGTCACACATACCAAAGAAGATCAAAGGGCTCAGGGAGAGAAAGCGGACAGGTTTAAGTGACAAGGACACGACAAGTGTTCTAGTTGTATTGAGTTGTTTAGTTCTATTAGATACATGTACTTCAATAGAATTTAGATAAAGTTTAATGATGAGAAATTTATCCACATTATCAGCCTGTTTAATTAAAAAACTGAAGGTGAAAAAACTTTTATTCATGATTTTAACACATGCAAGCACGAGCATGTTGTGACATGTTGAGACAATAAGGTTTTGTCTATTGTCTCAGAAGGAAGTGATCATCGATTCTTGGAATGAATTTTTTGTGATGACCAGACATCAAGAGTATTAATTTAGTTCTGATACAAATTTAACACTATAACAGCTGTGGCATTATTAAAATAAAGACAAAATTTTAGTACAAACAAACAAAATTTGTTTGTTTAGTAAATATTTTTAAGACAAGAAGAAGGATAAGAAGCTGATACTTATGTGTTCAATGGGGCAGCTTTGCAGAAAGCCTTATAAAAACTAAACTTGAAAATACTAATTACATGTAAGCACGGAAAAAGTCACGAATTAATATGCCCGATATTGCTGAGACGGTGGATCAAGAACATATTTTAGGAAGTAATCTTGCAATGGTCAAAAGCGCGATTTAGAAAATTTAACTGCGGGTAATCAATTAAGCTTACGTCCGTGTTGATATCAACATCGCATGCACCATGGGGTTTGGGTTTGTAGGAAGCAAGCTAAGATTGTTACGGCGTAGCCATACGATGTATAAATTTTGAGTCTGTAACTGTTCAAATGAGTAGCTATTTAGACTATCTTGTAGTGTTGATCGATTTATATCCTTCAAAATACTGAGAATATTAAAACCTAAGCTTACAACTGTAGTTGTAAACTGATGGTGACGTTTAGGTTAATTAAGCTAAATAGGGACATTAACTTACTCATTTTCGTGGCGTTCTCGGCGATTTCCTTTGTCCATGATAATACCCTGACTGTGGTCACGATGCCTTTCCCTTCTACGGCTCCCACCAGCCGAATCATGATAATGCAAACCTCTCGATCGCTTGTTCACTGATCGTTCCAAACGAGCTGCGAGTCTCGAAGAGGTTTCATGGTCGCGTTCGTTCGAATACAAATGCTCTTTCGACGATGAAGAACTCGGCCTCTGGACAATAACTTCAAGTGACATTTAAATTATGTTCAGAAGGATAAGTAGTCGGCATCTGTAGGACGCCAACAATGTAAAAACAATGCTTTCTCTTCCCCAATATCAATGAATTTAGTTGTGGTTAGGATTTTACACTTGTAAAAACATTCTTGGCATTCTTCTGGTGGCTTAGTAGCCTGGTGTTGTTTGATTTCGGCAAAATAGACTGGAACTAGACTTGTCCCCAGGTTTAACGAGTAAAATAACGCCTGGCAGAAAACGTGGTTTCTCCATGATTATTCCACTTTCGTTCTCCCGCGCCCTCTGTCGAGGCCTTTTAGCAAAGAAATTTACATTAAACAGGTGCTTCTCGCAGATAAAATACATTGGTAGAAAAATGGCAGACAAAAGACTTGTTTGGGTTGATTTAGAGGTAAGTTTTCCAGTTGTATTCGCTGCATCACGTGCATACCATTTTCAATTCTGTGAGCCAAATAGGCCAAGTGAGTGACAAAATACACAGACCCAATACTTAAACCGCATATAATTTCTCATTATTTTCATCCACTACTGGGAGCGATTGCAGAATACCCTCAACTTCCGACGACTTCATTTACATGTGTCGGAATGCTTTGTAGAACGAGACATGCATAACACAATAGGCACTTTTGTTATTCAACGATATGCAAATAAATTGCGGGGTATTCTGCAATTTAGCCCACTGCTGACCCGAACAAACCACCCAATACATCGTGCCATCAAAAGTGGCCTTACATTCCACTTAATGTATAAAATAGGATTTCTAGCAAATAATTTTGAAGATATGCAACTCTGGTTAATGTTTTTAGTCTTCAGTATTATTTGGGAAAAGGTCTTTTTCTGACATTCCAGGGATTAGAATTAATTATTATAATCAGAGAAAGGTGATGGAACCTTCAAGTTACACCACAAATTGAGCTAGAGTAGGGCTTTGTCATTTTTTTTCCTCAGTTCTGTAAGTAATTAACAACTCCACTTATTTATTGTTTTTCTCTTTTCTTGCTTTTGTTTTCACCTTGGTGGACAACAAAAAGATGACAGGTCAGTAATGCATTTGATCAGTGCTACATGACAATCGTTTGTATATTTTTATTTTGATAGCAGGTTTTAAAGTAATACTATCCACAAATGTCCTAAATAACTTTGTTGGTACAGGTGTGAGAATCTGGTATTAGTTAAGGGAACATCCTGTCATAGGAAATTTAATCTAGCCAAAAGGTGGGGGCGTGCATATAGCAGACAATCATCTAAAGTGCAATACAGTCGAACCTCTATTAAGCGGCCACCCTCGGGGAACTGGCGAGTGGCCGCCTAATAGGGGTTGGCAGCTTAATAGGGGTTGGTCAGAAATTAGCATAATGCGTGGTATAAACGTCACTTTATTTGAATACAACTCAGTTGGAGGACTGTTGAACGTAATACAGCCTGTGTTCGGAATGTAAATCCAAGTTCATAATTTCGAAGTTCGTGTGCTAAAAAGAACAACAAAATAGTCCCACACAAAACCACAACTCGCAGTTTCAACTCAAACGTGATCCAATTTATTTTCCACTTGCATGAGAGCAACAAATAATGGCACAGCGATCGTTAAGGGCAAATGTATTAACAGAGGCGGCGGCTATGGCTTGGAAGTTCCATGTCAATACCACCTCACGGGAGACAAATTTCCCATTGAATGTTGGAATCAAAGCTTGAAAAGAAAGGATTTGAACTCACATATGTCTAATGGACAGTTATCAACATTCAAATTTGACACGCTCTGAACATTGTTTATATGCTGATTGCCATATGTTGTTTATACTAATCAAAATGTAGTATATTACTTGACAACAATATCACGCCAAGATTCTTCACCTTCTATTTCGGACTCTCATGCATCTGTCACCAGGTTATTCAAAACAATTCCAGCTACGTGTATTAAATTTTTGGTGGCCGCTTAATAGGGGTAAAAACATTAGGAAAACCCTCATCGGGACCACCAAAAGGTGGCCGCGGTCGCTTAATAGGGGTGGTCGCTTAATAGGGGTTTTATTTACAGTATTTAATATACTGACAATAAATTCAGGACTTTGATAACTGGCCGCTTAACAGGGGGTGGCCGCTTAATAGGTGGCCGCCTAATAGGGGTTTGACTGTATTATGTCATTCTAAAAAGAAACACACTGCTGGTGGTGTAGTGGTGAGAGCACTCTCCTCCCACTAATGTGGCCCAGGTTCAATTCCCGGCCACGGCGTCATATGTAGGTTAAGTTTGTTGTTGGTTCTCATCCTTGCTCCGAGGGTTTTTATCTGGGTATGCCGGTTTTCCTCCCTCCACAAAAACCAACATTTCCAAATTCCAATTCAATCTGGAATTCGAGGGCCACAGGTTTGTCAGTCTTACGAGAGACTGTTAAGTGTTACCCTCGTTAAACAAAGTCAATTTATTTATTTATTTTATTTTATATTAAATGTTGATGTTGTTCTGTATCTGTAGGTCTAGATATTGAAAAATGCCACATTATAGAAATGGCATGTCTGATAACAGATGAAAACCTAAACATTGTTGCAGAAGTAAGTGACAGTTTTGTCTATGTTGTGGTGCAATTTTGTCCTTGGTGCAAATTTTATTATCCTTTGTTCAAAACACATTATCATACAGATCCATACTCAAAAACAAAGGAAAATAAAATTTGCACCAAGAACAAAATTGCACCACAACATCTACATGTGTATATAATATTTTATTTTTGACTAACGGTGCTCTTCTATTGCATTTTACTGCTTAGAACTAACCCACAGATACATGTAAGCTGTTTAAGTGTAGAAAAGCGTAAGAATACAAAAAAATGACCTTTTGTTCCACTCTCTCTGGTTGGTTGAAATAGACAATAAAAATTATATTATTATTATTATTATTATTATTATTATTATTATTATTATTATTATATAACTTTAAAGGAGCAGTGTCCCAAGGATTTGGTGTTATTTCAAAAACCAAAAAATGTTTTTGCATAATTTAACAGAAACTGAAAAATAAAGGTCCAATTTTATGATGAATTACTGCCTTTAACAATTATTGTTGATTATAACAATCATGCAAATTCAATAATATTGTTATATTTGAGGGTCCTGATCTGGTAATTCATCAAGCTGATTCTACACTGGAGGCCATGGATGAATGGTGTACTGAAACGCATGGAAAGGTATCAATCAATCAATCAATCAATCAATCAATCAATCAATCATTCATTTACCCATGTAATGTCTAATGAGCTAAAAGCACATTCTTAGATACATGTACCCTAACCCAAACAAGTTTTTAGGTTATTCTAAATTCTGTACTTGCATCCGTAAATCCTCTATTGAGCCCCCCTCTCAAATAAGCCCCCCCCCCCCCCTTTTACTATACACAGTACTCATCATCATCATCATCTTTATTTAAAAACACAGTAAATACATCAGGAATTAACAATTTAATATAAAACTACAACTTGATATGAAACTATGTAATATATAAATTAATCTTCTATAATTTAAAAAAAATAGCTAACTATTAAAGAAAAATAAACTAAAATAAAGCGTGTTTTACATGAATGCCGTGTCGGAATTAATTAAGAATCGTCGGAAATTAGTCAGAGATGTTGCTTGCCTAGCAGCTGAGGGTAGACTGTTCCAGAGGACTGCACCGCTATAGGCAAAACTATTTTTGCCAAAACGATCAGCTTTGGGGAAAATATAACCGGTAGTTGTACTAAAAATGATCATTATTACAGTAATCAATAAGTGGCGAACTGCTTGTGTTTCGCTAAATTGTAATACCCCCGCCCCCCCTGTGGGAGTGTATTAACATGAGAGATGTACATGTAGGATGGTCAATCAAAAAATGATGCATGATCTAATGACAATAATAATTATTAGCCAGGCTTGAATCCAGGTGCTTTGAAAAAGTATCTTTAGAATCTGAGGCTTAAATGATGTAAGTTAGTGTTTTATTTTATTATTAATCTTATTAGTATTGTTTACACTAATTTAGTGTAAGTAACAGTTTTGCCACTATACATATATTTATATATTTTTGTTATTATTTAGATTAGATTATATTTAAGTGCACTACGGCATGTCTGAAAAACAGTTTTTACTGAGCCGTTTTACTGTGTTTAAATAAAGTTAATTATTATTATTATTATCATTAAATTGCTAGAAATAGGACATAACTGTAGATTGGAGTCTTGAATTTTGAAATTTTCATTGTTGGAGTCTCTAAATCCTTCTTGAGTCTGGTGTGAAGCACACAGTTCAACAGTAATGGTAAATTGTTTGTGTTACTAGCAATAAGATCCACAGTGAGTGAAAATGGATCATGAAGGTTACAGTGTACCTTCGGGGGTGTCTCCACTATAACAGCTCTAGCGTCTTAAGATTACACTTAATGTACCTGAACCCAGATATCAAATTAAAGCCTATAGAGCTGGCTATCTAAATATGGAAACCATTTGGTAATAAAATGAATTGTCAAATTTTTTACGACGTCTAAATTCGAACGTCCGAATCAGCTTTAAAACCCTATAACTCAAAGCGATTATTGTATTTTGCTGATTTGATTTGTTCTTGGGTTTCCGGACACGAAGCGCTAAAAAAACGTGTCGACGATTTCCCATATTCAATTGCAGTGAAAAGTTACAGAATATTTTTAAAAAAGGGAGAAAACAAATTGAAGTGATCGCACGGAAATGGCTCTTGACAAAAAAGTTTTCGGAAATAAGAAATTTGCCGACACGTTTTTGTTGATTATATGTTAGCCTAGCTTGTGTCCAAATTTGAGGAAAATTGAACAAATTCCCTTTGAGTTGTAGCTCTTTAACTTGTAGCTCCCCACTACAAGGTTACAGCTGAGATAGATCACTGTACCACATGCTTTCATGTTTTATAAGTACTAGACAGGTATTTCTAATATTTTTAATTATTGATCATGGGTAAGCAACCACTAATTTTTAATTAATGTTCATTTATCTCTCACCAAGTCTGGTTTAACAGATGCAGTCAAAGCTTCTAAAATCAGCCTATCACAAGCAGAAAAGACTTTTCTGGATTTTATAAAACAGCACACCTCGCATAAAGAATGTCCCCTGGCTGGAAACAGCGTTCATGCTGACAAAACGTTTTTGAACAAGTACATGCCACAGTTTATGGAACACCTTCATTACAGGATTGTTGATGTTAGTACGATTAAAGAACTATGCAGGTAGGTACATGTTGAAAGTTATCTATGACCAGGCTGCACTCCTCCACACAATAAAACCTGCAGGTCATGAGAATAAAGAGAATGATCACCAAAGATGATTTCTATTAATGCTTAAACAAATTTTCCCTACTAAATCTATAAGAAATGTATGGAGAATTTGTTTGTTGATGGTGGGTCTAAGAGGGTTAAAATATAGTGGGATTGAAAGGTGTAAGACCTTATCATTATTTCTGAATTGCATATATATGTTGTGCTTCAAATTTTTCTTTGGTTTGAAAATTTTCAAACCTGTTTGATTTTTGTTTTCCTTTGTCTGAGGTAAATATGATAATGCATTTGAGAGGAAGGGAAATAAAAATTAAACTGGTCTGAAGATGTTAAACCAAGAAAAAATTTGAACCACAACACATACAAGTATAGATAAGATTAACTGTTTAACTTCCAAGAGTACCAAAGAACAAAATTCAAGAAAACATCCGAATTTCATTTTATAAAATAATTGAAAAACTAATGACACCATGAAAAAGTATTGCTGAAGAGGTTTCATTTGAATGGTCACACCATAGGATTTCATCAACAGACTCAGAAGTTAGAACAAATGGTACCATGCAAAAGTACTGCTGAAGAGGTTTCATTTGAATGGTCACACCATAGGATTTCATCAATTAACAGACTCAAAAGATAGAACAAATGGTACCATGCAAAAGTACTGCTGAAGAGGTTTCATTTGAACGATCACACCATAGGATTTCATCAACAGACTCAGAAGTTAGAACTACACTACATGTACATGTCTTCATAATTGACTCTGGGAGTGAAAGGGTTTTCACTTAAAAGTGACTGTATAAGCTGTTAATAAAGGGGATGTTATGGAGGAATGTGTCATTGTTTCTTTTTTTAGTTTGTTTTATGTAATTAGAACAATGGGTTTGCCAAAACAAGGCTTTGGGGTATTACAATGACAAAAAAACATGCTAGATAAACATGTTAATTTCCTTATTTTAGGAGGTGGTATCCTGACATATATCAACAAGTCCCAACAAAAAAGGAACAACACAGGTGTGTATGGAAATGGTATTTTTTAACATATTTTTCTTTTGTTTAGTTATTTACATTCTTATTACTGCACTTTTGTTTACTTTTGTGAGTTTTGAGACACGTACCAGCATGTAGTATACTCTATCTATTTGTGTTTGAACTCATATAAAGTCTGTCTGTCTGTATGTATATATCTGCATTCATACATCTTTAAAAAACTGAGCTACGCTGACTAGAGATGTCCACTGATGTGAAGAGTAAAAAAATTCAACATTGCTGAATGTTCCGGCATGTAGAGGGTGTGGAATTTGACCGGCACTCTGCAGGCCTGGTAGTGTTCAATTAATTCAATTAAACTTTATGAGACATGGTGTATTCATCAGGCATAACAATACTATAAGCTTACATATCCATCTAAAAGTATCAAAATTCCTAGAAAATAATGCTAAAAAATTAAAATATGTAAAAATTATCCCCACCCTCGAGAAATAATAAACCTGCTTTACAAGAATGCCGTGTATAGAAGATCAAGCAAAAAAATTGTGACAGCCCCGGCCTCCGAAAACTATTGATAGTTTCCGCTTGCTGCAGTTCCAGGGGAAAGGTTATTCCAGATGACCGCACCATTGTATCTAAAACTGTTATTACAATTGTGTGAAGTACGCTGTATGTAGATTGAAACAGATTATTTCAAACCAGTCCTATCAGTAGTTTGTCTAGCATGTGAAGCAAAGCACATAGAAGTAGTGAACAAGATCAGTCCAGACAAAGCCGAGTTCAGAAAGTAAAACTGATCTTCTTAAAGTGCCTATCAGACCCCAAGAAAGTTATTTTCAGAATCAACCCTATGTACATTGAAAAGTTCAATGGTAAAATATTTCTTGTTTTGAACGTTGCGTTTGTGAGTTATAGAGATTTGAATTTACAAAATGCTAATTATATGACGTCAACCCGGGAATTTGCCATTATTTCTACGCCAATTTACAGTGCGCAGTTTACAGTTGGAGGTTAATTGATTTGATAAATACTAAAAAAAACTGTGGATAGTCGGCAATTGATTCGTAAAAAATATTACTTGGAGGTGAAAACAAGTAGTTGTATAACAAATGATTCCCGGGTTGACGTCATCTAATTAGCATTTTGTAAATTCAAATCTCTATAACTCACTAACACGACATTTAAAACAAGAAAGATTTTGCCATTCAACTATTCAATGTACATAGAATAGATTCTGAAAATAAGTTTCTAGGGCTGATAGGCACTTTAAGGCCTTGAACACATGGCGCAACTTTTCTAGCAACATGAGTGAAATTGAAAAAATCCTAGCAGTGTGCTGTCAACTTAAGCAGTCGAAAAAGCAACCTGAAAAAAATCCAGGCTTGAACGGGATTCGAACCCATAACCCATGAACCCATGATCATGCTTTCCATGTATTCATATTTTTACCACAATTGCCGCTAAACTCGCAATCTGATTGGTCGACGTGAGTGGTAAATGAGAGTCCAGACAACGGTGCTGACGCTAACATCACGCGCGCTTGAAAAAAAAAAACAATCAGATCGCGAGAAAGTTATAGACAACGCTTGCTCTTTCTTTGCTGATTTTTCCTTGTATTTTTTTCTAAATATTGTTGTAAAAAACAAATTTACACCGGTTTTCCGTGGTGTGGACTCTTATTTACCACGATTTACGTCATCACATGGTCAAAATTTGTTGCTGACTCACTCGGCTGCGCCTCCTGAGTCCACAACATTTTGACCATGTGATGACGTAAATCGTGGTAAATAAGAGTCCACACCACGGAAAACCGGTGTAAATTTGTTAATCATGTATTTCACTATCATCGGGTATATTACGAACGCACAATTGACCATCCATCCATATGGCCTGGTAGCTCAGTGAATAGAGCATTGCACCGGTATCGCAAGGTCATACATGTAGGTTCGAATCCTGTTCAAGCCTGAAATTTTTCAGGTTGCTTTTTCAACTGCTTAAGTGGGAGCACACTGCGAGGATCACAAATTTCACTCATGTTTATCCGCAGTTCACATATAAGATTTTCATATATTCATATTCATGTATTTCACTATCATCGGGTATATCACGAACTCACAAGACTATCTACCTTATTGGTACTAATTTTCGCGTCGCTTTAATTTCGCGATTTTCGCGATTTAAAAAAAATCGCGAACTTAAAGCGACGCGAAAAAAATTCCCGCGAACTTTAATGTCGCAAAATTTAATACCCTCCTATATTTCTTGTTTTCTCAATTTAATGAAGAAACACATGTCTACGTATTGTGTATAACGTGTAAAAGCTCTATGGCATTCCTACAGATGATAAACAACAGTTTAACAGTCAAATTTCACTATCTGTGTTGCTTTGAACCTCTTCATCTGTATCGCTATCGTCATATTCAAGTCCTTTCAGCACCTCTTTTGTACAGTCATCGAAATGGCCATCTATCCCGGGTTCTTTGTAATTTGAAACGACAATCAGTTTATACTTTTCAAGTATTCCTTGTATTATACAATTGCAAAGAACGTTAAGCATAAGGATAATGTCTGACTATGCCTATGGTACACGATGCGGTTTCTATAGTTTGGTTTTGTTATGAGTTGATGATTTTCAGCAATAAGAAGGGTAAAATAATAAAATTCTCGAAATAAAATGTGTTTTTTTTTTCATTTTCGCGAAAATTAATTCCCTAAGAAAATAATTTTGCACCCAAATCGCGAAATTAAGTGCCCGCGAAAATTAGTACCAATAAGGTATCTATTTGGCTTGGTAGATCAGTGGATAGAGCATTGCACCGGTATCGCAAATTTGCAAGATCATGGGTTCGAATTCTGTTCAAGCCTGAGTTTTTTCAAGTTGCTTTTTCAACTGTTTAAGTTGATAGCACACTGCGAGGATCAAATTTCACTCATGTTTCATCTGCAGTTCACATTATATGATTTTCATTCAATTCATATTTTTCTTGCAACATTGCGCACAACAAATTGCATCGTGTGACATCCCCAAAAATTCTTGTTGCGCGCAACGTTACAAAAAAAATTGCCCCGTGTGTCCGGGCCTTTAGTGACTGGTTTTAAGTAATGGTCCGAGTAAGAAGTAGGCAACCTAACGGCAAGGAATGCACTGGTGTTAATTGTGATATTGTTAAAACCGTCCACCTCATTGGCTAAAACGTGAAAATTAATTACTCCCTAGTTTACTAATTGATTCCCTTTTAGTGAAAACTATTCTGAGTTTTAATGCAACCAAAATTCTATGTGGGAAACATGTAAAATTTGAAGCCTTTCTTGGCCATTGTTTTGGAGTTTGACTTGGATGAAATCTTGTAGCACAAAAGAAACATCACTTTAAAATAAAGTTCCAGTACATTTTATTTAGAAAACATGTTGTCCATGTAATGTAAATGTTATGTAAAACCTTTATTTAGACACGATTAGACTATCTATAGACTAGACTACCATAAAGTACCATATAGTCTATACCATATAGACTATACCATATAGACTATACCATATAGTACCATATAGTCTATACCATATAGTCTATACCATATAGTACCATATAGTCTATACCATATAGACTACCATACACCTTATTCCAAAATGGCGGCCATTTTATTATTCTTTTATATCCATGTAAATTAGCCCTCTTGGCCTCGTCAGCATGTGCAAAATACAAAAGATTTTTTCAAGCGAAAATGAGGCCAAGAGGGCTAATTTACATGGATATTAAAGAATAATAAAATGGCCGCCATTTTGGAATAAGGTGTATAGGTTGATGCATTCTCAGTAAAAAAAAAACTAAACAATCTTATGTGGGGAAAGGGAAATGCCGCGGAACAAAAGAGCACTGCCTACTTCTTACACGCATTGTTACTTAATAAGAACTCCAAATAAACTTGTACTTAAATCTGAGTGCATTACAAAAACTTCACCACCCATTTCAGGCTTGATGTATGTTAGGACTTATAATAAAAATAAAAGATTTTTATAGCGCTTTATCCCAAAGTTCTAAAGCGCTTCATAATGACCTTAAAAGTTAACTATTTACAAACTAAAATCAAAAAAGAGCCATGGTTGACGACCTCAATAATGCCTCGTGGGAACATATTTTTGAAGTAAATCACGGATATAACAAGGGGCTAAAGCATTAAGTGCCTAAAGGTAATTAATAATAATCCGGAGTTCAACTGGAAGCCAGTGGAGTTCTTGGTGTAGCGGTGTAATATGATCAAACTTACACCCACGTAAAACTAATCGAGCTGCACAATTTTGAACTAGTTGTAGTCTATGAATAAGACAATGGGGGAGACCATACAGTAGAGAATTACAGTTGTCTAACTTTGACATAACGAAAGCGTGGACAAGCGTTTTGGTGTTCTCGACAGGCAAGCGCTAGAATGCGGAAAATGTTACGTATGAAAAAAGGCCTGACTTGCAGAGAGCCATAACCTGACATTCGAGGTTACGTTTGTTGTCAGATACCACACCAACTTATAACAGGGGGCCCTACAACGTCCAACTCATTTGGTGCGATACAGGGGCGTAGCCAGGACTTTTTCAGAGGTACGCACAATCACTGTTTTCAAACACTCCCCCTACCTCCTGCCCCTACCCTCAAGTCCCAAATCTTTTTTTTTTCGACTTTTTCAGGTACGCACGTGCGTACGTGTGTACAGGTAGCTACGCCCCTGCGATAGTTCAGTGTACAACAAGACGATTTCTTACATTTGCAGGGCACTAGAGGATATCAAAGAAAGCATCACTGAACTTCAATTTTACAAGCGGACAATATTCAAGTAATCTAATAAAAAATCTTGGCACTTCGATACAGTTGGCCTGCACTATAAAGAGAAAGAAGAACTGAGACTTGTCGCCAGCTCGAGAGTGAATAATCTGCATGCTGACATGAACAGTGCGGTATTCAATCATGCTATACATAGCGACCCTTTCACGACGAAATGCAAAATAATAAAGTCATATTGCAATCATATATTGTAAATACAATTCTAAGTTAATTAAAAATTTAAGTATAAACCCTATTCATAAATGGCGGCCGGTTTATTATTCTTTTATATTCATGCTAATCAGCCCAAGTAGCCTCGTTAGCATGTGCAAAATTAAAAAGAATTTTTGCTCTAAAATGAGGCTAGTCGGGCTGATTAGCATGAATATAAAAGAATCAATAAATCGGCCGCCATTTATGAATGGGGTCTATACGGCTACTGCTATTTTTCAACTCCTTTCTGAATTTAAGTTCATCTAATTCTTGGCTTTCATATGACGTCATAAAAACTAAAAAATCTAAACTATACATCCTACAAAGCTGTTTCCAACATGGTATGTAGATACCAGGGTTACAATCCCGCAAAAGGTTTCAGGTTTTAACGATGTTTTGCTTCCGATTTGTAAAGGTTTTAAATGTGTCACGCGATTCGTCACGCTATTTCAGATAAGCCGGGAAAATACGCAAAATTGAACCAGTTGAAATTTATTTTTGCATAATAGATGCTTATAAGCTGATTTTATGGAACTTTTATTGAATCCAAACTTTTGTGAAGAGATTTTTTGGTGTAATTAAGACTTTGAAGTTTTGGCCGCCAAAGATGGCCGCTCCATATATTTTTGCTAAAACGACGAATACTCGTTCGTCTATAACTCTTGAACGAAATGCTCTTGCACTTAACAATTTGGCCAGATGTGTAGTTTTAAACTTTTTGCAATTCCATAAACATTTTGGAATTGAAATCTGTTTTTTAATGCTCTTGAATTTTGATATGACGTAAGTGCAAACCAGCAATATAACGACCTCTTTCCTGTCTTTATTGTTGGAGTCAGTTACCCAAGGCTATTGCTGTATTGAATGAGTTTTAACACTTCTACCTTCTTGAATTTTTTTATTTTCATTTTCCTATGCAATCAGAAACCCATAAGACCATAAGTGGGATGAAACGTGCAACTGTCTCTTGTACGCTTCAAAACAAGCTTCCGATTATTCAATTTACTAAGAAGTTGTTACAGCCATATTTGGAAAATAAAGATAAAAATATTAACCAATCAATTCGCTAGAACAACTTGCTTTCAATCTCCCTAGACCAAGGGGTTTCCGAATATAGTACTAAGCAAAAAATGAATATTCGGAAGCTGTGAATGCGCCATACACGTTTCAACCAACTTATGGGTTTCTGATGCAATCTAACACTACTGAACAAGTCACCTGCGGAATAATTACGATCAGTCCTCATACACGACATTATAAAAAGAAGTATAATTATTTTCGAGTTGACAGTTCACAGTTGATGAACGCAATGCTCAGACTATATCTCGCTAGCTTTCGCAAAATGCGAGATTCTCGTTCATCTCTGGAATGTTTATTGTGATTCTCTGAAGAGTTATTCCATCTTGTCCGTCTGTTTTCCGCTTTTCTGTTGTTGTCGGTTTTCTCTTACACGAATTAAAAATTTCTTTCAGGCCGCGACGGTAGCTTTCGACAAATAAGCAACAAATGATTGGGTTGCTTGTTGAGGACAAGGAAAACATAAAATGAGAAATAAACGAAAATGTCTTGTAGAATGTGCAAGATAAAGGAATTTCGTATTCGTCCAAGATATTTTCCAACGTAATCGGGATAGTACAGATGAAAAAAGCAGCCATGACACAAAGGCTCATCTTTATTGCTCTTCTTTTTCTCTCATCCTTCTGATGCATTGTAGCACGACGAAGGGCGTTGTTTTGTCTTCGTAGAGTCGCTGCTAAAGCGCAGTATAAACTCACCATAATAATCAAAGGTACGATATGAAAAACATAGATATGCCCTTTTCCTTTATACTTAAATGAAAAGGCTGTATTATTGTTTAAATATATGCAGACAGTTTCCTTATTTATTTCAGCTTGCCCAAACGTATACAAATCTACCGAATTGACCGCCATTGCTACGATCAGAAGTGGAAGCTATAGCAATGACGCGCACTCTTGAAGAGATAAGATGGGCTTTCATTGGGAAGATCACCGCCACAAACCGATCCAAAGCGATCCAAATGAGACTTTGTAAAGAAACATTAAATGAAACGTGCCGCAGACAGCTTGTCATCTTGCAGAATAATAATCCCGCAGTTCCAGCGACATACCACTGCCGAAAGCTAGAAGCTATTTCTGTCAATTTGATTGGAAATATTGTCAGTGGATACACAAAGTCAGAAACTGCCATATTCACCATAAAATAATTAATCGTATTCCTCAACTCTACGCGTTTATGCACGATAATAACAATTAAAATGTTTCCAACCAAACTGGACATGAGTATAATTGACAAAGAAAGAAGTTTTCCAATTTGAGCTGGCAAGGAGTTGTCTAAAATGTCACAATCTGTTTTCTGCAGGCTAGATGAGCTGTTGCTGAAATTTGAAGATGATATGTTGAAATTTGTCATCGTTCAGGGGTTTGTAGAAATTGTGCTGTATATACGTATGCCCACAGTGCCTTAAGAATATCAGAAACTGGCGAAGCAATGACAACTTGTAAATTTAACGTTATATCTACTACCCTTGCATATTTAAACGGCAATGAAAAAAAAAACATCTGTCAATTGAATTGAGATGTAATAATCTGTCACGAAAACAAAGCATTTTAGTATGAACTTTGTCGCCTTATAGAAAACTCATGTGGAGAGTATGTGTTGTTTATAGTATTTATCACTAAGCTACGAAATCTTAATCCTTTATTGGAAGAAACAAACCTGTTGTAATTTTCAGAATCTATATGATATGCGATGCACAGCACTCACTAAATCACAAAGGCAATAATTTTTCTTTAGCTGTGTCCTTAAATTATAAGTCATATTGTTATCCTATCGTCAAAAGTAAATTAAATTCTATAAGTTTTAAATTAAATATAAGATATGTCACTGCTGCTAAAAAGAAATTCGAGAAGCTATATTAAAGCCCAACTTTGGACATTTGGACATTTTAGTGACTGACTTCTGCTGTTTATTCTTTCTACTTGCCATATCGTTGTAATAAAATTGCAAATGAATATTGTTAAACATTTATTTCAAATTAGTTATTCGCTTCCTTGTTAGTCTGCGAGAGCAGACGTTTTCTAGTTTCAGCTATTGTTGCACTCATCGGGAGAACTATAAACGCGGGGAAAGGCACCTGCTGTCCCAGGATAGCGCCACTCTCTTGTAGATTTTCGAAAATAAAAGCCAAAATATAAATTAATATTTTTTTAATTACGTTAAAGAAAAGGAACAAAAGCTATGATCATGAAAGGTTGCTCGGTCAACACGAGAATGTTGGCCCTTTTAGCAAGCTGGCTTAAAAATCGAATAGAACTTTGAATAATGGATTCAATGGATAGCGGAAAAAACTAATGGCAGGACAAGATAAAGATGAGTCGCATAATCCAGAAAATTTGCACAGTTTGTGTAACAGTGCAGAGTACCTTGTCGGTCAGCCTTTTAGCAAGCTGGCCTAAAAATCGAATAGAACTTTGAATAATGGATTCAATGGATAGCGGAAAAAACTAATGGCAGGACAAGATAAAGATGAGTCGCATAATCCAGAAATTCTGCACAGTGTGTGTAACAGTGCAGAGTACCTTGTCGGTCAGTCTTCGAGTATTGCATTCTGGCTCTATACATATAAATCCAAAACCTAAAACCTAAAACGCTACCGAGAGGTACTTTCGTTGCAAAATGTCCGTTGAGTTTTGATTCCTATGAAAATTAGTGAAAATTCCAGTGAGGAGTTGGGGCATAGTGTATAGTTTTCTTGTCCGAGGAACGTTTACCATAAACTGGAAAGTACCTCTGCTACTGTAACGTGGTAAAATTTGCATAGATTTTGACGATTTTTTTCCTCCTTTTCTCCGCATTTAATGATCAGTTTGAGAAGCTCGAAAGAGTGTTTCATCAGGTATCCAAACACCTCGAGGTGGGTTAAAAAAAAACAACTCGGCTACGTCTCATCTTTTCAACCTACTTCTCGGTGTTTGGATATCCTGATGAAACACTTTCTCGTGTATTACTCTTCATTATTTTTCTACAGGAAGGGGTCTTACAACGTTGAGAGATTTGTTATACGAGAGATAGGTGGGATAATTTAACAAAAATTCAGTTTTATTTTCCGTGTCTTTCCACTGGGGATGTCAAACATTAAATCTTCAAATCCCGAACAAACGAGGGGTGCGAGAGAGGTACTGATGTAGACCCCTTGTATAATGGACATGGATGTTGAAGTCTTCGCAGTCTCTCGAGAAAGAGCTGGAGAGGAAAGCCGTCTTGCCTTGCGAATATTTGGAATGCGGTGCGAAAGATAAGAATGCCTTGCACCGATAGAAAAGAATAGAGCTTTTAGAGGTACGTGCATCCGAGCACTATGGAACTATGGGTCATACTCAAATGGTTTCTATGCTTCATTTGCGTGTTTTTGGGCGAACTAGCTTATGCCGGATTAAATAGAGACTGAGTAAAAGAAATAGCATCATGTCAAGCAATGTTTTATTCGTCTTTATAACCCACTGTTAGATTACATGAAGCTTTGAAAAGCTGCCGCTATTTTGACTACGAAACCTTGACGCTTAAAACCTTATTAATTTGTAGTCTTGTTGCTTGTATTCCCTGACTCGTGGCCTTCTTCAGCTGCTTAAAGCCTATTTCACTCGGAAATAGAGCGCTAGACCAATTTCAGGACGAGGGGCCATGCACTTTGGGTCATAGAGGGCATCTACTCCAAACCGGTTTGCAGGCCCGTAGCTTGTGCTATACCCAGAACCGCACATTCCGTGGCCAATGTTCAGCGTGCTGAGGCAATCGCAGTTGTCATCATCCATCAAAATGGATTTGACGCCGTTCTGTTCACGATACATGAACGAGTCTTGCTTTGCTTTTGGTTTTGTTCCCTTTAGAACCTTTGGTTCCCATCCGTCTTGTTTATTGATGACTTTGCTTGCTGGAGTGCTCAAGTGGTCGTGAAAGGCCAACCAAGCAGCATGTGCGACGGAATTGTGGGAGTCAAACTTCCACATGTACTCATTACCTACAGAGTCAATGGCAAGCATTTCTGTGTAGTCCTCTCGCGCCCAGGATGGGATGCGTCCAAAGCAGTATACGCTATATGAGCTGCAGTACCCATATGGGTAGGCTAGCACGTCACTTTCGTCAGCAGGCCAGGTTGCATCAGCAGTCCACCACCAAAATGCGAGCCAGTTTCCACCATGCTTGCAAGAAGTCATGGGATGGGATACTTCTTCTGCAACGGAAAAGTACAAAGTCAGGCCAACGCCTGGTCTTGGTGTGTTGCATTTGGTGTCATAAAGAGCGTCAACACCGAATCGATTTTTAGGTCCAAAGCTTGTAGAAAACCCAGACCCGCACATACCGTGCCCAAGACTCAGTGAAGAATAGCAATCACAGTTGTCATCATCCAAGAGAATGGACTTGACACCGTATTGGGATCGGTACATGAAGGAGTCTTGGTTGACTTTCGGCATAGTTCCCTTTAACACTTTAGGATTCCACACTCTGTTGTTCGTTATCTTTCGATAAGGCGTTTCCACGTGGTCGTGGAAGGCTTTCCATGCTGCATGTGCTGTTGGATTTCCAGAAGAAAACTTCCAAAGGTAGACGTTTCCTTCGGTGTCAATAGCGAGCAACTTGGTTCTATCTTCTTTAGCGGCTGATGAAAGCCGTCCAAAGCAGTAGACATCGGTTTCCTTGCATTTTCCAAAAGGTTTTTCCAAGGTGTCTTTCACGTTACTTGGCCACTGTCCCTCTTTTGGCCACCACCAGAAGGCTGTCCATTTGTACCCATATCCTTCAAACGTCAATGTTTGGTCAGGAACTTGGAAGTAGAGAGTCAGCCCATTTTGAGGACTTGGAACATTGCATGCAGGATCATACAGGAGATCGACTCCACGCGCCTTTGAATCAAGATTTTTACTGCAAACGGTTGCTCCAAGCTGGATTGTCGAAAGGCAATCACAGTTATCATCATCCAGTAACACTGATTTTACGCCATTTGTACCGCGATAAGTGAACGAATCCTGGTCAACAATAGGGGATTTTCCTTGCAATACTTTGGGATTCCAAGAATCTTTGTTCAACACGGCACCGGCTGATGTCTCTGTATGGTCATGAAACGCGCTCCATGTTGCATGCGCTGTCGGGTTGGAGGCGTTGAACTTCCATCTGTAAACGGTGTTTCGTGAGTCTCTTGCTAACATGCTTGTGGAGTCCTCTGCTAGCCAAGATGGAAGCCGCTGAAAACAAAATGGATCACCACCGGAGCACGTTCCATACGGGTTTTCAAGTACATCCTTCGCTAGTCGCGACTCACAGGCAGACCATTCCACACCAGCATTCCACCACCAAAAGGCTCTCCATTTCCCGCCAAAACCGTGCAAGTCTGGACGTCGAGCACGAAAATATAGAGTCAGTCCAGTAGTTGGAACAGGGCCGTGACATCCACTGTCATAGAGGGCGTCAACTCCAAACACATTAGCTTTGCTATAGCTCGTGGAATGTCCAGCGAAGCACATTCCGTGACCAAGATTAAGTGTTGAGTCACAGTCACAGTTGTTGTCATCAAGTAGTAGGGACTTCACTCCATTTTGTGTACGGTACATGAAAGAGTTTTGCGTTTTAGAAGACACCTTCCCCTTAAGTGCAACTGGATTCCAAGCACGTGAATTGTAGACAGCTTTACTTTGGGTTTCCTGGTGATCGTAGAATGCAAGCCAGGCTGCATGCGCAACTGGGTTCTTGGGATTGAAGGCCCATTTGTAAACTGTTCCCATTGAATCTATAGCCAGCAACTCTGTGTCGTTTTCCTTGAGCCATTTAGGAAGACGCTGGAAACAGTAAATATCAAGCTCGTGGCAAGAACCGTATGGACGTCCAAGGATGTCTGTGATTTCTTTTGGCCATGCTCTGTCTTTTCTCCACCACCAGAAGGCTCTCCAACCTCCACCAAAATCGTCTAGGGTCAGCTTCTTGGCGGTTCGAAAGTACAGTGAAAGTCCATATACTGGAGACGTTCCTTGACAACCTGGGTCGTACAGCTTATCCACACCGAACACTTTAGCTTTGCTATACTTTGTATTATGGCCATTGCCGCACATCCCGTGACCCACACTCAGTGTGGATAGACAGTCGCAGTTGTCATCGTCCAGAAGAAAGGATTTCACTCCATTCTGTTTGCGGTACATGAAAGAGTCTTGAGTCGCTTTGGGTTTGTTTCCTTCCAGTGTTACTGGATTCCAGGCTTTGTTGTTGACAATTTGGCCACTTGTGGTTTCTTGGTGGCCATGAAGAGCTTGCCAAACGGCATGTGCGGTTGGGTTCTTCGAGTCAAATTTCCATTGGTACACAGTCCCTTCAACGTCGATTGCAAGGAGGTCTGTAGAATCTTCTTCAGCCCAGGAGGGAAGCCTTTGGAAGCAGTACAGATCACCTGGCTTGCACGTTCCATAGGCGTTCTTTAACACATCGGTTGCTCCTGCAGGCCAGTTCTGCCCTGGGGTCCACCACCAAAAGCGATGCCATGTTGAAGTGTTGTAAGCGTACGCGTACGATTGCATTATGGAGCCAACTACCAGCACGTGGATACAGGAGAGTAAAAAGACTCCTACAATGAATAAAGAAAACAAACTGAATGAGATTACAGTCAGTAAACAGCAAAGCTTTTGAAGAGAGGAAATCTCTCCCGGTAAATCCCACTGAGACAGCCAAGAAAGTCCATGGTCAATATTTTTTATTTTCTCGTCAAGCCACTTCAAAACATTTCGTTGCGAATTATTCCAAATCGATGTGTTTGATCGCAATAAAATCTAACCTTTCTGTCCCATTGTTACACAATACTGTCTTGTGGGTTTCACCGACAACAATAAATAGCGAGAACCCCAACTGTATCCTTGCTCCTAGATAAAAACAAATACATTGTTTGTTATTATATAATTAACAATTATTTGTAAACGGCGTCGAGCTAAGTTCTGTGAATTAATGTTTCGAATCCCAATTTTGAATGGGGAAACATTGGAGGCGAAGGGAAAGTGTCTAAGGGCCTGTTTACATGGAGGGAGGGTGCCCCGGCTAACCGAGCTACCCTGTGAGAGCCAACTTTTCATACGTTTCTTTAGAAAACGCATAGAGGCACCCTTCTAGGAGGGCTATCTTTTTGCCATGTAAACGGTTCGTGCCGGGTTACCCGGCTAGCCGAGGTGAGAAGACCGCGAAAAAATGGCGGCGCGAAATTGCCATCCTGGGGAATTGTTTCGTCGTTATCACTTACCAGTGATATCTGCTGAACAGAATGAATTAGAAGAGTGCAAAATAATAGCCCTAGACACTGAAAAGCGGCCGCTAGCGGAACGAGTGATAAAAAAATTAAACTTGCCGCCAAAACGTTTCTTTTGTCCGCCATCTGGTTTGTTGTGCTTAGCGGCCGCTCAAAGGAAAGCCCACTGACTATCCCGCTTAGGTGAGTTGCATGTAAAGGCGGACTATGTTTTAATCCTCCTAATAGCCGGGTAGCCCGGTTAGCCGGGGCATCCTGTGCATGCCTCCATCATGTAAACAGGGCGTTACTTCCAAGGACTCAAAAAGTCAAAAAGTCTCGAGCTTGTAGAGAAAAATCCTAAATCATACTGGTCTGGCCGTCTCGTAAGTCTCGAATTTACCATTTGCTACCGCTATTTCTTAACAACTCAGTCCGATCGAGAAGAAGTATGTATCGAAAACGCCGCGAAAAATAAAACTTACCGGCAGATTGTAATCAAAATCGATACTGAACCCGATCAAGTGAGGTACTGCTATAAAGCAGAGTATACAAATTCTAAAGTTCGATCCGTTGTTTATCTAGCGAGAAAATATTCTCGTTCTCTGAGCACATGGCTGGAGTCATGACTAAGAAACCAGAATAATTATATTTATGTGCATAAGCCAGATAAAGCGCCGAGTGAGGCAAGTCAAGCCTGCGGGAAAAAAAGTTGAACTGCTTTAAAATCTCTTCAGTTCGGTGATGAACTTCATTTTCGCGAGAATTGACAACTTGAGGCGACTCATAAGTTATTATATGTGTATGTTTCTATTTTTATGTATCGGTATCTACAGTGACCAACGGCGTTATAAAACCCTCGGGGGAACTATAATATAAATATAAATATAAATGACGGGTGTGCTTGTCGTACCATAAGGGGTCAAAATTTGTAGATTGGTTCCGCTTTGGCTGCTAAAATCTAAAGTAACCAACATTAAAATTATCGCAGTATATTCAAGTAGAGTAACAGAAAAAATACGACACGGGAACTATTTGTCAGTTTTTGTTGTCTCATTCACCTGTCGCACCAATCGCTATTAAAAATTGTGTCAGTTCATGTGTTGTTTGAATTGTGAAACTAGAAGAAATTACAGTCAAGTTTGACTCCTCTGCGTTCTGTGGCAGTACTGACAGTGCTAACACATGTAAACATGTATGTGAAGTATCGCACTCTAAAGTTTATAGATTCTAATATATAACTTCAAGATGACTCACATGGACCAGAACATTTTCTTTTGAATATCATGCAATACAAAAATTAGCGAAAGTAATAAACGACGTTTCGACATCTTCGGGATGTCATTGTCAAGTAAAATGCGTAGGTTAGTTCTTGCCGATTAGAAATAGATCTACAATTATGCGCATAAGGTGACATAAAGTGACAAATAGGAAACTGCGTTAATTAAATTAACAATTTTGCTCTGATTGAGTCTTTTTTAGCATAGTTAATAGAATGGTTTGAGTATTGAGTACTGGCTTCAATTTTCTGATATATAACATTCCATATATCAGGCAGTCAAGTTTACTCTTGCGTTTCTTTAAGATGGTAAAATGGTCTTCGAGGTTCCTTGGCTCCATAGTGTGTTCCTTCTTGATATGATTTCCGATTCCGTATGAGCTCTGATGTTCGGCAACACGTTGATACAAGTGCCGGCGATATATGAAATGTTATATATCAGAGAATTGAAGCCAGTACTCAATACTCAGTCAGACTCAATCAGAGCAAAATTGTTGTTTTAATTAACGCAGTTTCCTATTAGTCACTTTTTCTTGTCACTTAACGTTTTTTGTCACCTTATGCGCATAATTGTAAATCTACTTATAATGCAAGAACTAACCTACACATTTTACTTGACAATGATATCCCCTGAAGATGTCGAAACGTCGTTTATTACTTTCGCTAATTTTTGTATTGAAAATATTCCCTCAAGCCTTACTTATTCCGCAATGTCATGCGAAACTGAAAAAATAAATAAAGTAAACTCAGTCGCCTACAGTGACCAACGGCCGTTAAAACCTCCGGGGGAACTCCTATATATAAATGACGGGTTTGCTCTTTGCTCGTCGTACCTTTAAGGGGTCAAAATTTGTAGATTGGTACCGCTTTGGCTGCTAAAATCTAAAGTAACCAACGTTAAAATTATCGCGGTATATTTTAGGGTATTGAACAGAAAAAATACGACACGAACTATTTGTCAGTTTTTGTTGTCTCATTCACCTGTCGCACCTATCGCTATTAAAAATTGTGTCAGTTCATGTGTTGTTTGAATTGTGAAAGTAGAAGAAATTACAGTCAAGTTTGACTCCTTTGCGTTCTGTGGCAGTACTGACAGTGCTATACACATGTAAACATGTATGTGAAGTATCGCACTCTAAAGTTTTATAGATTCTAATATATAACTTCAAGATGTACTCACATGGACCAGAACATTTTCTTTTGAATATCATGCAAAACTGAAAAAATGTTTTAAGTAAACTCAGTCGCCTAAATTGAATACTAGTTGTCAGACGTCAAATCTGATGAAATATTTGGCAGTTTCTTGGTCAGCCTGAGGAAGCTGTGATCACCAAATGACGCCGAAGCACAAAAGATTCAAAAGACACTGAACAATTTATATTAATACAAATTCATATCATACAACAAACTGCAGGGCTGATCTGACTACGTAAAAAAATAGACTTTGCGAGGCACCATCACGACAGAAACCGATAAAGTAGGATCGCAACCGAGGACAGCTGTTGCGATCCTACTTTATCGGGTTTCTGTCGTGATGGTGTCTCGCAAAGTCTATTTTTTTACGTAGTCAGATCAGCCCTGCAGCTTATTGTTTGTTTGTTCATTTTTCGGCTGGTTAGGTCTCTCGCAGATCCTGCGTGTACCGTTAGCAGCATTATCGTATGTTTGCGGTCTTTTGCAGATTTCACTTTTACGTCATATCGTTTCCAGGATCCTCTCTCTTCAGCTAGCGTACGCCAGCCGATTCGCATATAATTAACCGCATATAAGCGAGTCTAATTAACATCAAATTCACCTACTGAGAAATAACGAAAATAAAGCTGATCTCAAACTGGCTTTTGTCTTTCACTTAAACATTTTACATAAAGTAAAACTCCTTTTTTTTAGTAAAAGAAAGAAAACGATCAGAAGGGTATATGCCTTGAACCCGAGTCGTTTGCTTCATAACTAATACCAGGAGCCGCTCCTGCTAATACCCATATCCACTACACCAGGGAGGGCTAGCTGAGAGGAACTGTAATTTTTAACATATTTATAGAGTTACCCATAACCATAAATGAAAGCTAACCGTTTTAAAATCAGTGAATACTGCAGATCAGTGCTAAACTAAAGCTATTTTCTCTCAGTTCTGTGTCTAACATCAGTAATATAAAGAATACTACTGCTAGGTAGATAAGGCCTATTTTACCGCTTGCATGCGGTAATTTGATGTTAATTAGACCCGCTTATATGCGGTTAATTATACGCGAATCGGGTGCGTACGCGTGGGCAGATTTCCGCCGCTTTCTCGCGTCCGGTCTCTGAGGAGCGCGGGCTCGTTTCCCGAATAGCGGCTGGTGGTCGAGCCTAGCGTGACTCATAGATTTTTTCAACCAATCAAATCGCTTGTTGTAAATGTCATTTGTTGTGCACATGATACAAGTTGGACTCTGAACCTGGTCATGACTCAGTGAAAATTACAAAACACGTTTGGGCCTTGTTATTTTGGACTGGAAGGGCAGCCGAAGGGCATGAAATTAAACTAAGTTGAGAAAATTCATCATGGATGTTGAAGAAGGAAACAGTAACGGAGCGCAACGCGTTGAATTAGAGGAATTAGATCTCAACTTGGCGCATCGTTTTCTCGATTCACTTCCAAATAATATTCACGTTATGAACAATTTGCCCGATGCGTTGAAAATCACAAGGTTAAACCTCGCTGGAAACAATATTTCAGTTCTGCCTGACTCCATAGGGAACTTTCTTAATCTTAAACAAATGGATATATCGGCGAACGGCTTGGCTTACATCACGCCACGAATCGGCGATCTTCGACAGCTTAAAACGTTTGTGGCAAAGAACAATAACTTGGAAGATCTACCGAAAGAGTTTGCCCAGCTTTTAGATTTGGAAGTTCTCAATCTTAGTGGCAATAGATTTGAGTCATTTATGCCGCAAATGTTTGAGCTGGTTTCATTAAAGTCGCTTTATTTGGGAGGAAACCGGGTCGATGTGATTCCACCAGATATTCAAAACCTTCAAAGGTAGGTTTCTTTTCAAAGTAAGCCTTAAGCTTATTGTTTTTATGAAAGTAAACTATGCCGGGTAGCGTTTAATAAAATAGAAGAAGATTAAACTTAAGCTTATTTATAAATCCGATAACTACATGTATTAAAATTTATTTCAATTGAATTTTCCGCGGTGGTAGTGTACAATTTAAATAAGCTTAATTTTGATAAATAGTCTTAACGTGCGAGGTTGTTCATTGTGTGTGTGATTGCATAATCTTTCGTTGATTGCCACGTTTTGTCATGCGATCAGGGTAGTGTTGTGTTTACTATGCGAAAGTCAAGCATTTATACAGTTAACTCTCTCTTAAGCGACCACCCTTGGTGCAGGAAAAAGTGGTCGCTTAATGGAGGTGGTCGCTTAATAATGGTAATTGAACTGAGTGGAGTGCAATTTGGTCTGAAATCATACGCGTGATTTCAAAATCGAACGAGCGCGCAGCGCGAGTTCGATTTGAAATCACAAGTATGATTTCAGACCAAAATTGCACGACACGAAGTTCAATTACCACTTTATTACATCCATTTTGAAATCGCACAATTTAATCGCCCAAATACAAGATTTTAGTCAGCACCAATATTTTATTGATCGAGTAGCCGGTTTGTAAAAAAGCGGAACCGGAAACGCTTTTACATCTCATTTTGTATGCAAAACAGAAAGACTTAGACGTCATGTGTCAAAAACTCAGTCGAGCGTAACAAAGGAAAAACACGTTTCATTCATGGAAATTCAAGCAGTTTTCAAGTCAGAGCAAAAACAGTCTATACTTCAAAGTTCAATCCTCGTCGTCTGACTCAATGATGTAAGCCCTTCGTTTTTTCTGTGGTTGTGATTGAGACTTCTCGTTGTCTTTGGAGAAGAAATTGAAGGTGCAGCCTGTGTAATTCTGCGATGAAACGGGACTGCCAGCACAAGTGAAGGCTGCCATGCAGTACTGAAACTGCGAAGGAAAACTTGGTGGAAATCCCGAAAATCCAGCTGGTTGAAAACCAGGATTGAAGCCCATGGTCTGATGCATTTGGCCTTGTTGTTGGACGTGATGAATAGGAACCAGTGGTGCTCGTTGGCGTTGGACTGCAATCGCTTGATTTGAGGCTTCATTTGCAGTGTTTTGGTTGGAGACGTCGTTTGGAGTATTTTCGTTTGGCACTTCTTTATATCCACTGATAATGTGAGACAGTTCTTTCCTTTGATTCTCGTCTATTTCGTCGTAGTCGTCTAGCGAAGATTCACGTGCCTGTTATTTCACAGATTACAATTTTAAGAGATTCCGGCTCGTAATCATCTCCGTCCTTTTTTTTTACCTTGGCGTAGAACTTGCTCAGGACCTTGTCAAGTTCTTCCGGCGCCATTGTTTCAATGGTGACATTTTCAAGATGGCGGGACTGGCACCAGCTTCCGAAGACATTCATCCATTGTTTTGTGGAGCGGGGCGTATTTTTATTCACAGCGACAGACTTGAGCTCTTGTATTGCATCGCTTGAAACTACAGGAAACCTGGAAACATCTACTTCTTGTGTTGGCTCTGGATTTGCTGTTGTGTGGTTTTCGTTTGTTTCTGTTTTGCTGGACTCGGGATCACACGGATTTTGAGCAGATGTTGAAGAAAAATCGCCAAAATATTCGTCAAAATGGACACTGAAAGTTGGAAACTCCCCTAAATGTGGGTCTTCAGCCTGAAGGAGCTCGTTATCGTCATTCAGAAACTGTAAGTAATTAAATTCATCCATTTTTTTAAAAAAAAGTAAAGTTTTGGCAACAAAAGTTGTAAAATTAGCCACACAATGGCTTTCTCTGTCTTTCATTTTCCTGCAATTCGATTGGTTACTTTAAACAAGCCTTGAAATCTGATTGGTTGTTTTGTTTTAGTGTTCCTTTCTCATTGGCTGGGAAAAAGATGCGATTTAGAGCAAAAAATAGTGCGATTCGGGAATAAATCGCACTGCTGAGAGCCAATCAGATTGCCAGGATCACCAGTGATTTCAAAATGGATGTAATAAATAGAAAAATCAAGACAATAAGCCAAAAACTGCAAGAATCCACTAATTATTACCATTCTGTATTGCCTTGTCAGTTTAAATGAAGCAAATATACAAAGCTCTTTTGAGAAAAAACTTATTCTAAAGCGGACAATGTACTACATATTAAGCTACTCGCTTATTCATTGTTGGTTTTTGAGACACGCACTTGGAAAATGTGTTCATTGTTAAATCACTTAAAATCAGTTTACTGTACTCAAACAAAACTTCCAATTATAATGTCACATATGGAATACTGTACATCTGTTTTAAAGGTGGCGTTTCATAGTTTCTTCATGAAGTCCAGAATGCTCGATTGTTTCTGTGTTTTAAATTTCATGTCGACAAGAACATCGGTGACTTTCGCGACTGCAGAAGACAACTCCTCGCAGTCCTGATAATCTGCGAACTCGGCAATCTGAGTTGCAAGATTAAGTGCCCCTTTTACTGTTCGCACTGTCGGGACTGGTAAAGGAGGGTCTTCACCGTCATCATCGTTGTCCGTAGCCATCTCCATTTCTGTATCGTCGCTGTTTAAGTGAGTTGCAAGAATCTCATCTCGCAAGGTCTGCCCCCAGTTAGGATGAGCGGGGTCTAAAGAGGCATGCACTTCGGCGCCACAGTCGATAGCAGTAAAGGGTGCAACGTCGATACCTCTCTCGGTCATCTTCTGTACGAGGGCCTCCAGGTCAAGTAACTCTTCGCCCGCAAACGGATCATCACCATTGTCATCCAAATCCATGGCTGAGGGGGACATACCAACATGTCTGAAGCATTTACTAATCACATCTTCCTTGACTTCGTCCCATGCATTTACCATCCATCGCACAGCCATTAGGAGGTTCACAGACTTAACTATTGTGCTGGCTGAACGCTCTCCATCCACCTGACCAACGATATGCCGCAGCAACTTCTTTTTGTAGTAGATCTTCCAAACCTTGATTATGCCCGCATCCAGGGGCTGTGTGCGAGAGGTCGTATTCTTAGGTAAAAAGGCTACTTTGATGTTTGAGAACATGTCCGTTAGCGAGGGTGGATGGCATGGCGCATTATCTAAGAAGAGGATAATGTGTCTATTCTCTCTTTTCATTCGGTTGTTCAACCTGGTAAGAAGAGTAACCATAATCTCGGTTCTCATCCAAGCTTTGTCATTACTGAAGTACTGAGCGCCGCATGGTTGCGAAGGATTGGCCAAATGTGTGAAGCAGCGTGGTAGTCTACTACTTCCTATCACAATAAGAGACTCTTTTCCACCCGCTGCATTCACAAAAAATGCAGCGGTTACTCGTTGCTTCGCATTTTTGCCACCTCTGCAACGTTTTCCCTTTTCTGACAGCGATTTCTCAGGCATCTCCTTCCAGAAGCAACCAGTCTCATCCTCATTCTATATATCCCTTGGGGAGTAGCCCTTGGTTAGCTCTTTCACTCTTTCGTTCCAGCTGTCCAAGGTCTCTAGGCTAACATCTCCCTCTTCCCCAGCAATGTTCATTTGGCCAATATTATGTCTCTTTTTCCACTTATCTAGCCAGCCACTTGTTCCTTTGAAGGTATCGTCTCCAATCCTCTCAGCAATAATTCTCACTTCCTCAGTCAGCATGGGGCCGTCCACAGGGATATTTGACGCCCTTGCTCTTGTGTACCATTCCCACAACAATCCATTAATCTCGCCATATTTTCCGACTCTCGTTCACTTTTGGGAATTTGTGCCTTCGTTGGAGTTCCACAGTTCCAGAAGTTTAGCTTTTTTCTTCAAGATTTTGATGATCTGTGTTTTTCCGCAACCAAACATTTGCGCCAACTTTCTCGTGCTGTTACCCTCAGTAGATTTCTGAATAACTTCTACTTTCTCTTTTAGAGTAAGACATTTTCTTTGAGTAGCATCAGCTTTTGGAGGTGCTATTGGTTTCTTTGCGGACCATTCCTTTGTAGTTGGTTTACTTTTCTCGACAGGGATGCTTGCTTGTTTCGTCTCATTCAAAGTTGGTGCTTCAGAGCAAGAAATGCAACCAGCGCAATGAGCCACTGAAACACCAGCTTTCCAGCCGGGACTGTCTTCGTTCGCAGGAACTGAACATTCTTTAGACTTGTTGCAAACAGGTTTCGCACATTTCAGACAAACATACTTTGTAAGACTTGCGCATTTAACGCAGTTTTGCATCTCTAAATGCAATGGAACGAAAGCAGCCACAAATGCTATGACAATGTTGGCAGAAATCCCACGTGAACGGCACCTCTTGAGGTGAGAGAAAATAACTGCCGACGCCAATCAAAACTACAATGTACACGTTGTTTTAACAGAACTCGACAACAGACCTCGTTTATACGGTGACAAGAAAATATTTTTCACTTGCTTCTCATTGCGTTGTCATTTGCTCCGTTCGCCAAGATGGAGAACAAGAATTTTTCAAGCATTACGGTCCACTCATTCATTCGAGGTTACCATGTCTACAAGGATGAAACAACATGGGTTCCCGAAATTGGTGAGCAACGTAGTCTTAAGCGCGAGCCCCTGAATGACAAAGACAAAAATGCTGTTGCAGTAGTAAGGCCGCTGTCGACAACTTTCACTGAAGCAAATCATCCCAGTATCGTTTCCAAAGAAGACGAGATTGTCGGCCACATACCATTACAAATGTCTCAGTATATGAGCAAATTTCTGAAACGAAGGACCAATAATGGAAAAGCCATTGTTACAGGGAAGCGTGTAAACCGAGGAGCGGGTTATGGACTGGAAATTCCCTGCGATTACATTTTCTATGGGGATAACGACATTTCTATTCCATGGCTTAGGGAAAAGATTGGAAGCACTGGTGTATTTCACGTGGAATAGAAAATTCTTCAGCTGATTCTTATCGTTCTGACTGTAACTGTTGAAGTTTTCAATACTATGTAATCATGATCTAGCCGCAGTTTTTCAGTTGTGTAAAATATCTGTCAGCGCTATTAAAAACCTCTGATTAAAAACTGAACTTTGTGACATCTGAGTAACGCCAGAATTTCATAACATTGAGGGTGGTCGCTTAACGGAAACACAAAACAAAGGAATTTGTCACATTTTTGACCTCGAAAGTGGTCGCGGTCGCTTAAGAAATTTGAGAAGTGGTCGCTTAAGAGAGAGTTTTCTAAACAGTATTTGACTGAAAAACAAAATGGTTATTTACAAAGTGGTCGCTTAATGGAGGTGGTCGCTTAATAGAGTGGTCGTTAAGAGAGAGTTGACTGTATTTCGAATATTTCCAAAGTTTTATATTTTTTCAGTAAATATTAAAATTTATATGTGGATGTCAGTTTTCAATCACACCACTGTCTATTTTTGACACAAATCATCACATGTATCATTAATTGATTGATTGATAGCCATTGAAAATTTGTATTGAAATCAAGAGTAGCCTGCAATCAGGTGTACTTAAGTAGTGAAAGTAAGCAGAAATGAGAACAGGAGAAAAAAAAAACTTTCTTTCCACCCAATTGAAGGGGTGAGTAAAATAAAGCCCTAAATGACTTCTGATCAACTGCTAGATTCTCCTTTCAGTTTGTCTTGTATATGCTCTTGTAACAAAGGGAGAATTTGGCTTCAGATGAGGAGTCACTTAGGGCCTTATTCCAAATAATGTTTGGAATAAGGTCCTAAGTAACTTCTGATCTATAGTCAAATTCTCCCTTTGTTACATGAGCATATACAAGACAAACTAAAAGGAGAATCTAGCAGTTGATCAGAAGTCACTTAGGGCTTTATTCCACTCACCCCTTCAATTGCAGTTGAAATGGAAAGATTTCCGTAAACGTTAGTTATGCATACTGTTCTTACACCCGAAACAAAGCTGTAACAATAGAATGTCTAAAGAAAAACAATAGCTCTCATATGCACAATATTAATGTGTGGGGTTACACCGAAATCTTACTGAAAAGTGTGGTAACTGTGAAAAGTATAACTATTTAAATAAGTTTGTCCACAGACCTTTTTTTCTTTTTACATGTAAGTTACTGGGGATGAGAACAGCTGCTTAAAAAGAAAAGAATTAAATGTTTGACCTGTCACAGCACCTGTATTTGTGTTTGTGGAGCAACTGAATTTTTTTCACCACATCGATGGCCCATCATGTGGACATCACATGGTTGACATCTGTTGTTATCAGTTTGTGACGCTTGCTGTGACACCTACAGTAAAGACAATATTATTCTTGTAATAGTTAAAAGAAGTCGATGTTCACATGCAATCAAGGAAAAAAAGCTTTGAATGGCTTCTTTAAGAGTGGGAGCATTACCCAGGGCGTAACATGTTGATAATTTTGAAAGTCGATAATTATCGGTCGTCGTCGATTGAATTTGATACTAATCAATCAACAAATGTCGGACATCGATAAAAATCAATCACAAGATTTCTTGTGATTATCGATTTTGATCTATTTTCAATGTTACATTGGATTTTGATAGATTTTAATCGACAAGTATCAAAATATGAAGAAGATGTATGTCGTGTATGGCCGCAGGAGACAAGACTGCAGTCGAACGCGGACTATATTAGCTCAAACAAACATGAGGAGCAGCAAAAGCAGCAAAATAAATCTTTTCAAATCAAATCTCTGAAAAACTCTATCAGGAACGTCAGTTTGGATTATTACAGGGAACGAAATCGGGCACAAACGATTTTGCTCAGCTGAACGAAACAATTTTAACCATTTCTCAAGGTAAACATCCTATTGATCCAATTCTATGTTGAACAACAACAGCACTCATAACAAACAACTTGGTTGCTCAGTTTTCATTTAACTTTATTGCCATGCAGATTTACTTTAGAGCTGTTTACACTTCTATAAAATGCTGTTCAAGCTATCAATTATTGGTCTGGTTAATTTCGCAGCCAATTAAAAATTGTCTCATTTTTTGTTGATAAAAATCGAAAATCATTTTAAAATCTTGTGATTATTAACTTTTATCAACAAATTAAACTTGTTGATTGACAATTATCGACACATATCGAGTACTATCGACTTATCGACTACGTTTTCGATGATCGATTTTGATCCACATGTTACGCCCTGCATTACCGCTTGTGTATCAAGTTGACAAGAAGCTAGAGAGAGATACCTTTGTTAATTTTAGTCGGGTAAAAATCCCTTCAGTATTAATAACAAACACTGTTATCAATGGGAGCTCTGACTATCAAAGTAAAATTACCTATTTACAAAATATACAATATTAAGATTGATAAGGTATTAATATTGATAAAAACTATAATAAACACAACTATTTTAAGAAATTATTTAAAATGGCACTTCCATTACAGTAACACGACTTCTTTTCAGTCCTGACTGAAGGCACATGTTAAAAATCACTCTGGCAAAATACTGATCTGTTCTTTGTTTTAACCAGTTTATGAAACAAGAGGCACAGGAAACTGGATAACAAAATATATCTTCTAAGCAGTATCTAGTAAATTGTTTGCTTTTAAAATAAAAACAATGTCACATTATCACATAGATAACGTGTACTGTATTAAACATTGTACTGTTTTGTAAAACCATGTTATTCAGTCTTCCAACCTTATTTTGTAAAAAACAATAATTGTCATCATCACGAGCAGATTGATTAGCCTGTTCCAAACATTTAGATTGTGGGGAGCAGCAAAAAGCGGGGCGGGGGCGGGGGCGGCGCTAGGGTCAGCGTGAGCCTCCCCCCCTATTTTTTTCTGTTGCACCTGATTTTTTTTTGTTCGCCACAAACTTAACGCCTGGAACAGGCTAAGTTTGATAGACTGTCTTGCTAGGGATTTTGCGGGGATGAGCGTCATGAGATTTTTTCACCGTAGAACTGTGCATCGAGAGCAACGTTGTTTTGTTTGTACATGTAAACAACTTTGTCTTGACAAATACATGTAACAATTCGTACATGTACATTGCACATCTCTGGTCTTTGTTACACATTAAGACTCAGTTAATTTATTTATCTCTGCATTTTATTTGTAACATGATTTCTTATTTATTTATTTATTTCTAAAAGCACCTGCCTCGATTAGCTTGATGCTTCCTGCGGGTGCCTATAATTTTGAAAATAATTTATTTGTTTAATAAAAGATTGATTGATTAAGACAAACAATTGCATGGAATTGCATGGATATGCTTAGCTTTAGTTCACAGTGCACATGGTACATTGTATTTTGAGCTCGCAAAGTAATAAAGTGGTTAAAGACTAATGTTTTTTTAATTGTTGACTTGTATCTTTAGGTTAGAAATTCTCTACCTTGGTGGAAACCAGTTAACATCTGTACCAGTTGAATTGGGTAATCTGCGCAGACTGCGAGCCCTCAATCTCTGCGACAACAAGATTGAATCTCTTCCATCCACATTAGTGAAACTGGCGCATTTACATTCATTGAGTCTTCACAACAACAGACTTACCACACTGCCTGTTGCGCTCATAAAGCTGCGGAATCTAGAGGAGTTAAGTCTACGGGAGAATCCTCTTGTTGTGCGCTTTGTCAGAGACATGGCCTTTAATCCTCCAACGTTATTAGAACTCAGTGGACGCTGCATCAAGAATAGTGGAGTGAAGTACACTTCACAAGATCTTCCGGTCCATCTATTGCAGTATCTTAACAATGCTCGTCGCTGCGTAAACCCCTGCTGCAAGGGAGTGTATTTTGATGCTCGTGTGAGGCATATCAAATTTGTGGATTTTTGTGGCAAGTATCGATTGCCACTTGAACAGTTTCTTTGCTCGCCACATGCTGGTGAAAGATGGGAAGATTGCTGTTCAAGTAGTAGTGAAGATGAAGGGGATGCCTTTCCACGTGAACGATTGAGAAAGGTTCTACTAGGGTGATAAAAACATAATGCAAATATGACTAGAGAACACCTGACCTCCTAGAAGACCACAGCAGTGCTTTGTGACAAATAGGTTTTCAAAAAATTGTACTAAGAAAACAGATGACGTCAAACAGTACTTAATCACAAGCTTTCATCTGAATGGTCACGCTTATGAGAACATCCACGGACTCAAAAGTTAGAAATCAATCACCTTGTACAGCATAATAACAGCACCTGACAGAAAAATACTGCTCAGTAGCTTTATTTGAATGTTCACAGCTTAGGATTACATCCATAGACTTAAAACTTAGAACCATCTTGTACAGCGTAATTAAAACAGCACCACAGGAAAGTACTGCTCAGTAGCTTTCATATGAATGGTCAGGATTTCATCCACAGACTGAAAAGTTAGAAACATTGTACTGTGTACGTAATAAACAGTACATTTGCCAGTGAACATAAAATTAAATCTTACCACTGTAGGTTCATATGATGAAGGTCTAACTCTTGGAGGACAAGGTTAAAGAACATTAATAGTCTAAAAGAGTTATATTTTAAATAGAGGAATTAAGCTTTGACATGTGAACACGGAAATGTAAAAGTTCATATCACAATCAGGGATTCAAATGGTTTGGGGGGGGGGGGGGGGGGGGGGGGAGTCTGAAGCTTTTCTCTGTTGAAAAAAGACAAAAAAGGTGTACATAACACTCATGTTTAATGACAAAAATAAATCAAGTTAACTTAATGATTTAAATAATATTACAAATAGATTATTTTTATGACTTGGAATACATGTGATAGATGTTATTGCAGATTTTTTTAAAATTAATTTACAGTGGAACCCCAATATAATGAACCCCTTCATAACAAAGACTCCTGTATAACGAGCAATATTCTTTTGCCCAGTTAACTATTATAGCGCGATAGGCCGAGTTGGCTAAAATTAGGCGATATCACGCAAGCTTGAGCGATATAATAGTTTTATTATTCAACACATTGATAACAAAGCACAGTTTGAAGAAAAAATATCAAGGCCGGTCCGTCATTTTTGCATTCTCTTGTCAAAATGCGAAATTTACATCCATCGTTGGATATACCTCATGTAGACATAGCGTATATCGATAACTTTTTGACCATATTTGGGCATTGTATCAATGTGTTGAATTATAAAGTACATTGTACAATGTATGGAAAAGAAAGCTGATATACCAAATCCTGTTATAACGAACTCATTTTCCCTGTCCCTTGGCACTTCATTAAATTGGGGTTACCCGGTAATCAGTACACATAGATATTTTTAGAATTGTAAGGACCTACACTTGTGATGTTTTTAATATAATACTGTCAACTGTAGTTTACATAAGTTAAATCTATTTACTCAAAAAAGTGCTACCTCCAAATAAGTGCTGCACATAGATTGAATAAGCACTACACTCCAAGACAACAATGTGGTACTTCGAACGATGCTTCTTCGAAGCACTTGGTTTCTCGTGATCTTCATTTTTTCCCTTTTTTGTACAATCCACAGCACCACAGGAAAGTACTGCTCAACAGCTTTCATTTGAATGGTCACACTTCAGGATTTCATCCACAGATTCAAAAGTTAGAACCACCTTGTACAGCATAATAAACAGTACCACAGGAAAGTACTGCTCAGTAGCTTTCATTTGAATGGTCACACTTTAGGATTTCATCCATAGACTCAAAAGTTAGAACCACCTTGTACAGCATAATAAACAGTACCACAGGAAAGTACTGCTCAATAGCTTTCATTTGAATGGTCACACTTTAGGATTTCATCCACAGACTCAAAAGTTAGAACCACCTTGTACAGCATAATAAACAGTACCACAGGAAAGTACTGCTCAGTAGCTTTCATTTGAATGGTCACACTTTAGGATTTCATCCATAGACTCAAAAGTTAGAACCACCTTGTACAGCATAATAAACGGTACCACAGGAAAGTACTGCTCAATAGCTTTCATTTGAATGGTCACACTTTAGGATTTCATCCATAGACTCAAAAGTTAGAACCACCTTGTACAGCATAATAAACAGTACCACAGGAAAGTACTGCTCAATAGCTTTCATTTGAATGGTCACACTTTAGGATTTCATCCATAGACTCAAAAGTTAGAACCACCTTGTACAGCATAATAAACAGTACCACAGGAAAGTACTTCTCAATAGCTTTCATTTGAATGGTCACACTTTAGGATTTCATCCACAGACTCAAAAGTTAGAACCACCTTGTACAGCATAATAAACAGTACCACAGGAAAGTACTGCTCAATAGCTTTCATTTGAATGGTCACACTTTAGGATTTCATCCATAGACTCAAAAGTTAGAACCACCTTGTACAGCATAATAAACAGTACCACAGGAAAGTACTGCTCAATAGCTTTCATTTGAATGGTCACACTTTAGGATTTCATCCATAGACTCAAAAGTTAGAACCGCCTTGTACAGCATAATAAACAGTACCACAGGAAAGTACTGCTCAATAGCTTTCATTTGAATGGTCACACTTTAGGATTTCATCCATAGACTCAAAAGTTAGAACCACCTTGTACAGCATAATAAACAGTACCACAGGAAAGTACTGCTCAATAGCTTTCAATTGAATGGTCACACTTTAGGATTTCATCCATAGACTCAAAAGTTAGAACCACCTTGTACAGCATAATAAACAGTACCACAGGAAAGTACTGCTCAGTAGCTTTCATTTGAATGGTCACACTTTAGGATTTCATCCATAGACTCAACATATAGAACCGCCTTGTACAGCATAATAAACAGTACCACAGGAAAGTACTGCTCAATAGCTTTCATTTGAATGGTCACACTTTAGGATTTCATCCATAGACTCAAAAGTTAGAACCACCTTGTACAGCATAATAAACAGTACCACAGGAAAGTACTGCTCAGTAGCTTTCATTTGAATGGTCACACTTTAGGATTTCATCCACAGACTCAACATATAGAACCGCCTTGTACAGCATAATAAACAGTACCACAGGAAAGTACTGCTCAATAGATTGTCACACTTTAGGATTTCATCAACAGACCCAAAAGTTAGAACCACCTTGTACAGCATAATAAACAGTACCACAGGAAAGTACTGCTCAGTAGCTTTCATTTGAATGGTCACACTTTAGGATTTCATCCATAGACTCAAAAGTTAGAACCACCTTGTACAGCATAATAAACAGTACCACAGGAAAGTACTGCTCAATAGCTTTCAATTGAATGGTTACACTGTAAGATTTCATCCACATCGTCAAATGTAAGAACCACCTTGTATAGCATAATGAACAGTACCACAGGAAAGTACTGCTCAATAGATTTCATTTGAATGGTCACACTTTAGGATTTAGTTCACAAACTCAAAATTAGAACCACCTTGTACATAATAATGAACAGCACCACAGTAAAGTGCTGCTCAATAGATTTCATTTGAATGGTCACACTTTAGGATTTCATCCACAGACTTAGAACCACCTTGTACAGCATAATAAACAGTACCACAGGAAAGTACTGCTTGATAGCTTTCATTTGAATGGTCACACTTCAAGATTTCATACAGAGACACAAAAGCTAGAACCACCTTGTACAGCATAGTAAAAATGCTGCTTAACAGATTTTATGACTTGTTGTGCACATATTCAAACGTTTGCTAGAAATTCGTTACATAACTAAAAGTTTGACTTGGGAGGGTTGGGTTTTATTTAATGTTTTTTTCTTCTTCCAAGAATAGACACTTCAATTGCGATAAGAGCAAAGAAGGTAGCTAATTTAATAGAAAGGATAGTTTTTATTTTCCCATGAACTTGTCTTGAATAACTCAGACTTGTAAAGGTAATTTGGCATCCATCACTTGTTGGATCACAGTTTGATGGGTAGCCATATCTAAACAGTCTATTATTTATTATTGTACATACAAATCAATAAATAGAAAAATAAAGTGAATTCACAAAAAGAGAGAACGAAGCCTGGCAGCCATATTTTTCATGTAATATACATGTGTCAAACACGAGGAAGAAAAATCTTGTTACTTGTGTTTTGTGTTATAATTTTAGGGTGAATAAGAGAGTGAAAAAAGCGATGATCATTGTAATTATTAATGCCTCATTTCTTCTCTGAGTCTTTGGAAGTGTTGCCAATTCATGATGTCACTGAATGGCATCCCGTTTCCAGGGCTATACCGTCATTTTGTGTTCACCGGTGAGAGGAAGAGAATACCAAGCGACTAGGTAATATTGGGGTGATATGTTTTATATACGGTAATCTACCCTCCTATAACAAAGTCATACGTTGATTTCTTCAGAGCTCTCCGTTTTTCTGCTTTCTGCTGGAGTTTGAACTTGGAAACAGGTTTCTCCGGTTCGCGATTTGGAAACAAGAACAATGCTTCCCTTTCGTTGTAGATCTTCCTTTAACGCAGGTAAATCATTAGCGTTCGTATCTGGCAATTCTTCCTTCTTCGCTTGCGAGTCTTTCTTTGGTTTACCGTATCTTGCTCTAATAGATGGGAGGGGATGGTCGGGGTCTTTTGACACTGGCTCTGTGTAGAATGGATTTTCCATTCGGTTGGTCAGTGACAGTTTTTTCCTGGAAAAGTTTCTCGCGTGGTCGCTCATTTCCATGGAAACTCCAGGATTGTCATAGGCTTCTTGAAGCTCATTATCGACTGATCGGGTCCTGACTCTAGCTTCAATTTGAGGGGGATCTTTTCTTGCTCGTGGCGGGAGGGAGTACTGTTTGGCAATGGCGGCGCCGGTACTCGTCTTTACCAGGTCGTTTCCAAGAAGGGCGCCTTTGCCGATTTTGGATAACGATGGTGAATATTTATGTTTTGGAGACGAAGGTTTCTGAGAATTATCTGCGGCAGAAAAGAGGCAAAGGATATTATTAAAAGACCCCGAATTTAGATGGAATGGTAGGGTATCGACCGTTTTAGTGCATGTTTTAGCACATTTGCTGTTTTACCTGTCAATTAGCCTGATACCCCCAGCTACATGTACAGGTCGAGAGAGGAGACACGGCATGCATTTTTCCCATAGGCGTTGAATTACACAATTTAAAATTAATTATGGAAGGAAATGAGCCCAATTAATCTAAATTTTAAGCGAAACCAGTTAATTAATGAGCTTTTGTGGCGCGATCTTTAGCGACTACCGGAATGTTTTTAAAAATATTAACGTTGGCAACTCTGCAGCATTGCTTTGATAGTGTTTCTTTGTTTATTCTTAATCGTTTTTCATCTCTTAGACCCATGGATCTCGAAGTACAATATACTATAACCCATTAGTTCATATATAGTACCCGCTTTTCACATCGATACATACGAGACAAATTCAAAGTAACCTTATTAAGTTTTATCATCTCTACCTTCCGATTTTATTTTTTCTCCAGTATAAACACCCCCATCGTCCGGTAACTCGATATGAATGCTTCCGCCATCGTCCCTGAAAGAAAGGAATTTGTCGACAAACAAATAGGTGAAACTTTAAAGATTTTTTTTTCTGCAAGTGTTAAAGTAAATTCAAAGTTCCGGCCTAATTTCGGGTGGAGCCTTCCCGTATAGACCGTTTGCACTTGACGTCATATCCGCCATATTCAATTAACTTCTTTTGCTAGGGACACCAACATGGCTGCCATGGCCTTTGTCATTTGAGTCCCACGGGACTGAGTGAAAACACTCTATAGCCCACAACAAGGAGTATACCCTCCCCATCCCCCAACGTATTTGAATGGAAGAACACACACACCTGTGACCTTTGATGTCCAAAGTAGGAGTGGACCCATGCATGGTATCATGTGCCCGTTTACTGGCCATAGCGATCGATATTCTCCGGATACTCTCTAGTGGTACACCCCCTTTCCTCAAGCGCTCTTCCAACTGAGTTATCTGCTCCTCTTTCTGGAACGAAAAAAGAAACGATAGGCGAAACTAGCTTAATCCCTTTTGACTCATGAGAAATGAACAGTATTATAAATGGTTTGTGCTATGTGGCTCCGTACATTTGTAAATTTGAAGTTTGTGTTTTAGCACTGATTCAAATGAATGCTTTTTTCATCTGCTGTAATTTTTTTGGCCTTTTTCAGGCGTTTAGATAGTTTCCTCGCATTTTTCCCTTTACGTCGCTCTCCATTATCTGAACGCCTGGAACAGGCTACTGTTTTTATAACGCAGTTCAAGGTGGTTCTAACTTTTAATTCTTTGCATAGAAACAGCACTTCCCTGTGGTGCTGTTTGTTATACTGTAAGTTGAAGTATTCACGAGTCTAGTGGAGCTTAACCCGATTTCTGCCGGTAGCACGAAGTGACCGAGAGTATTACTGCTCCTCCTTGTATGGGTTGCTAATCCATTGCAAGGTTACCCCCCATCATTACATCTCCGGTACCCATTCGGCACACCTGGGTGGAGAGAGACAACGTGGAGCAACACGACACTGACTGGGAGTTGTTTTGTATTCTGTCAACACTTTGTTCGTTTTCGCCATATAAAAGGGTTTCATATGTATGTTACCTCGGCTATCAGTGCTGTAATATTGGAGTTTTCGGCTGCCAAGGCAATGAACTTTGCACCCTTGATTCCTTTATCCTGAGATGTGGACGACTCTCCGCTGTTCTGACTCGCCGAGGTATTGGTAGCACCGCTTGTGTTTAATACGCTGGGGTTACGCGTCACTGCTATGAACTTAGTTTTCGTCATTGTTAGAAAAAAAAAAGAAAAACTACGATCAGAAATAGATTGGTAAAATAAAACCTGCCCCCAAGTCCCCGAAAGACCTTTTCCTGTGAAGGTACCGGTTGTGAAGTGACTGGAAGCCGCCTGGAGGACTTTTATTATAAAAGTGATCAATGACACTAAACATCCTGGGTAAAATTCGTAGCTTGACGGTTAAGATTACCACGGAGCCATTTCGTGTATATATTAAGTCAGGGTGGTCAAGGAAAAGCAAATAGAAAGACTTATGTTGGGTAGCAAGGGGAATGGGGGAGGGGTACAAGCGGCAAGATCTTCAGAACCTGGGGAAAGTAGCATTTGTAAAATAGCAGGAAGCCGAGAAAATAGGTATAAACTCACAACATCGCGTAATATTTTGCAACAGAAAAAGCGCCGAGGGGCAGAAGCCTAAATGGAATGTACGAGAAGCGGAAGTAAAGATTTTGAGTAGCGGGGAGCTCAATTCAGATACTCATGAATACCCTAAGCAGAGGCGATGATACTCGCATGCCGCAATCTATATTGTAAACTATAACTGCAAGGAAGCACACTACACCATCCCCTCGGTATGGCCAGTACCTTACGCATGCGCACAACCATCAAGGAAGCACACTACACCATCCCCTCGGTATGCCCGGTACCTTACGCATGCGCACAACCATATACCCTAACAGAGGCAACCTATATTACAAAGTATAACTGCAAGGAAGCAACTACACCATCCCCTCGGTATGGCCAGTACCTTACGCATGCGCACAACTATATCACCCTCGGTATGGCAAAGGGTATAAACGACTGTGTTATATAGCTGGAGTTTTTCTCAATAAAACGTCGGCGTTGATTGGTTGATTTATGGTCACATGACATCTAACAAACAAACTGTTTCCCACCAATTGTCCCAAGCGGGCAACATTTGCGAAAGCCGGCGACAATTTTGACGTCAGAGGGTAACAGTGCACTGTTGCCCGCTAGCGCACGTGATCAGGCCGTGACAAAAGGTGGCGTGATTATGATGCGATTGATGTTTACTTCGAGTGCTCGGCGCGTCTTTCAAACTGTGTTGTGTTGTGTTTGTTGTGTTGCTATATAACAAATCACTTAATAACTGATCCCTAGAGAAACAGTGAATTTTGTTTCCCTCAAATCTCGGGAAACAAAATTCACTGTTTCCTTCGGGACCAGTCATTATGTTTTTTAGTGTTACTTAAAGGTTAGAATAATAATTGTATTCTCCCCACTGTTTTTTACCTTTGGCACAAAAACCAAACACAGCGTGGCAGTGGTAGAGAACAGAATAAACCCAGCTGTAAGAGCAAACGTGGCATTCTGCTCATGCTCAATCATCAATGCAGCAGGGACACCAACAACGCTCAAGATAACGACATTGTACACAGACATCCCAACGTAGCGCGAGTCGTTTAGTGCGGGAATTTTAACGTGTCGGGTCTCCCACGCGAGGAATACGCCGAAGAGCAGCAGGAGTCCTTTCGTGGCAAATAAAACACCAAACCAGATGGTTTTGTGTCGACAGTCGCAGTATTCCCATTGAGGCAATGTGTCGAACTCTGTTCCATGCTGTAAGAGATAGTTATAAAAATAAATCATTATTTTATGCATAGACTAGTCAGTCACTCAGCCAGTCACAGACAGTCAGCAGCCAAGTCTGGCAGACATACGGGCTGGCCGGGCAGTCGGCCATTCAGTCACTCAGCCAGTTAGACAGACAGTCAGTAGCAAAGTCTGGCAGTCATACAGGCTGGCCAGGCAGTCAGTCAGTTAGTCAGCCAGTTAAACAGACAGTCAGTAGCAAAGTCTGGCAGTCATACAGGCTGGCCAGGCAGTCAGTCAGTCAGTTAGTCAGACAGTCAGACAGTCAGTAACAAAGTCTGACAGTCATACAGGCTGGCCAGGCAGTCAGTCAGTCAGTTAGTCAGACAGTCAGACAGTCAGTAACAAAGTCTGGCAGTCATACAGGTTGGCCTGACAGTCAGTCAGTCAGTAAATCAGTTAGCCAGTTAGACAGACAATCACTAGCAAAGTCTGGCAGTCATACAGGCTGGCCGGGCAGTCGGCCATTCAGTCACTCAGCCAGTTAGACAGACAGTCAGTAGCAAAGTCTGGCCGTCATACAGGCTGGCCAGGCAGTCAGTCAGTTAGTCAGCCAGTTAAACAGACAGTCAGTAGCAAAGTCTGGCAGTCATACAGGCTGGCCAGGCAGTCAGTCAGTCAGTTAGTCAGACAGTCAGATAGTCAGTAACAAAGTCTGGCCGTCATACAGGTTGGCCTGACAGTCAGTCAGTCAGTAAATCAGTTAGCCAGTTAGACAGACAGTCAGTAGCAAAGTCTGGCAGTCATACAGGCTCGCCAGGCAAGCAGGCAGTCAGTCAGTCAGTCCGCCATTCAGCCAGTTAGACAGACTGTCAGTAGCATAGTCTGACAGTCATTCAGATTGGCCAGACAGTCAGGCAGTCAGTCCGTTAGACAGTCAAATAGTAAGTCAGACCGTGTTCAGAAATTCACGGACATGCAGTCACATTAACTTTTTCATTATTCAGTCGGACAGTCAGTCAGACAGCAGAGTCGCCAGTCAGTCAGTCAGTGCGGACGGTCGGACAGCAGAGTCGCCAGCCAGTCAGTCAGTACGGACGGTCAGACAGCAGAGTCGCCAGCCAGTCAGTCAGTACGGACGGTCAGACAGCAGAGCCGCCAGCCAGTCAGTCAGTACGGACGGTCAGACAGCAGAGTCGCCAGCCAGTCAGTCAGTACGGACGGTCAGACAGCAGAGCCGCCAGCCAGTCAGTCAGTACGGACGGTCAGACAGCAGAGTCGCCAGCCAGTCAGTCAGTACGGACGGTCAGACAGCAGAGTCGCCAGCCAGTCAGTCAGTACGGACGGTCAGACAGCAGAGCCGCCAGCCAGTCAGTCAGTACGGACGATCAGACAGCCGAAGAGTCAGACAGTCAGACAGATAATCAGAGTAGCAGTTAGACAGTTAATAAGGTAATGTCAGTCAGTCGGTCAGACTATCAGTCAATAAGACTGTCCGTCAGTCAATCAATCAATCCATCAATCAATCAATCAACACATCTATCAATCGATGAATGCCGATAAATTAATCAGTCAGTCAGACAGAAAATAAAAAATATATATTTTCCTCGGTTTTCCTACCATGGCTTTAAAGCGGTTCTCGATAATTTTTTAGTTTTTACCAAAGATCTGTAGAACTATCTCACTACTTAACGTGCTCATATATTTAACCTCTTTGGTTCCATTTTGAAGCGTCCTTGTCTGAGAGTCCATTCCTGTCCACAGGCTTAGAGTGAAGACATCAACCAACAGGAGTACACCAACAAACAGGAAAAGTCGACCATCTTCAATTACCTACAACATTAATCATGCTCAAAACCGAAAGAAGAGAAAAACAACAACAACAACAACTAACAACAACATCAAAGTCGCCGATTACAATTACAACTACAATTACAATTAAAATTTATATAGCGCCAAATCCTAACGTCCTAAGTCGATGACGAAGCGCCTACCCAATACGTTAGTAACCTGTTTTGTTCGCATTTTTTGACGAAGCATGGATTTTGAAGGCTTTTTTTGTTCATGAAGTGAAAAACAAGCATTTTACGGAGTACTCTAGTCGGAGAAGAAAGACATGTATTGAAAACCGGAAAGCGTAACCGCCCAAAAAAGTATATGTAAAAAGATTCAGTATTATAGGCTGTTGCGGCGTTCTTGATGCCTTAACTCCCTTCCCCTTCCTCAGTCATTTTCATCATTCCGTTTCAGTGCTCATATTTCAAGTTCACCCGGCTTAATTCTTCTGATCTTCTCATTTTCCTGTTTCTTTCCAACTTTATAATCCTTTAAATGGCGCTGAGCATCTCTGATTGAAGAGTTTGATTATATAAAGTTCTACAATTTTTTTTAACACAACTTACATTACATTCAGGCCCGTAGGAGTAGGGGGGCCGGGTAGGCCCGTGCCCCCCCCCCCCCCCCCCCCCCCCCCCCCCACTTTTCGGGCGAAAATTAAAAAAAAGAAGACTGCCACTTAACCGTCAAAAATATTAAAGGGGTTTCGGCCGACAACAGTCGATCGTGCCCTCTCACTTTCAAATTCGTTCCTACTGGCCTGACATTTACATATGGTTTCTCACCTTTTTCCTTAGTTTTGCATTGGTAAAAATGACGTAAACTCTCCATATCTTAGCAAACATGGCGCCAAAAGCGGTAGTGAAACCAAGTGAAGCGAGCCATATTCTTGCCTGAAAAAGAAAATGAAGATTTAATAAAATATTAGCCTGCGGGCTTGCTCTATTAATTTTTGCATCAGGATTTCGCGCGAGGATCCAATGGAGCGAAGAGGAGAGTACTTTCCTTTTCTCGTTTCTTTTTCACAAAACACAAATAGTTAACCCTGCATGCTTGCTGGCTAACAAAACATGAGAGATAATCTAGAGTATAAGAACGGTTTTTTAATTGAGTGCAATAAATCCAAAATCAAAGTAATCACTCTGACCAATCAAAACAGACGCAGACAATCCAATGAACCAATCAGAACTTAGCCTGCAGAACAGGCGTTACTTTTTTAAGCGTTTCAGGCGAGCGCGGCAGGCGAGCGCGGAGCGCTAGTGGAGAAAAAAATAACGCCTGTCCGCACACCATTGTTTGTGCCCTTCCGCCCCCATACACACCCCCAAATCACCAACCAATCATAACGCAAAACGGCCTATTTTGGCCCCATATGGTGCGAGAGCCAAACCGACCACCGGCGAAGGTATAAAATGTCCTGATGGTTCTGCGCCGAACATACGCCAGCTACTCAAAAGAAAGCATTTGCAGAAGACTTGCAGATTCTGGTGTCCGAAACTGTGAAGCGTTCCAGTTCTGTGACAAGTTTTCGGCAACCCATTAGGGAAGACCGTAAAGGAGCCAAGATCTGTGAAATTTTATCCCAGCTTGGACTTCATGTCGAAGAGTCACACGCGTAAAATGGCAAGCACGCACGACTTTACATGTAACCTTATACTTTTTAATGCCATTTGCTCCTTCTATTTGTTTTGAACGAGTGTACATTTAGCTTGTTTTGGAGGATTTTGGTGCTGACCGATTGAACTTTTGTAAAAAATGCCGCGTGCATGCAATGGACGGAAGGTCAAATCTGTCTATTGTGATTTCCTGTAGTTTTTGTTCTCGATAAATTATGAGCATTCTTTTTTTCATTGCGGTTAGAGTGTTGCTTTCGGCATGTTAGTTATATATACCAAAGATTTTCACTTCTTCTTCTCTGAAATGACAGGATCTGAAATGAGATGTCGCCCTTGCATGTCACTCTTCTATCTTGCCATGTTTTTGTCACGCTGGGCCCAGCTATTTTAGTTTTCGTAGGAATTGTCACGAAAATCGATCTGTAGATTCAAGCTTAGCAGAGAGAGATGTAGCTTTAAAAGTTAGCCATTCATTTTGTAGAGAATTGAAGTTTACGTGAGGTTTGTGAATTGAAGTTTACGTGAGCTGTGATTTTATTATCGGTTCCGCTTCGCCTCGCCGGTCTAGTGTCTGTTTTGTTTACGCCGTTATTATGTGTCATACCATTATGATCACATGATATCGAGCAGCCAATTGGATAGCCGCGTTCATATATGAACGCCGGAACAGCACGAACAATGGTGTGCGGACAGGCGTTATTTTTTCTCCCCTCGCGCTCCGCGCTCGCCTCGGACTTCGTGTTCGCCTCGCGCTTCGCGTTCTCCTGCCGCGCTCGCCTGAAACGCTTAAAAAAATAACGCCTGTTCTGCAGGCTAATCAGAACTCAAAGCAAATACACGTAGCCGGCGCCAAGCGCGGGAAAACGCGTACGAGAAAGAAAGTCACGATTGGTTTTGATTTTACTTCTGATTGGTTGAAAAAGTGGCGCGAGATTTTGTAGCCAATCACAAAGCGTTGCATTGCAAAACCAAAGCAATAGCGAAATTACTTTCGACATTCAATTAAAAACAGCTATAATTCCTCTTATCATTTGCTTGAACTGGCCGGCCATACCGATGATCGAGTTAGGTATTCATATTCAAAATCGTCTATAATTTTTCCTCTTTTTTTCCTACCTGGCAGTAACCAGAGTACTGAACAGGAGACACTAGGTTACCGTCCAATCCAAACAGGAATACAGACATGTACATAGTAATGCATCCAGTGATAATGGTGTCATTCAAGCGAGGACTTGACATTTGAATATATCTGTGGAGGAAAAATGATTATAACAACTGATCAACCGTGTAATCTTATAGGGTGCGCGTTTATTTTGGTACTGATATATTCTGTCCATTCCAGAAATAAAATACCTCTAAATATTGCACGAGTTCCATTTGTCTCGTAAAATATGGAACGAAATCGCTTCTTTGAATGTGTGTACCTGGAAAATATTTTGGTGTGCGAGAATATACCAAACAACATAGAACAACCATAATATGTTCCAAAAAACCGCGGTCTTTGTTTGTTGCATGCTGCCTGATAAGGATAAGTGCTGTGGATAGAAGGCAACTTAACGTCAGTTCGTCAGAGTGTCAGACAGTCTAGCTGTTTATTGTTAGTATTTGCTTGTCTAACGTTTTGTCTCTCAGTCGGTCAACCAGCCTCGACCAATCCGCTTGCGAGCTTGTCAACCAATATTTCACCGACTCAATGATTTTAGCCGCATTGGCTGTCTGGCAAAGTCCCCCGAACAATGTTGTAAAGCGCATTTGAGTATACTTACATAGAAAGTGCGCTATATAAATGTCCATTATTATTATTATTATTATTATTATTATTTTAATTATTATTATTATTATTATAAGGCTTTGTAAAGGAATTTATTGTAAACTTATAAATTGTTTTTATAATTAAAGTTCTCTATTTATTAATATTATTATTATTATTATTATTATTATTAAAGGCTTTGTAAAGGAATTTATTGTAAACTTATAAATTGTGTTTTATAATTATTATTATTTACTTTATTTTATATTACTTACTTTGTACTATCTTTTTTTAGTCTTTTATTGATATATTTTTCATATACATGTAGGTATACATACATTTTAAAGGCTTTGTAAACGAATTTATTGTAAACTTATAAATTGTGTATTATATACATCTTATCGTATTTAGAATTTTTAATGTATTGTAAATAGTTTTTTTAATTGTTAAATGATAATAAAGTGGTTGTCTTATTATTATTATTATTAACTATTAACTATTATTATTAACTCTTAAGATCGGTACATGCATGCGTTAGAGGTTCGCGAACGCCGTTTCGTAGCAAGATAGAGCAATCCTTAGACTGTAAAATAAATGTAGCTAGTGCGGATATTTGAAATACACGGTTTATATGCTTTTATACTCAGGGCGTTTTATGAACATTGGTTTAGCCGTCATTAGTATAATTCGATTGTATAATTTTAATATCTCTGCATCATGGAATTTGTAATTTTATAGAATTTTGAATTTTTATTATCAATTATTTCTATTTTTATTTATGTAATAAATAAAGATATTTTTTAAATTGTTAATAAAGCTTATATTTTATTATTATTATTATTATTATTATTATTATTATTATTATTATTACGTCGAAGACTGGTAGAGTCCTCGACGTCTAACACGGGACATTTACACCTCTCTTTTGCACTTTTAAGATCTGCACTGATTTGTCTGAGAGTGTCACGGACTGCAAAGAGAGCATCTTGCGACTTTAGAAGTGCAGACATAGATATAGAGACTGCCGAAGGAGCTATTAATTAGATCATTTATTTTTTTAAATTATTATTTTTATGAATTCTTTTAATTAGAATTTTTTTTAGAAATGAATACTTCTTAAATCACGTACACAAGAATGATATTTCTTATATTATTATTATTATTATGTTAAGTAATTAAGTAAATTTGAGTATCAATTTATAGTTATTGAATTGTAATTATTATAATTATTGCTATTTTTAATAAAGTTTTTTCTTATTATTAAATTATTATTATTATTATTATTATGTTTATTCCTTTAAGGCTCAGGCACAATGTTCTGTTTGGTTGATATTCCCTGGAAGCGGGTTCCAACATGTCACTATGGGTTCCAGGACTTTTTTTTCTTTCCTCCTACAAGGACTTATTATTATTATTATTATTATTATTATTATCACTTTACATTTTACATTAACTTTGTACTATCTTTTTTTTAGTCTGTTATTGATATATTTTTTATATACATGTAGGTATACATACATTTTAAAGGCTTTGTAAACGAATTTATTGTAAACTTATAAATTGTGTTTTATAATTAAAGTTCTCTATTTAAATTTATAATTATTAATAATTCTAAAATAAGATTTTTAAAAAATAAAAAATATATATTATTATTATTATTATTATTATGTTTATTCCTTTAAGGCACCATGGTTTCTTTCCTCTTTTCTTTTCTTTTCTCTTATTATTATTATTTTTTAAATTGTTAATAAAGATTATTATTATTATTATTATAAAATAATAAGAAAAAACTTTATTAAAATGTTTATTTTTAATTTTAATACACAACCACTTTATTATCATTTAACAATTAAAATAACTATTTACAATACATTAAAAAAATTCTAAATACGATAAGATATGTACATTTGAAAATGGTGTTAAAATTGTCATAAAAAATAATAATAATAATCGTAATTTTAAACTTTAAAATTGCAACACTGCGACATTATTGCTATTACTCATATATTACTCAAATTCACTTAATTACTTAATTGATTAATTACTTAATTACTTAATAAATTTCTTTACAAACCCTTTAAAATGTATGTATACCTACATGTATATGAAAAATATATCAATAAAAGACTAAAAAAAGATAGTGCAAAGTTAATGTAAAGTATAATTACATTTTCAGATTTATGAAAATCAAGAGCACTTCTTCTTATTATTATTTTTAATAAATTATTATTATTTTTAATAAAGTTTTTTCTTATTTTTTTAAAAAAATTATTATTATTATTATTATTTATTATTAATTTACCTGTAATGTCGAAGCTTGATGTTAAAAGCCAGAAAACAAACAGCCAGGATGATACAGAGGATTGTAACTGCACACATGATGCCGTACAGCACTGGAGATATGGTCATTAGCTGTACAACCAGTTTGGGTCTGTCAGATGGTGGACCGCTGCCTTTAAAACAAAGGAATATGATTAGACATCATCATTTCAGTAGGGGACCTAGGGTAGGGGTCGGGAGCGGGGGAAGAATAATTATCTTAGTGTTTTTCGAAAATTTCCGACGAGCACCCCCTTCAATGTATATGGGAGTCCCCGCCCCCCCCCCCCCCCCACCCCGGGGGGGGGGGGGGGGATGGGGGGGGGGGGGGGGGGGGGGGTCCGAAACAGGGCTGAGCCACAGATAAGACCGAAAGGACTACATTCCACGTGATCTTACCTTGCCAAACAAACTGAGATCCTTTTACATCAGAGATGCTATCATTTTGGGGTAAATGTAACAACACTGTATATTCTTCTCCATCTAAAGTAGTGAAAATAATTAACAGAAAGAGTTATAGAAAGAGTGAGTTTTGACGGATTACTATAACTGGAGACTTAACTTCATTATAACTTTCTGTGTCAATGTTTTTTTTGTTTTGGTCATTGGCTGTTTTTATATTAGAAACGTATTATAGACTGTTACAAATGTTGGAAGGTCTTCTTGATTACTAACCTTGTAACTGTTCAATCTTTAGGAAGCCCATTCGATCACCGTTAGGCGTGAATTTCACTGGTCCCTACAAGGAAAATGCAAATCAGTTTAAAAATATCATACAAGGTATAAGCTGTCGATTTAATAGTCGCGGATGGAGAGAACGGCTAAAAGGAAATGAGTAAATCAGCAACATGAAAATGCGCCTTGATCACTCTACACCAAAATCCGTCCAGATAATTACTTTTCTCTCGGGTTGTCATCTAGTCTAAAGACGGGTTAAATAAAATTCGAATGAATTTAAATAGTATCCACAGGTAACAACCTGGCATAAATGTTTTACTATTTCAAAATATAGGATATAAAAATCATTACTGTTACCTGCAGACTGTATACTGTTAAGTGTAGATTAGAAGCAAGTTTCAAAAGCCGTTGCAGAAAATATAATTGCGTTCAACGGTTGCAGCAACGTTTTGCAATTCGCATCGCGTAGCGACCATCTGCACATGCGTACATAAGCCCCAGTCATTTACGCTAAACGTTCCTGGACAACGAACCCCCCCCCTCCCCCCCCCTCCCCCCCTTCATGTAGCTGTAAAGGGGCGTCTACACGGGCGATTTTTTGTGCAATTTTAGTCGCACTTGTCGATGCAATTTTTGTCCCGCGCAAGTTGCATCTTCAAATCGCATGTGTAAACGGGCGGCGATTTCAGTTCGATTTGGGCTCGATTTGTGGCACGATGTCGCAGAGGTTTCGATGATGCAACTTGGCGGCGATTTTTGGGAAATCACTGCAAATCAAAGCAAATGTCGCACCCGAATCGCACAGGAAATCGCCGCTTGTTTACACTTGCGACAAAAGTTGCATTGGAGAGCGCGACAAGAATCGCATCAAAAATCCCATGTGTAAATGGGCCTTAACACAGCAGATTGAGCCGTTGTGTGACAAGTTGCACGAAACATTGCACATGCAGTGTAACAAAGCTACTTACAGTAACGCCAATGAAGTTTGTTCCCTGGATCGCCTTCTTGAAGTGTTTCGTTATTTCTTTTTCAATATAGGTGAAGTTATTTATCGATAAAGGGGATTGTATTTCCCTAAAGTATTCTTCACTTCTGTTCAGTGCAATAGCGATCGTCCACATTGCGTCGTATGCAAATCCTGCATCTGTTGATTGCAGTGGTCTACTTGTGTTTTTCTGATAGCGTAAGTTGATCTGTTCGGGCGTCTAAAAGAAATCGTTGTATGTGTTGTAGTTCAATTAAATTATTCTTGGTTCAATTTTCATTTTCTTTGTTTTATATTCATTATCATATTTTAACATAGAAAAGAACAATGGAAAATAAAAATTGAACTACAACACATGCATCAAAACTAACATACATATAATAGACGACTTTGCGGAATCATGGATAATCCGGGCAGACATGCCGCCAAACTCCGACATTGTCCAGAGTCAAATATTTTCATACATTTGTCAATAAAGTCCACGGAAAAAGGTACAACCTTGGCGAGTAAAATCTTCTTCCTAATACTATACAAACACTTTATTTGGGGGATGTTTGTACTGATTACCCATGATCCCCCACCAAGTCCTCTATTCTGACATCACGTGACTAAAGGTTTGAAATTGAAATGAAAAAAAGTTCTGGAGTTACACACCATCTTATTAGACAGTTAAAGGCAGTGCAATTTCTACTTGATCCTCTGATAATATATCAATCGTGCATACTAAAGTTTGGCGATATAACACGGTAAGAGAAACTTTGTTATTTCGGCGGCGCATTTTCTTGTTATCACATGATGATAAATATCTCTGTACCTGTCCAGACACAGTAACAGTATTATCAGGGCTTATCTTCACACTGTCACAAGCGATGTACCCTTTGACAGTTTCATTCATCTGTTTTTCAGTGCAGGGCAGTAGTGACTCTTCTTCTTGTTTTGTCATCCACCAGCCCTTGTTGTACCATCCTGGTATAATCCAAGCATAGCGGGCACCATACAACCCAGAATGATACGCCTGTACAGAGGGGGAGGGGTAAATGTAAATTTTTGAAAATTTAAAGGGGCTATGTCGCGAGGTTTCGCTTAATTTTAGTAACTTTAATTTACACTTTTATCTGTCAAAATTCTTTTGTTCGCTGATACGAAACAGGACTCGAAACGGAACTAATGGTCACGTACACAAGAGTTATTGCTGTCCAACAATTTCGTCGCTCTTTTCTCAAGCGAAACAAAATCAGAAAAATGTTAGGTTTGTCTGTGGCGGAAAAGAAGTACAAAGCGAAGACTCTGGTATGTTAATATGCTGAAGTGTACTATATTTAGCCAACAGAGAAGAAGAACCTTCGTCCATGACATTCAATGGTCAACTGATTTCTATCGCTACTCGTATATATTGAGATATTTAGTCGTACGATTTCAGAATTGGAAAAAATAGCCGGGCTAAAATCAAGACAAATAGATTATTTACGTATGTGAAAAATCTGAGACCATTTGGTGAACACAGCACTGCAGGATTGAATGGATTCGACGATGATGGCGTAAAGTTAAAAAACAGCCGCCGGACTTTTTTCAAGATTGTAGCTTGCGTGACACCTAGCGACATAGCCCCCTTAAGGTGGGTCTGAACCTCTTCACAATTTTTTTAAACCTTGCAAAACGTTGTATCTTAGCATGCTAATTATATTCGATTATAACAAATAGGAGTTACCGATATCGTTTTTTTAGTTTAAAAGTTATAAGCTAAAATTAAAGGTGTTTTAACAGGTTTTACTGTTACTATGGTAACCTGTTACTTCATGACAATGACCATAAGTAACTTATTTAACAATGACTGGGCATTTGTTTGATATCATTATTTGGTATCGAATGATAAAGAGCGGTAGTATAGATCTTTCAAAGTGCAAGTACCGGAAATTTCTAAAAACTGTTGTGAGCCACCTTACTTCAAAATGTAACATAAATTGCAATCACTACACGAAGAGTTTCTTCTTAGAGATTTAATTACCTGACAAAATACTTTTCTTGCGCTACCCTCGTCAAAATTTCCTATTATTATCCGGACGTCTTTTTCCTGCGTTCATGTGAAAATGTGACATTTATGTATTAGAAATTGCACTTAACATTTCAGACCATCTCAAATACACAAACAAACAAGGATTAATGTATAATGGCCGAGACACCACATGCCAGCTTGCTCCAATTACTGTAGCGTTGATACGTTTATGTTTCACATTTCCGCGGAGTAACCCCTCGGTCACATTCGCGCTAGAACCTTGCTTGCTTGACAAATTTTTGTTTACCAAGCAAATTCCTAGCTCGTTACAGGTGTGACCGACTTAGCGCGGCACTACTTGCTTGCTTGAAAAAGAAGGCGGAGTAGCCAAATCTTCAAAAGATCCGCAGCTAAGCTTAAGAGCACTCTGTAGTCGTATTCGTGACATTTGAATTTTATATTAGTCGAGAAAAAGTTGTTTTACCTTGCATTTGAAAATGTTAAGAACGCCGTCGCCTTATGACCATACCAGTTCATCGCCAATTACGTTAAGCAGACTTATACAACTTTTACTAATTATACAGGTACTTAGCCACCGCCGCTGATGCCGCATGCCATGCACGTCAGTTTCTTCGACCATTCGTCGAAGGTTTTGTACCGAACTTTTCTATACATCCCGCTATGGCTACTGTTCCACGTACAGTTTCATTCGAAGCCGAGAAAAGTGACAAAAGTGCACTTTTCCCGTTAGTTGCAACGAGTGAAGCGAATACGTCGTACAGCTTTCAGAGGAGAGATTTACATTCACAACGCGGAGAAGAGAGGACAGTCTCCTCCTTAGACGTATAACCCTGTATCTTCTTAGACGTGAACGCAATTTAGGTAACATAAAATAGAAGCAGCAGATGTTTATCCATTGCGTTTAACAGGCAACTCAAGCAAGCGGTGGATTTACAATGTGACCACGATGCACTTGCTTAAGTTTCTAGCACTTGCTCTGGCTTGCTTGTCTGACATCATAAGCAAACATGCTTGGCGTCGAGTGTGACCGAGGGATAAGTGTTTTAATGCAAATATATTTTCATTTTAAGATCAAAGACCCCAAAGTTCTCCAAACACTACAGTATGTGGTTACCTCTCGCTGTTTCAACTCAGTTTACTTTAAGCAAGGCTGAATAGGTACACTTCTCATTGTTGCTATGACAACTCAGTGGCAGACCTAAGGGAGGGGCCCGGGAGGCCTCTAACATTTTCACTTTGCCCTACCCCCACCCCCCTTACAATGGAGTTTAAATCCTTCCCGCACCTCACCTTTAAGCTTTTCACTTGTGAGCTAGGATCGTCGACAAACGTTTCTGATGTGACGATCTCGATACTTTCTCTTTCAAGTTCTTTCCGTAAGTAAGCAGTAGTCTAAGAAAAAATAAATTATTTTATTAATGCTACATGTATCACGGTCGCCTCATGGTCAGATCAAAATCATTCAATCAGTAACTTTTCATTTAAATTTCAGGGATGGATACACGAGGAAATTTTAGATACAGGGGGCCGTGGCAATTGCGATAGCGAAACCGGCTCGCTCCATAGCCGCAACAACTTTGATAAAAAAATCCTAGACAAAAGGGGGAACCTGTTTACAAGTTTTGTAACTAACTTTGCACTCCTGTGGTAAACCAAGGCTATAAACAGTCAAATGGAATCTTGTTGCTTCTTGTATAGCATAGAAGTCTAAAAGTTATTATTACAAAAAGTTGTCTAAAGTTGCACGGTCTAGATGAAGCTGGTTGCTGGGATTGCGATGAATTCTATATAGGGAAAACAAAACAATGACTTCATGACAGAAAAACCGAACATTTCAAGGCCCTCACTAAAAGTGACCATGCATCAGCCATCGCTGATCATATCAAAATCACCGGTCACAACATTAATTGGGGTCATTTTGTAAGGGTTATCGGCCTGAAGCGAGGAGTTATGTGATTTATTCCCCTCTTTGCGTTGCCCGAGGGTAACGCACGAGGGGAATAAATCACATAATCCCGAGCTGAAGGCCGATAAACGGCTTATTTTTATATTGGCGAGGATTCCTCAAGGGATGCAAAAATACACTGAAAAAAGAATGCCTCAACTAGCTGTTCAACCTCGTTCCCAGGGTCTCTCTTCTTCCCGCCTCTCTCTCGCTCCAGGGGGCGGGAAGAAGAGAGACCCTGGGAACGAGGTTGCTAGCTGTTCACCTTTCTTTTGTTTTCAACATTCCATGCTGGCACTGGTGATATTAACAAGGTTCTCGGCTTTTTAATTATGTTAATTTTTCCAAGTCGCATTTCGAATTAGTTGTTCGTAGTGAATGCTAGAAACAGCCTAGCCATGTCCAGTGATTCGCAGTCCGAAATGTTTATTACTCAAAGCAGTTTTAGTGGCGGTACTGCAATTGAGCCTTCGGAAAACAATTTTGAGTCTTTATTTGCGGGTGCAGACAACGAGCAAGCAGTTGACAACTTCAATTTTCGCACCGAGGATAATTTAACCGACGTCTTTCCAGATAAAGATGATTCCAGGCGAGGGATCACTACTGTGACCGACAAGGAAATTTAGGCGAGGAATGAAGCAAGAATACCACAAAATAAAAAGAGGTCAAATTACATGGAGTACTTGAGTTTGGGATGACTGGGTTAAAGAACGGAACGCCTTACCAATAACAGTTTAATTTCAGTAATTGTAGCGTCGTGTTTAATATTTCCAAGTAAACATTTGTAAAATTGTTCTTCATGAAAAGCTAATAAAAATGCGAGGGGATTATGTATTAATATGCAAGGGGAATAAGTGACTTATCCCCCCTGCAAATTAATACATAATCCCCTCGCATTTTAATTAGCTGTTCATTAGCCCCGCTCTTCCCTTAAAACAATCAAAGCCGCTCCCAGCTTTTGATTCGGGGGTTATGTAATATATTTCCCCCGAAAAGAACAAAGGATTCCGAGCTCATGTAAAAATAAGATATTTTAGCGTCCGGCAAACGGACTTTCACTGCAAAATCAAGGAGACTTTGTTGATTCAAGGTCGACTTTGTTGGTCCGGACCCCCTATCAGACCTGTGTCTCCCATGTGGTTCATAGAAATAAAATTAATAAAATTGTTTTACACGTAGTTGTTTCACTTCCACCAATTGACTGATTGTCAAGTTTTTGATTTAACAAACGCTTTTCGACTCTCAGAAATAAAATCGGAAATTTTTTCCGGGGTACATGCACCCGGACCCCCCTTTCAGAAATTCCTGGATCCGCCCCTGAAAAGTTTGTTGGGTGCTCCATGGCAAATGGCGGGTCACGCAATTTTCAGTTGATAATATAGTTCATTCGCGTTGCATCATGGGATACCTGAAAAATCCTCCTGTGGTACTCATGGTGAGGCGTGTCCCACTGTTGACGTCATCTTTTAAAATTCGAACTGGAATTCAAGTTTTTATCAATCTTGTGACTGTTACTCACTCTTGTTAAACAAAGTTGACTTTCATTGACATCTTACCTCAGAATTTACTATGTCAGACTTTCCTAGCAGTCCTACTTGTTTCCAGTTGAATTTCATCAACAGGGCAATACGAGCCTTATTGCACGCCGCGTCTGATGGTATTGTTCTAAAAAACAAAGGATATTCCACCTTGTTTGATAAAGTCGGGGACGTTGAACCGTACGATACCTGTAAAAGAAAGGTAGGAATAATTAAATAATGTTCATTACAATATAACATGAGCTATTAATTTTTTTTAGAATTAAAATTCTAGTTGACTCTTGAGGACAGCATTCGTTGAAAATTTCCAAATTGAATCAGTTTCGTTAAAATTTGTCGCTAAACTCAGAGACCATGTTCAACTGACAAATGTCAATCGAGACTGCTGTTGAATAACTCTAATGCTGTGTTCACATCATGACCGAAACATATTTAGAGTAAACATGTTTTAACGAAACACGTTTCCCGTAAACATGTTTGCAAGTTCAATGTTCACATTAGTTGTTAAGTCAAAACGCGTTTCACGCCTGGTTCTATAATTTATGCTGTTTTTACGAAACTCATATTTGTAATGTACACAGAAGGGAGGAGGCGGCTATACTGTTAAAAAGCCGGCCGGTATACAGAGGGGAGGGGGCGAATGCTGTTGAATAGCCGACCGATACCCCAGAGGGGAGGGGGCGGCTTCTGTTAAATAGCCGGCCGGTATACAGAGGGGAGATCCGGCGGCTGCTGTTAAATAGACAAACTATAATTGGAAAAAGCACACTACACCATCCCCTCGGTATGGCCAGTACCTTACTACCAGGGTGATATGGTTGTGCGTATGCGTAAGGTACTGACCATACCGAGGGGATGGTGTAGCGTGCTTTTTGCAGTTATAGTTTGTCTGCTGTTAACTAGCCTGTTCCAGGCTCCGAGATAGTGGAGAACGCGCGAAGTAAAAAAAGGGAAAAAATCGCGTTCTCCCCAGTTACGCCGCGATTTTTTCCCTTTTTTTACTTCCCCAATTTGTTTGTATCACCAGTGCTAACGTGGCTCAACATTTATTTGTACCCTTCACATTCTCATTGCCACGAATTAATTACCACCTTATTACCCACGATCTGCTCCCGTACGGCCTCGTGGCTCAAGCGGTAGAGCGACGGAAGATCTAATCCGGAGGTCGTGGGTTCGAATCCCACCGAGGTCAAAGATTTTTTTCTTTCCCTCGTGTGGTCCCTCATTTCCTTACTAGGGCTAACGCTCAGTACAGGGAAATTTATGAGTATAACTTACACACAGAGTTAATTCTCTGATTCCTTGTTTGTATCACCAGTGCAACGTTGCTCAACATTTATTAGCTAGCTGTTAAACAGCGGGCCGGTATACACAGGGGAGGGAGGGCCGGGCGGCTGCTGTTGAATGTTGAAATGGGCAATTATATAATGTCTCTGAACGGACAAAGAAGACCCCAAAAGCATTCTGTTGTGGTGTCAAAAGAGTCACTCAATACTTTGTTACAACACTGTGTCCAGTTTTAGTTAGAATTTGTCTTTTAGACTGAAAGATTTCTTTTTCCAAACTGATCGATAAATTTGTCTGTGATCATTACAACACTTTTTTCTCAAAGATTAGAGCATAAAATTATCCACACAAACAAACAACTGCAATTTTAAAATTCATGGCATCGTACTGATGCAGGTGAAATGTATGATTTACATTGTAGGAGTCTCAAGAAGTTGTCATAATTCAAGTATACCGCTTCCTTTTGGCACTAAGTTCAGTGCTCCTAAATACGTAGATTCTAATGGTTCTTAAATATTTCATATCCCTTTCCGTACTTGGAACTGTTAAACAGAAGATACTTGATCTACACTTAGAAACTGTAAAACTAATTAAGAGCGGATGTCTGTAAATATCGACCAGGGGTGGGAATTATAAAAATTTTGAAAAATCCCAAAAAAATTCTGTATACTACCCTAGGTATTCTATTAATGAAAATATAAATTTTAGTTTGATCGAATAAATATTTTGGCGATACGGCGGGTGTCAAGTTCGGGCGCTTCACGGCCTTCGCAAGACCGCTTTTTCGGAGCCCGAGACCGGGCTATGAAAAGAGCCCGATTTGAATCTAATTCAAATATCATTCAACCCAGAAAGCTTCTTATCGTACTAAAGGGATTTTAACAGACATTTTAAGTGCTCGTGTGCTTGAATTGATTGCGACTAGATTATTTTACAGATTTTTAAATATTTACAACATTTTGAGGATTTTACATGAGCAAAATTTTGTCGAAATTCGAAGGCCTAAAATAACGCCCGGTACCTAGTTTCAAACAGCAAAAGACATACTACATTAAAAAGCAATCTCTAAGCTTTCAAAATATGCTTTTAAAACTTAGGGCAACACATGAAATGAATTTTTGGGAACGCGAAATTCAGGGAGCACTTGAGTGAAATTTGACCTTTCTGACTTGACAGTTTGAGGTTCGGCGCGACACACAAATCAATACTCAAACAAATGTTTCAGCCAAAACACGTTTAATTTAGGCAATCTCAAGTCCCACAGTGATACAAACATGCTTCACAGACATTAGGTGGAAATTTTACACCAATTTTCTGCCGAAAAGAACTCATATCCTGGCTTTCAGGTATTTGAACTTGCCTCGCTAATGTAAACATGTGGGTCAAGTTCTTATCACGACACAGCGAAGTGTTCAAAATCTTTACCAAATATCTATCCTGTCTAGTATATAATCAGGTCTACATTATGTTTGTTTGTTTGTACCTTGTGTCCTTGTTTGTCTTCATTTTCTGAGGCAAACTACAGCGAAATCTCCGCGCGCATGACGTGTCACGAGTCTTGTGGAAGTGCTGCTACGTGATTCGAGATTGCGTTGCATATAAACATGACAAACAGGAAGACCGACAACACGGGCACTCGTCTACAGGAGATTCTTAGGAAAAAAATGAATTCTAGATTTAAAACATGCAAATCACAGTAGAACCCTGATAACTTGAACTCGGCGAACTCAAATTCTCTCGTTTATTCGCGCTGATTCCCTTTTTTCTTGTGATAGTCTTGATAGGAAAGTTAAACCACGCCCTTACTCGAAGCGCTCAGCTCCAACTGCTTTTGCTCCCGTCAAGAGTTCGTGTTACACTGGTTCTACTATGATAAGTTCGAGGATGCGCAAGAGCAGGCACCTACACGGTTCCGAAATAAAATCCAGATAGGGCTTCTTCCTGCGTCCAGAGGGTTTATCCTCCATGTTGAAGTGGGAGCAAATCTCGTGTAGCTGGGTTACTGTCAGCTTACTGGGCTTCTTGGACGAGCTCGTCGCACAGAGGTTCCACGTGTCGTAGACTATGGGGTGCACTGGTGCGCATTGCATCAGGATGCTGTTGCGCGCAACTGAGAAAGCCTTCTCATCTTCGGCTGCTCGGTTGTTGTCATCCGTTTCTTCGTCGTCGTCTTCTGGGGCGACAGCGTGGCGAAGTTTGGCGGATATTCGGGAGAAGAAGCTCTGGATCTGCCCCGCGGCCAGGAACTCATTCACCTTGAAACGGCGCTCGCCTCTTTCGTTGCGCGTATACCGCATTTCCCGTGAAACTTGTTCGGAGTCAGCTTTATGGCCCGTCTCCTGGCCAATTCTAAACTTGTCCTCCACGTACTTCCTCTGGTTGTCCGTAAATCTGGCTGCCTTCTTGGATCCTTTTAGGGCCCAGCCTTTCTGTGGTGACTCGACGGCCCCACATTGTTCAGGCCTGGACGGCGAGAGTGGACTGGGTGCTGCTTGGTACTGAAAGGAGAAGTAATTTAACGCAATTTTTGCGAGTTGTCGTTATTTGGATGTTCCACTGCTAAGAAAAAGACTCAATCTTATTCACAAAACATTCAAATTTTAAAGTTTTGAAACAAAACCGTTGCGTTCCCATACAAACCTTTATAAATCGAATCTTTGTAACACAATACCGCTCATACAGCTAGGGTCACGTCCCGGTTATCTGATAGTGATAGTGATAGTGAGCTTAGGCTGCCTATGCTCTGATGTAATCAAACAAGAGTGATACTACGCCCGGGGGGTGGGGGTACTCCCGACAATTTAGGATAGGTGTGTGCCGCCAAGGTTCTCAAACCCTGACCCTATTTAAGGGTACAAAATCGAGATTTGATACCTTTTTAAGGCCCAAAACCAAGAAATGGCACCCTATGTAAGGGGAAGACAGATAACTCATAATTGTGTAACTGATAGGTCGTTTTATTTCTTGACGAACAATTGACGGGAGCAAAAGCAGCTGGAGTCAGCGCTTCGAGTAAGAGGATGGTTTAACTTTCCTATCAAGACTATCACAAGTAAAAAGGAATCAGCGCGAATAAACATAGGAATTTGAGTTTGTCAAGTTCAAGTTATCAGGGTTCTACTGGGATTTGCATGTTTTCAATCTAGAATTCATTTTTTTTATAAGAATCTCCTGTAAACGAGTGCCTGTGTTGTCGGTCTTCCTGCTTTCGGTCTCCCTGTTTGCCATGTTATGTACAACAATCTCGACTCACGTAACAGCACTTCCACAAGACTCGTGACATGTCAAGCCCGCGGAGATTTCGCTGTAGTTTGCCTCAGTTTTTGCGAAAATGAAGACAAACAAGGACACAAGGTACAAACAAACATAATGTAGACCTGATTATATACTAGACAGGATAGATATTTGGTAAAGATTTTGAACACTTCGCTGTGACGTGATGAGAACTTGACCCACATGTTTACATTAGCGAGGCAAGTTCAAATACCTGAAAGCCAGGATATGAGTTCTTTTCGGCAGAAAATTGGTGTAAAATTTCCACCTAATGTCTGTGAAGCATGTATGTATCACTGTGGGACTTGAGATTGCCTAAATTAAACGTGTTTTGGCTGAAACATTTGTTTGAGTATTGATTTGTGTGTCGCGCCGAACCTCAAACTGTCAAGTCAGAAAGGTCAAATTTCACTCAAGTGCTCCCTGAATTTCGCGTTCCCAAAAATTTATTTCATGTGTTGCCCCTAAGTTTTAAAAACATATTTTGAAAGCTTAGAGATTGCTTTTTAATGTAGTATGTCTTTTGCTGTTTGAAACTACAATAGGTACCGAGCGTTATTTTAGGCCTTCGAATTTCGACAAAATTTTGCTCGTGTGAAATCCTCAAAATGTTGTAAATATTTAAAAATCTGTAAAATAATCCAGTCGCAATCAATTCAAGCACACGACCACAAAAAATGTCTGTTAAAATCCGTTTAGTACGATAAGAAGCTTTCTGGGTTGAATGATGTTTGAATTAGATTCAAATCGGGCTCTTTTCATAGCCCGGTCTCGGGCTCCGAAAAAGCGGTCTTGCGAAGGCCGTGAAGCGCCCGAACTTGACACCCGCCGTATTGCCAAAATATTTATCCGATCAAACTAAAATTTATATTTTCATAAATAGAATACCTAGGGTAGTCTACAGAATTTTTTTGGGATTTTTCAAAATTTTTATAATTCCCACCTCTGGTCGATATTTACAGACATCCGCTCTTAAGACGCAGTCTCCCTAAGATCCTCATATTGATTTTCCCTCCGGAAATAGATTTCGCTTATAATTTTTCCGTTAACTTCTATTGGAAAGTAAGTCACAAATATGAAATTAAATCGGAGAAATTCTGCTTTTTAAAAATTTTCTGCCGTAAACTTTCTGCGCCCCCTACTGTCTTCGAAATTCAGTGACGAGATCGTGAATTTTGCCAAAATTAAAGCTATTCGCTCTGTACAAAATAGTTCACTTGAAACCTTCAAATTCGCTAGCTATAAACAGTAACCCTTTATCTTAATAATCAGATGAATTATAATCATAAACACTAATTAGTATAATAAAACTGAGGAAACAAAGTTTATCCATTGTGGGCACTTATCGCAACATGCGATTTGACCCAAATTCAGGGGAAAAAATCTCAAAAGTGGTTCGTGTTCACAGGCTTTCCCGCACATCAAGGAAAAGTTCCATCCATCGGCTACTAAAATCTGTTAAAACATTTGGCCGTCATCCAGTTGTTGGTCCGAAAGTGAGTTCTGAACTTGTGCTACTCAGCTAAACGCAGCCATATTTCCATCGTACATTTGGTGAACGAATGCCAGTAATAAAACACGAAATACGTTTTTCTTCATCGTATAATTTACCCAGGCACGAAGATCAAAGTTTCTCAACCAATGTCATCCGAATGGAATCGCTGGATGAGTTTCATTAAAGCAGTCATACAGCAAGATATTTCTGTTGTCGGCGAAGAGAATTCGTAGTCCGCCATGTTTTCCTAAACCGCTGGTCATTTTTTTTGTCGGCTCTCGAACCATATGTTTGGGTTTTTTTCCGCAAGATCAGTTGGTGTTCTTGCTTTCCAGTTTTTCAATAATTAAAGTACGTATTTTTCTGTCTTTCAACTTAAAGGAAATTTCAAAATGATCGCAGACTGGCAGTTGTTGTCAACATTTCCATATTACATGTAAGGAACCAAGCCTGTTTTTTTACGCAAGTCACAAAGATTATACGCATCGTAGTAGATTGGATGTTAGTTTAGTTTTTCGTAAACCTCCTGTGTGACTCGTGTACTACATTTTGTTTCCTCCGTTCCTTATTTATTTTTTTTAAACACTTTACTAACAAAAGAATCAGACCCCCTCCAACATTTATCTCTTTAATCCATTGCGTTAAGTGACATTCTCAAATATTGTTGGAATAGAAGATGGTAAACACCGATTTTATGCGGCCCGATTGTATTTAAAATTCTCTCGCTTTTTTTCGCTTTACGTTTTAAAAGCCGCTTTTAGAAACTGAAAAACAGGAAACTTTGCACAACTGAAAAAGTAATGCTTACGCGACCGAACTTGTACAGGTGTAATAAACATTATCTGTATCTCTTGTGCCATCTGCCAGTTCACGGGCATGGAAATTTTCCTTCCTTTGTGATTAGGATACTGACCTGTCTTCAGAGGTCGCCAATATTGCCCTAGATTGTGACGGTGCTCCGAACAGATTAATAACTTCTCTATGTCGTCCAATGTAAGATTGAACTTTCCCGCCCTAGCTAGTATCAATTCGTATTCCGTCACTTTCGCGCGCGAAAGGTGACAACTCTTTAAATGATTTGTTACATTGGAAGTACACTGAATAAGGGCAAGCATTTCTTCTTTACCTCGTGATTCTCCGCATGTTATTTTCCCACTTTCAAAAAATGAACATACAATCGGCCTACTCGGTGCTCTCACCATGGTTATTGTTTGTTTATTGTAGGTATGCTCCGTTGCGATGTATGTGGTCAGCGGCGTAGCAAAAATATCTGCCGATTTCTAAAGGATGATAACTTGCTTATGTTGCGTCAAAATGCGGGACAAATTGTGTTAATTTACCGTCAATTGAGCAAATTCTAGCCATATTCAAGGATCGAACTTAATTTTTTACTCCACTAGCAAAGTTTTGCTAGTAAGATGTTTTCTACTAGCAAAACTATTAAGGTCACTAGCTGTTTTTTTTTGCAGTCATTTTCCCGTTGATGACTGAAAATATGGTAAAAATACCTAAATAGTATACTGTTATTAAATTTTGTAGCCTTCTTTGTCGCGTTGTCCTGTTGTTTTGGCGGCTCGGGGTTGTCGGGCAAGACGTTGTCATCGTCGGTCACGTTACCACTGGTCTTAGAGGTCGAGGGCCTCTTGAAAAAAGTGGTTATTTTAGACATCTACAACAAAACGTGGCTCACAAAGCGTGAGATTCATTCTCTTCTGTCACTTTGCTGATTCCAACAACCGGGTACTCCGGTTTTCCCCTCTCCTCAAAAACCAACACTTCCAAATTCCAATTAGATCTGGAAAGCTCTGGGACCACTGTAATTGGCTTACCGCTGTTGTGGCATCCCTGCCTAATTAATAGGCGAAGCTAATAAAATAACTGTCTACAGGTTCTGTGTAAAACCATGCTTATTTTCTCCTGTAGATGACATTCGATGATGTCTGAATTTTTGCCACAAAATTCTCCAGGAACGTTCACTTTTTTCCTCCAACTTTTATTAGATAAATGCTAACTCGCAAAAGTTTGCTAGAGAATATTTTTCAGACTTGCAACTTCCAAAAACCACTCGCATTTTGCGAGTTTGCGAGTGTTAATTTCGAGCCCTGATATTGGTTGTTTCATGATCTACCAATGCAATGGTCAACCAAGAGAAGATATATTGGCTTTGTTAAGCTTGGTTCCCACTAGCGACGTAAGCGACGTAAGCGACGTAAGCGGAATCGTAAGCGGAATCGGAATCGTAAGAACTTTACGATCTAGTGGAAATCAAAACGACCTAAGCGGATAGTAAGCGACGGAAGCAGAAGCGGAATCGGAAGAAAAAGGAAACCTTCTGATCCTTCCGATTCCGATTCCGTCGATCTTCCGATTCCGATTACGACTCGGTTTTTTGATTTCCACTAGAACGTAAGGCTCCTTACGCTTTCGACTCCGACTCCGCTTCCGATTACGTCGCTTGTGGGAACCAGCCCTTACAGAATTTAGGACGCAACATAAACGAAGGAAATTTTAAATGGAAATGTTGAAATCAATCTACAATCATTTTGAAATTTCCCTTAAGTCGAAAGACAGAAAATACAACTTATAGAAAAACTGAAAAATGATCGCCGAGTGTTCTGATCTTGCGGCAAAACCTAAACATATGGTTGTTGAGCCGACAAAAAACTGGCCAGCGGTTTAGGAAAACATGGCGGACTGCGAATTCCCATCGCCGATAACATTAATGTCTTGCTGTATGACTGCTTTACGGAAACTCATCCAGCGATTCCATTCAGATGATATTGGTTAAGAAACTTTGATCTTCGTGCTTGGATAAACTATATGGTGAAGAAAAACGTATTTTGTGTTTTATTACTGGCATTCGTTCACCAAATGTCTGATGGAAATATGGCTGTGTTTAGCTGAGTAGCACAAGTTCACCCATCACTTGCGGACCAACAACTGGATGACGGCCAAATGTTTTAACAGATTTTAGTAGCCGATAGATGGAACTTTTCCTTGATGTGCAGGAAAGCCTGTGAGTACGAACCACTTTTGAGATTTTTTCCCCTGAATTTGGATCAAATCGCATGTTGCGATAAGTGCCCAAAATGGATAAACTTTGTATCCTCAGTTTTATTATACTAATTAGTGTTTATATGATTACAATTCATCTGATTATTAAGATCAAGGGTCACTGTTTATAGCTAGCAAATTTGAAGGTTTCAAGTGATCTATTTTGTCCAGAGCGAATAGCTGTAGTTTTGGCAAAATTCACGAATTCGTCACTGAATTTCGAAGACAGTAGGGGGCGCGGAAAGTTTACGGCATAAAATTTTTGTAAATCAGAATTTCTCCGATTTAATGTCATATTTGTGACTTACTTGCCAATAGAAGTTAGCAGAAAAATTATAAGCAAAATCTATTTCCGGAGCGAAAATCAATATGAGGAGCTAAGGGAGACTGCTTCTTAAAACACTGAATTCGGCGAAGAAAGCCTTCCTGTCATATAAGAGTCGGAACGAATCAGGGACACCTAACCAGGAATGTTTAGGAAAACTCTTGGAATGGCGTTGAGTTTCCATTTCGAATTTACTACGTTGCTTTCACCTTTCCGAAAATGCTAGCTGACCTTATTTCGTACCAAAAACAAAAATATTTGATCCCTCCGAAAACAAAAGGTGTTAAATTTTCCTACAGTATGTTACGAACGTTCTGTGCGGGATTTTACTAAAGAAAACTATAGTTTTTGGTGTAACTCATTGCGAATTTTTAAGGCGTCTAAGGCCGCTTCTAAACAGCTTTTCCACCGAAACGATTACTATAAAACATGTATTAGATTAATTAGTATTTATATATCAGTTTCTTTTTTTTTTTTTAGAAAAGAGGACATAATTTTGAATTAGAGTGAAATTAAATGGCGCATCGCGTTAATTCAGTCAATTTTGGAAGCCCTTATTATTTTTGGAAGTCGAGCAAGTCATACCTATTCTAGAATCCGTTTGTACAGGTTTTCTACGAGCAAAAAGGCCATTAACAAGAGAGGGCCATGTCATAAAAAATTTAAAACCAATTTTTCATTTCTTTTATTTTTCTGAGGTGTTTTAATTTTAAAATCTATTTCCTATTCACAACTGGGGATTGAGCATTCAAACAATGTCCATACGTATGCTTGGTTATTACCCTTTTGACTCATAAATGTACATGCAGGGTGGTCAACAATTGACTAAAAACTGGTTCTAACTCTAATTTGTTTTGTAAAATATTCAGTAAAACGAAAAACCACAAGAACAAAGTTTAGCCCCGAGACTTTCATTTGAATCAGGTTCACGTTTTGAGGGATTAAACTAGACTGGCCCAAGATCGGACTGAGAAATGAAATCATTTTAATGTTCGTATATTAACTCTCCATCAATCATTTTCATCCGGAATCGTCTAGTACTAGAGTAGTCATTATGGAGCTTTGTTTTAAATCTCCATAATCGCTATTAGTTCAGTAAAAATTACTGAAAAAATTACTGCTGAAGGCAGTTCCATTTTTATTGTGCTTTTTAACGATAAATAATAAACGATTTATTCCCGGTTTTAATACGTTTTAAGCCGTAGGCAACTTTTACAAATTGTTTCCAATTAGAAGTTGTTCAGAAATGGGAAAAAAATAAGTGAATGTTTTGACTATTGACTGGCGCTTTTCCGTTTCAGGCTATCTGTGTACTTTAATATTAACAATAACACAATGTTCAGCAGAATTCATTTTTACAATCATTTAATTTTTTTCGTATTTTTAAGTTTTCGTCGACAATGACACTTTCGACCTACAGCGTTGATTACGATACTCCTAGGACATCACGATTCGAAACTTTAGTTTAGCATCTGAAAAGTCGTGACACTTGTTTATCAAGAAGACAGATGCCAACATCTTGTATATTGTTTATATTTTAATCTTTTGATAGTATTGAGATCTATTGAATAACAAACAGGTCAATCAAAGGTCAGCTGCGGCCATTATTCAAAATACAACATTCATGTTGTCGGTGTTGGCTATTGCTCTCGTTAAATCTTCCTTGAAACGTAACTACAAAAGTTAGCATGTCATGAACTTGTGATTTAGTTGCAAACCATTTAGGTCACGATATCTATTTTCGTAATCCGGAAAAACACTCTTGGGTTTTGACAGACAAGTGATCAATTCCCTTTAATTGTCACGATAGATTGAATTCCGCAAATCGCAAAAATACCTAATACTTCAACAGTTGCCTTTAGTTTATTATTTTTTTCATCCATTAAATCTCGATGATATCTTTACGATTGCACTGTCATTTCTAATCCTGTCGTTGCTGTTGGTCCCGTGTGTGTTCGCGCGCGGTTTGGCTGCATGGACGCGCTTCTCTCGGGTATCATTTCACGAAGACTCCTTCTGACATTGCTACTTCGCAGAACATAGATCATCGGATCGATTAAAGGGGTGAGCAACGCGGCTGTATCTGTTAGGGGATAAAGCAAGTGATAAAAGTAATTCTTGTTAATAGAGCCTGCTTTATGCACCACCGCGATGGCAAGCGTTGGTACAAAACAAAGTACTACGGCGCCTGCTAAGTACGCTACCGTCCTCGAAGATTTCGTCTCTTGAATATCCTCGGCGTTTCTCGGTCCCGGTAACTCGTGTCCTATAGCCAAGCGGACTCGCCGCGTCAACAAATACACTTTGCAATAAACAAAGGACGTCAGTAATATGCACGGTATTAACAGTGCAGCGGCTATAGCACTATACATCCCTGCACTAGCCCCGGGTGAAAACCGTGCGAGGGTGATAAACACGGTCCATAAAGTCCACATAATGGAAAATATAACTGCTATCCGGCGCTTCGTGACGTAATCGCGATATTTGAAGGGATGAAATATGGCAACGTATCTCTCGAGTGTGATTAGAATAATTGTCACCACAGAAAGACCGGTGAACAGAAATGTGGTGAAGGTGTATGAAAGCAAGGCAGCGCATGGGAACTCCTCTTCCGGTTTTGTCAACTTGCTTCCTTGATAGACGACGAAAGCTGGTAGCGTGATTAAGCCTGTTAAAAGGTCGGACGTAGCGAGGAACAAAATTGAAGTATTGTAAACGTTGCGAAGATCAGGTTTTCGCAGAATGCCCAGAAAAACCATCACGTTCGCGAAGATGGCGCAAGGACACACTAATCCGATGAACACGCAGGTAAATACGGTCACAATGAAGGTTTTGTTGTCCGGGCTGTATGGAACCATACTGACTCTGAATAGCGTAAAGTTTCCGCAAACCCTTAAGGAATCATTTACGTTTGCCATAACGTAACACGTTCTCCTTGCTTTGGAAATATATATGGCTGTCGAGTTCAGACTTGGCACATTCAGTAGTAGTTGAAGTCTCAGACTGTAAATAAACTTGGCGTGTTTTCCTATTCACTGTATTTTCCCAGATGTTCTTCGCGGTGTGTTTTCATGCTCAATTGGTTGGCCAGCGTTTGAGGACGACGAGAGCAGAAAGACAGAAAGTGGCTTTGCTAATTCATGTCTATTTTATTGGTTAAAAATTCATTTCCGCTTTAGGCACGTGAGTGTAAATAAAAAACAAAAATAATAGGGCGTAATGGCACTTGGTCAGTTTGTAACCTAATCCTATCGCGAATAGTTAATTTATTTGTGCTTCAGTTGTGCAAATTAACTCGTATGAAAAATTTCACATTTTTGGTATTTTGGCAGTGGTCTTTATTTTTGTATAAACATGAATTTCAGTTTAGTGTGCGCTCTTTATTTAATTTTTAAACCCTGAATACGCGCATATAAATTGCTTTTTCTTTTGCGGAACAAGCTAGAAAGGTTTTCCCTTTCTCGCTCTCTCGCTATTCAAAAACTGCATTCTTCGTACATAGGACCGTGCATTCTACATGTATTTATGTTCGTTACAATATGCCCTATTTTGGCATTTTACGGTGCTGTTATAGAAGTGCGTTGCCATTATTTCATGAAAAACTCCTCAAAACTCAAAAACTCACGAGAAGTGCATCGCAGGTTAACTTTTTACATTCGTTTTAGACAGCACTAGGTAATTATCAGACAAAATTCGTTTTCTGATTCCTAAAATGAAAAACAGAGGAACTGCAGTTCAGCTCTGTTTCTCTTATTCATTAAATTTTCAACAATAGAAATTTAATAAGTCTTTTCTCATACAAAGGTTTTGGGGACTTGATAAGAAACAACGAAGAAAAGAAGATGGGGTGCCCGTGCGCATTTTATTTTATAGCGAGCTGTTAAGTCTCAAAGGAAACCGCGATGTTCTAAATGCGCGTGCGCTCGTGCACGCGCTAATGAAGCAAGAAATATTATGCGTAGTAAGTGATGCGCAATGCAAAACCGTGGAATCACCTTTCATTTTTTTTTTCAAAATTTGGTTCTGTTGGGTTCTAAACTTACTAATTAATGTTAGGAGTAATTAAGGGATAAAATGGAAATTCCATTTCGTCGACTTGGCGTCTTTTGACTAAAATAAAATGGCTAATAAAAGTTCCCGCCATTGGAGATTTTCATTTGACAAAAGGCAACAGCAAACGGCAAAACACCTGGTTTTATTCAAATACGCGTGTTTTCACAAAAGGTAAATCAAATCAGTCTCAGAAAAAGTTTGAACTGTCACCGGGATAAGCATCGAATGACATATCACAGTTGTTGATACGATGTCTGCGCCGTTTATTAGTAATTCTATTGTCAAGGCAATTTTGTTAAAGCTCATTTCTTTGTCAGGCAGCTGCTTTTCTTATTTGTCGGCTCTGGTTGGTCAGTGCTGATACCGCACAGTCTACTGGAGAACAATCCTTCCTTTCTACCAAACATTAAAATCCAAGAAAAATCCTAAATTTCATTTTTTAAAATATTGAAAAACAAATGGTACCATGCAAAAGTACTGCCAAAGAGGTTTCATTTGAATGGTCACACCACTGGATTTCGTCGACAGACTCAAAATTCAGAACTACACTACATGTCTCCATAATTGACTCTGGAAGAAAGTGTTAAGCTCACTCAGTCGAGTCCCTTTCATTTGCGTGAAAGCAAAACTCTGGGAAATACTCCCCTTTATAAAACATCGAGTTGGTGTGGTTCCGGACAGAGGGTGAGAGGATATAATTTTCGAACCAGTTTGCGGTCCGAAATACGCTATATGGCCTACTGGTCCGAAAAAGATTACATGTTTTTTTTTTATGTTTTGGTCGGTAAGATCAGGGGATTACGTTTAGGACTAAGGTTTGAATGTATGAAATATGAAAACAATTATATGAGTTCTAATATGTTTTGGTCTCAAACAACTAAAAAGGTCTTTATCTTTGTAAAAGCAATTAACGGGAAAGAAATAAATTTCAGTGAGAACTTAACGCTTTTTTTGGATTTCAACCGCTCAAAAACTGGACATCAAAACTAGACCTCAAACTGGCTTAATTCTTCGATTATTCTTGTCAACTTATCAACTTGATGAGCTTATTTTCTTAACCATGATAATTTCTTTATCTTCAGCTTATTCACTGAACAATCAACATTAGTACTTTTTGTTACGATGCTCATTTATTTTTTCCTTCGAATACATATAAACCAGGGATGATCACCAAATTAATTCAACACTGAAATAAAACGCGAAAGCACAATTATTCGCATTTGGCACGGATTAGAAAACTATCAAGATTATATATTTAAAAGCCGGAATCAGAATAAAATAAATTGAATGTCTGGATTGGTTGATTACCCGCGGTTCACACAAGGCCGGATATTAAATGTCGATAAAACAAATTGTACTTCAGACTATTTTATATGCAGATCACGAACGACTACATTGCGGTTGTTTTTCACTGAGGGACTTAAAATTCCATATGCAACCATACGCCCATTTGGTGAAGTGTTCATTTAAAAATGTTATTCAGTATTGAGGAGCTTTTTGAAACCGAAGATTCCGACGTTTCGGGACTCCTGTCCCTTCAGTAGTAAATATAGCCCACATGTGTGAATATATATCAGTGTATATAGCCCATATGTGTGTGAATATAGCCCATATTAGCCTTTTCCAGGCGTTCAGATAGTGGGGTTTTTTTTTTCGCTCGCTTTCCTTCGCGCCTTCCCCAACTATTCGCGCTTTCCCCACTATCTGAACGCCTGGAACAGGCTAAGCCCATATGTGTGTCTTGTTACGTCTGATCACAGGGAGCCCAGGCCAACGAACAGACTGACCACCGGTAAGGCGGTATGTATGTAAACTTCACGGCTGTCGTGTTCGTTACCCTCCCCGATTTTAGTATCATAGCCTTGACAACTGTTGACCAATTATAGCGTTAGTTGGTCATAAAGGCTAGGTTCCACAGCAACGACGTCCATGTATTGTTCAGATTATATGACTAAATTTTCCGTATTCCTAAGTTAGAACGCTTGTATTCTATTTGTTCTAACCACTAGTAAAAAAATTGTAAACATGTCACTTGTCATTGTCTATTGTCGTTGTCATTGTCGTTGTTGTTTATAGCTGTTATTTCTGTTTGTTCTTGGTTTTATCTTATTTTGTGGAGTACCTGCAAACCAGCTTTACAGCTAAGTGTACCTTCCACGTTAAATAAAGTATTGTATTGTATTGTCATTTTCTTTGTCTTGGTACCTCCTACTGGCTAAAATGAATAAGAGCCATTCCCGTAAAACGACGGGTTTTGGGCCCCCTTTCAGGGCCTCCTTTTCAAAATCTCTGAGGTGTCTTAACAAAGTGGAACATTTTTGTCATAAGTGGTTCACTCGTTACAGGCTCTTATGAAAAAAGTGTCAAAAACGAAAGAAAGGCATTTAGAAATTACAGTACATTCTAACACAAAAAATATATTAGCCGGTCTCTCCTCAGTCGTTTTAAATTTCTCGCTGGTTCACTGCGAGCAAATAAAGTTTAGTGTTTCCTCCACAATGCGACAAAGTGGTTGTTGTAGTTAGAAAGTCATACTGACTCTAGGTACACTCACCATAACAAGATTCCAAGTCTTTGCTTCCTCGGCCAGCCTCTCAGACACCACTGAACAGCCCGCACCAAGCACAGCTATCTTCGCTGGTGGTTTGTTTATCATCTCAAAGAGATCACGTGATGCGTAGTCCGCTCGGCACTAGAATGCGAAGAAACAGGTTTATAAGTCGCAAAGTCAAGATAAGATAATACTACCTTCCGTTTAAAACACTTTGGGTATTTTAGAACGCAAGAAAAACGAACAAGCCGAGGGGAAACTAGGGGAGAGGCGGGAGGAAAAGAAATTTCCGCCTCTTCCTCAGTCCCCTCTCGGCTCGCTTTTACTTTCGCTCGCTCGCGATCGTGATAGCGCTCGGTCGATCGTCGATCGCGTGATGCTCGCGCGATCGCCCGCTCGACTATCCAAAGAGGGACTGCTAGCAGTGCTAGTCAGTAAACAAAGGAGCCGGAGCCGAGTGCTTTCTATATTTCTATATTTCTATATCGCTTAATTTATGACAAATAAACACACTCCAAGATTTCTACAGCGACCACCCCAGAAGACTTCTCCGGTCGTCGTAAGGTGGTGGAGAGGATTCTGTAAGAGCGGGATATTGATGAGTAGATCAGGAAGTCGGGTCAAAGAATCATGGTGGTTCACTGTTGTGGAGGGAGGTGGTGGGGAGGTGGCCTTTATCGGACGTTTGACTGTACATGTCGTGGTTGGCCTTCTTTATATAACATGCTTATAATTAGAATTTAAGGGAAAAGAAACAAGTTTTCAAAACTTCATCTTTTCACCTTTGATCTTTATCATTATCACTTATCTACTCGTTATCGTTTAATTTTCAGAAATTGGCGGCTTCCCAGTATTAATTTTACATCGATAAAGCTCTCTTCCCAGCTGATATATCTTTTTTATCCAATCTGAGCGGGCACAGCTTTCAGTCTATACTGAGATTATAAAGTAAAGTTACCTACCAAGCTATATAGACTTTGTTAGTATATTTTTCTCTTTCGCTTAATTTGTATTTCTTTATTTGTTTTGTATGTTTGTTCGGGTCAAACAAAAATATATATCTTCTGTATCCTTACTGTATTTTTTTCTAAAATAAAATTGAAATCTAAATAATGTCAGTTAGAAAATTTGCGTTCAATTATAATGAATGTCCCCCAAAATGATCGATGAGTTATAGATGATACCTTGCGTGATTCTGGCTTCTATAACAAGCTTACTGACCCACTGGTGTTTACATAATTCATTTCCGTCCTATATTTATAACTTGGCCGGGTCATGTCATACGGATTCTTGCTTTTGGCAGTCTTTTCGATGAAATCCTAGACTGTGACCATTCAAACGAAAGCCGTTTATAACTTCTTTCGAACGCAGGATGTTTTAAACAGTGAACTGACAAATGTGATAATTGCAACTCTTAGGAAATAAAATATGATATTAAGTTTTGATTTGCTCTTACCTGAGTGTCATTGACATGAAGTTGCAGCTGATATCCCGGCAAAATAAATTGATCTTCTATGTCCTTTACGGCCATGTTAACCGCTGTTTGTATTAGATCGCCCTTCATGGATATTTCCTCAGTGTCACTGAGACCACTGAATGGGAACAAACCTCCAATGTGTAACGTTTGCAACGCCTGGATAAAATGCTGCTGGAAACTGCTTACTACCACGAGATACAGGAATGCCGAGAAACAGCTTCTCCTCGTCATTCTTTGGCTAGTGATTATTCAACTCCACGTGCAAGTCTGTTGATTTAGATTGAGTTTGAAATGGACTCGTGAACTTCTTCCTCGCGATGGATGTTATAACTAGCCCAGTCGCGTGTGTAGTTGCAAGTCAATCTAAACTTTGTTTCTTTTTTCATCTGTTTACAGTTGTAGGCAGAGCGTAATTACAGTGACGGTCGTTAAGCTCTTTTAGCATGCTAATAGCCTACGTTTGTTTACCCTGTCAAGTAGCTGTGAACGAATTTCACATATGACTGCACTTGCCTAGTACCCAGGCCCTCCGTCTTCCTTACTATAGATTTTTGGCGCGAATTCATGACGTCACAACAAGTAAAAAGAATTCGAGGACTACTCGGTACAGTACCGAGCTAGACCAATATTTCCCAATACGGACTGAACAAGCTAGTTCTAATCAATAACATCTATATGTACTAAAACAGTATGCTGTGCTGTACGGTACAGTACAATACAATTCTGAACTTCAATCTACTTTACTACACTACACTACTAAACTGCACTGCACAGTACGGTACGGAACGGTACAGCGCAGTACAGTACAATAAAAAGTTTGGATTAAAAAGAAATGATGGACATAAATTTTTCGACCTACACTGTATATTTGTATTACAGTTTAGAATAATTAGCATAATGTCACTAACAGACAATTTTTTATGTTCTAAGATTTGCTGCACAAAGCACTGAAATCACGTTCTCAGCTCCTCGAATTCATTGTCGACATTTTGTCAAATCCACGTTTATCTTCCATCATGACATGGGAGGAAACAGACGAACAGTTCGCTATCATACACCCAGAACAGGTTGCACGGCTGTGGGGCGATAGGAATGGCCGAAGGAACATGACCCACAAAACGTTTAGTCGAGCACTGCGTTATGTACCAGTCAATTCCAAGACCGCCCATCCCCCCCCCCCCCCCCCCCCCCGGGCAAACTTCACAGAGCGTCAAATGCCCTACTGTCCGGGCAAGGAGGGATTAAAGTAACTAGTTACAGTGGATTTCAGCTTACTTTGGCCGCGCCAGTTGCCAAGTTCGTTGGAAAATTTGATACTACGTTGCGAAGTTGTCAATTATATTTGTCAGTTTGCCACCCAAATTGCGAACTTTGAAACGAAGTTGGCAACTTCGATGCCAACGAAGCCTGTATGTAAAGTCTGAAGTTGTTCTTAAACGCTATTTGCGAAGTCAAAACAATTTTTAGCCGATCTGGATGGTTTTCTTTAACATTATTTTTGTAGACTTGCAAGACAAATCTATAAACTGGTGCTGTTCGGATTGTTTTCGAGGTGAGATCATGTACGCTGTAAGATGCATGCCGCTATTTCAGTTGTGGTTTTGAATTCGACCAACATATAAATCGTATATTATCTAGCTCGGAATAATTTTCCGCTGAAACGCCTTTTCGGATGTCCTTGTCCACACTTTAAAAAAAGGCATCTCAGGAACTCCAGAATATAAATGAATATTTACATTTTACGACAAAAGTCAACCGAGTCAACAGACACGTGGAACCGGAAAGAATGGATTACGAAATCTTTTACCTTGCGACCGCTGACCAACGTTTTTGTTGAAGTCAAATGCCCGCCCCGTCGGGCCTCGTTTCACGTCAAATGCCCCACTATGCGGAGCTAACCTCTCGTCAAATGCCCGGGGTATGCCCGGGGGGGGGGATGGGCGGTCTTGGAATTGACTGGTACATTATTACTACCGAAAGAAAGTTTTGACCAAGATTCGTGGCCGGAAATACACGTACAAGTTCAAATTTCGTGAGCTTGAAAGGCAGTACAAAGGCATCTCATTTCCCGCAGCAAATGAGTCTACTTACAATGCAGACTACTAGATTCCCGCCACTGGTGCCAGCTGTTGTTCTCATGCATGTTCACCCAGTCCTCCCATGCTGATGTCAATGCCACATGAAAGCCAAAGCAGGCCTTTTGGGCCCTTTTCACATTCACATTTTTCCTTTTAATTTTTGATTTTTTACAAGCATAAGACACAGTCAACTTGTTAATGTGTATTGCGTAATCACACACGTGTGTGATGTTGATATACTATAGAATTCCTATATACAACTTGAACGGTGAGAGAAAATGAAAACCGGCTGTTGATGTTAACTAAATTTGGAACAGTGAATGAACAGCCACTTATTTGATTTTTACTTACTTATTAACCTATTTATTTTGGGTTGCATTGTACAAATAATATATACATTTTGAATTCTTACATATTTTTTAGCTTTCTTAACCATAACTTGTTAGTAGTGTTAATATTATTTTTTTTTATATTGATACTACATATATACTTTAATGGGGCTTAATCAAGGAAGGATTCTTCGGGTTCCATTGCCAACCTCCTTTGGCTTCTTTTTCCTTATTTAGTAGATTTATAATTATATATATCTATTTTTATTTCTTTGTTGGTTTTTTGCGGAGCCCTGCGGGCCGAAGGCCCGCGTGGAGCCCCGCATACTCATAGAACTAAACCTATGCCCGTCATTTTTCATGGTCATGGCTAGCGGAAGGCATCCAAGGCAGCTCGAACTCGATTGATGCGCTATAAATGGTACGCGTTTTGCTTTTAAACATAAACTAATGGAGATTTGAATAAAATTTTTCGAAAGAAGATTGTGTTGTCCATTTTTATGTGTTTGTTCATTCATTACATAGATTGAAAAGCGATTTTATAGTTCTATCTTCACTCGCGTCGCCTTATGCAAATATGTTCGTGTATTTTTGCAATTTTGATTTCCAAATCAGTTTCTCTGGCAATTTTTGACAAGCAACAACTGTATTTTATTCGGAAAGTAGTCGTACTAGTTATTGTAGACGGAGAAAAAGTTGTTTTCTGAACTTTTGTACGGTCTAAATGTACTGTGCAGACGGTCGCGTCAATACTATTTTTGAGAATTGCTAAAATTAAAAAGTAGCCCGGTCGTCAATCTTAATTCTTGTGCTTCCGATCTTTCACCTTAGTTAAGTTTCACCTTATTTTATAGGCTTGTTCAGTGAGCGACGCTGTTAGGCTCAGCCTATCTATATATATTTTTTGTTTTGATTTCTATTCGAAGTTTGTTTTTCAATTTTAACTTTCTTTGCCATGAATTGTGAATAATAATAATAATAATAATAATAATAATAATAATAATAATAATAAGAAGAAGAAGAATGGAAACTATTCAGAAAACAGCATTTTGTGTACAGCAAAGATCCTGAGAAAGGTGCTGTCCTTGTAAGAGGAAAGAAAGAAAAGTCCTGGAACCCATGGCGACATGTTGGAACCCGCTTCCAGGGAATATCAACCAGACAGAACATTGTGCCTGAGCCTTAAAGGAATAAACATAATAATAATAATGATAGTGTTTTTTATTTTGAATTACTATAATAATTAATTATTTATTGTTTTTTTTATGTTGTAACACGCCCCCACCAGCTTTAAATAAAACCTACCGTGTATAAATGATAAAGGATATTTTATTGTATTGACGTGAGACATCATTTAAATTTTCAATGAACCCTTTTAAGCAAAATGTTGCACCAATTTTCAGTGGAAATTCTGGTCTGCCGCAGTCGTCTCCTATTTTCTTTGCTTCACGCGCGGAACCACATCGCAGGCCACGAATAACTTTACAGTCAGATAACATGTCACGGCGGCCATGTTGGTATACACCTACAAAATAATTGGGTGTTTCTTGGTGTTGCGGAAACTATTGTTGGTTAGCTTTTGTGTTGTGGTGTGGGTATTGTTTACTTTCTTTTGAATCTTTTGTTTTACGTCATTTGGTGATCGCAACACCAAGAAACTGCCAAATAATTTTAATGAACTTCTTTTGTTATGTGCACCAACATGGCCGCCATGGCCTTTGTCATTTGAGTCCCACAGGACTGAAGGTCACGTGAGTGAAAACCATCTATAAAGATAAAATAATAACACGCTTTCTGACAAAACGGAATCCCTTAGATTTGGTGACAGAGTAAAATCTTCGTAGTATCGTATGCTTTGAATTGACAAATATTAGAAAATTTTAATACTAGATTCATATACAATCACTGTATTTAGCGGCATGTTTTCCATAATTACCCATGATCCCTCAAAAAGCGTTAAGTCCTTGATACGCTACGAAGCCCTGGTGCATCAGCGCACTATACGTTTATTCGATTTCATTTTGTAAAATAATATTTTTATTGCCGTTCATTGAATTACGTGACTACATTTTTTTAAGTTAGTTGAACTGAGTATAGCCATCTCAAACCAAACCATTAATAAGTTGGGATGGCGGATGGCAAATACCAAAAAAACATCATCAGCTTTAGCAGTTGATTTTTGGGAAAAATTACCAAAAGAAATCAAAGATCTTAGTCATTTTGATTTAAAAAAAAGTTAAACGGTATTTATTGTCGAAACAGATATAATGTCCAACCCCAATCGTCTTCTAATTTTCGCTATTTCTCCTTTTTTTTTTTTTTTTTTTTTTTTTTGCTATTTTTGCTATTTGTGTGCAGTGTGTGTGTTTAAGTGTTTGTAATAGATGTCTACATGTGAATTGAAACTACACAAGACTAGTGTCTAACTAGAAAACTGTATGGTTTACTTAGACGCTAGGCACTTCCTTAAACGGTATTTATATTTAGTTATTCGTCCCACTGTTTTTGTAATTTTAGTTTAGCTAGATATATTTTCTTGTAACAAAAAATGTCATGGAAATGTGAAAATAAAGTATTGTATTGTATTGTTTTGCAAAATACGGATGATAAAATGCGGATAGAAAAAATAGAAAAAAAACTTCCATGTGACTTACCATAAAAAAAGAAATAAAAATGACTTTAAAATGACAAATAAGCACGAAACAGGAACTTTATTGTTGAAACTGTATTTGTTTTAACAATGAAAAATTAAATTTCAACTTGCATTCGCCTTTCATGTTCTCAGATGAAGCCTTTTCTACTTTACCCTGTACTGGTTACTGATCGCGAAGGGTCCACCTGGGATCACAAATCCCATTTCCCACACACACACATTCATGACCAGCAAAGCCGCACAATCAAACTCGAATTCATGCATTAGCGTGCTCAATAAACTGGCGCGTGCAAACGGAAAATTTATATATCGGATTAATTTGAAAGTTCTATAATGTTTCCATTTAACTCAAAGATTCTTTTAAAATTTTAATTTATACATCCAAACAATATATAACTGCAGTGACACGTGGCAAGAAAGCCGCAAGATGACATCCCTGCCACAGTAAGGTCGATTCCATATTTGGACCATGTTATAATTATTTTTCCTTTTTTGGCGGAGGGGGGAGGGAGGGTGTTGGGCAATATTTCTAAAACGTTTTTTGCCTTACAAGCCATTATCTGTAAGACCCTGAAGAAGAAAGGCTGTGCCTTTCGAATTTTGGATATTTTATAAATATTGTCGTCTCCGTACCGTTTTTCAGCCTTGCTTTTTTCTTAAATCGTTTCAATATTTCTGAACATTATTTTCTTTCCGTCTGAGGTTGTGCAATAATATCTTTTTCGGAATTGCAGTCGATACATTTTCATCTTTGACTCGCTGTGCATGAATATGTTTTTCTTTACTTTTGCTGTGCAGGAATGTTTCTTCTGATAAATGCCCACCCCCACCCACCCCCCCCCCCCCCCCCCCCCCCCCCGCCCCCACCTTTAAAAATAAAATAGATAGATAGATAGATAGATAGATAGATAATCTTTATTTAAACACGGTAAAAATTCGTCAGCTAAAAATCATTATAATACTAACACAAAGCAATAAACTAATATTAAAAAATATCTATATATGAAGAATTTAATAAATAATGGTCCATCTCTAAAGTTATTCCAGTGCGACCAGCCGGCCATTGAAAGTTTACATAAATGTTATACATGGTCTGGAATGTAAAAATTTTCAAACAAAATGAATATACTTTTTCAATTTAATATAAATGTGTCCCCTTGCATGTTCTTCTTTAAAACAAAGATATCCGCAAATTAAGAAGCATACCTCATATATAAAGGAAAAACTTTATCACCAGACGGCATAAACCGACGAAATGAACATTGATTTAAAATTCTAGACATTGCCTTAATTGTTAATATGCATGCATACCTATATATCATGTTATCTTGTTATGTTATGTTTTTATTTCAGTTGTATTAGTCTATCATTAACCAACCACTCATTTATTTTTTTATATTCAAATTTAAGGAGCTGTTAATAGTTTTTTCCTTCAGTATAGCCCTGATCCTTAGCAAGGCTAATTTTGTAAATCGAAATATTGACCGCTAAATATATCAGCCCATTACCGTAGAGCCAGCCTTGCATTCAGTTTGTCTGATCACATGCTTGGGAACAGTTCTATGATACGTCTAATATCAACTAAAAGTGAACAATAGAACACTCTTTAGCTAAATTTATCATGGAACTTATCATGCATTAAAAATGATTAGAAAGCTTTTAAAATTGGTTTAATATTTTTTTTAGATTACTTGACCAAAATCAGTCTTTGATCTGAGACGTCGTTTGTAAATAAACCAATTATAAAAACTACCGTTTTTATGATCGTGTCATTTTATTCCTAATATATGTAAATGATTCTGCTTAATCATAATAAACGGGTCATAAACGGAAGCTTGAATAACTTTTGCGCTAGTCTTAAAAAGATATACTATTATGAGTATGGAAGGGATGGATTTTGGGGAGAAAACCAGTTACGTTGTACAAAATTCTCCCTCAGTTAGTCATATCATTGCATCTTGCAATGTTGCGATTTTAAGGTGATGCCTTCTGGCAAAGGGAAAAAAACTAGGATTTTGTTATCTTCGATACATGCATGTAATCTTTCCTGCAAGTATATACTCTACACTGATCCTAGTCTAAGAGAAAAAACAAATGCATATTGTTTGTGGTTATATTTAAATTTTGAATACATGATGTCAGTACGTTGCGACTAATAGAGCTAACTGTTTTATTTGAAATTTGACGCAAGATCAATTAACCTTTTAGTCTTAGTACTCAAGCTGAATTGTAATGATCTATATGTTGGTTGATTGAGTATTTAATAAGCTAATTGGTTTACTGTCTGAACAACTAGCATGCTTTTCTAATAGTTATTCAGTTTATCACTGAACTGAAATCAGTCTTTGATCTGAGACGTCGTTTGTAAATAAACTAATTACTGATTAAAACTACCGTCTTTTATGATGGTGTCAGGATTTAAACCTAATTTATGCCAATTAACTGATTTGCTTAATCATAAGAAACGGAAGCTTGAATAACTTTTTAAGTTAATCTTCAAAGACTATAGTTTTATGTGTTTTAATTGTAATAGAATTTCGTTGTACAGAATTCTTCTTTTAGCCATTGTCTTACTATGTGTTTGCGTTATTACTAAAAAAAAAACTGCTACGCATAAATTTAGCGATATCACCGACGGTAATTGGCCTGCAAATCTATATCTTAGTCTGAGAAAAAACAATAATAATATGAATAGATGTCACAATGTTGTGGCTAACCGAGGTATCAGCAAACTGTTTTGCTTGGAATTTGAGGCAAGAACAATTAACTTTTCAAGTCCTACTACTCGAGCTGAATTGTAATGATCTATAACATATATGTTGGATGATTGGGCAGATTAGCTAATTGCTTAACTGTGAAGTCTGAACAACTATTTTCAGTTAAGAGGATGACTGTGTGCGTTATTAACTTTCTGTGTATTTTCTTAGGTTCGATTACCGAGTATCTTATTGTTTAATTAATCAATACCGACAATTTTTCCTTTCTGTCCTCAGGGCCTGATGGCTACTTTGTATATGAAAAATTTTAAAGAAAATACCGAAGTATTGATTATTACTGCTAGGACGTTGAAAACAGATGTCCTTTTCTAGTACAAGGATAAAATAATTTTATGTGCTATTAATCAGGCATGTTTTCATAGAGCATTGCAGCGAGACCATAGTTATGTAAAAGGTGTTTTGTTTGCACAGACTAAATATCACTTGCTTAATTTAGAAATGAAAATACAGCTACTAAAATATATTATGAAAATAAAATAATTTTATATTATAAGAAGCATATGCTACTATGACATTGCACTTAATATATTATATAATGTAATAATAACAGACTATTGCTGTAGTAGATCATCATAACCGCTTGATTGGTGCTCTATTTAGACTGTATTTGGAAGTTCTCGTATATCCTTCCGTCATAGGCTTTGAGGTTGATGCAACCCTGAAATACCAGAAATATTTTCTTTAATTATAAATCTTAGAACAAATCACGATAAGTTTTATTAATATTTTATTTCGATCCTCAGTAAAACTGAAATAATTTGAGAAATGTATAGGTAAATAATTTTAATAAAGATAAATGATAAACAATGAAATGAAAAGTTGCAGTTTTGGCCTTTTGATGGTCAGTTTCTAATCAAAATGTCACAAATATCCTCGTTCACGTCTATACATTAAAGCACAGGCTTACCATGCTCTTTTTGTGTGGTGTGGTGTGCTGTGCATCTGTAACAGCCGTATCGGTTATCAGATGCACAGCACAACCCACAAAAACAGAACATGGTATGCCTGTGATTAAAGTAATATCTCACCCCCTCCTCTTAATTCCCTTTTCTAGGGAAGCCGAACTGGACCCGAGTGCAGAAATTAAAACTAAATATCCCGTTGACATCCGACGGTGAGATTTATAAAGTTATCGAAGGAAATCCAAATTTGACAGGAAAATTAAATGTAAACGTAAAACGAATTAAGTAATAAGATGCCGCCCGGTAGGAGCCCGAAAAGACTGCATGACATCACTACTTCAGAACTAAAGGAAATCAAAGATATGTTGTATGTTTTCCGTTTCTGGCTGTGAAGGTCTATGGAAGGTATGTTTCATGTTGAAGTTCATCATAGAGTCGGGGTATTGTGGCGCGGAACTGTTAGTTATGAAAAAAAAAATTGTGTTATATATGATTTAAAACATGTTAAAACATCCTATCTTTGTCTGGTTGCGTTGGCTTCGTCTACGTTTAAATTTCAAGTGCGGCAGCTAATTCCACAAGTTATTTGTTCAAGGGACAAACACTGAAAATAAGTAATTTGTTCGTGCGAAAGGCTACCGAGTTTCCTTTTTATGTTTAGTACCTGGTTTTTATTGCTTAATTGATTTAAAGTGTTGTGCAGCTGAGTGAATGTTGGTCGCTGTTCGGGGTCTTCATTCCAGCATGAAAGCATAAGAGAATATCTGAAAATTAAAATAAATTTGCTTGCTTTTACAAGATCATATATTTAAAATTAACTATAATATCCCGCCAAATCGTTGGGGAATTACACGTGACCAATTACTAGGGTGTTATTCCGAAGAAACGTGATGTAATCCCCTGAGGGGGGGGGGGGGGGGGGGGGGGGGGGGTGGGGGGGGGGGGGGGTGGGCGGTGGGCGGGTACTCCCTATAATGGGCTATACGGGGATGCTCCGCCCGAAAGGGGTACCTTTTTGAGGCTGGAGGTATATGAAAGGGTTTTCAACTAAACCTAAACTTGAATGAAATTTTAAGAGGTTTAAAGCCCGGGGGGGGGGGGGGGGGGGGGGTACTCAACAGAGTTTTGTACGGGGATGCTCCGCCCCGAGGTCCAAACCCTTACCCTTTCATATACCGTTTTTGACAGAAAAGGTACCCCTTTCATATACCGTTCATTGAAAATGGTACTCCATTCATATACCTTTCGTTGAAAATGGTACCCCTTTCATATAGCCTTTGCGTGCGTCTGTTTGATATATTTTGAAAGGCCCTATTTATATTACTTAAATTGCAGTTTTCCCTACCTTTTTTATGCTTCAACTCGTGTTTTCGCTACCATTTCCTATTCTTCGTGAAATCCCTAGCCTTTCACTTACTTCAACTCGTGAAATCCCGACCCTTTCATATACCTCCAGCATCAAAAAGGTACCCCTTTCGGGCGGAGCATCCCCGTATAGGGAGTAACCCCCCCCCCCCCCCCCTTCCCGGGGGTTTAAAGAAAGGATAGAAGAAAGAAAATGATTTTTGGAACAGACAGTTGATACCACACAAGAGCACCCCAGGTTGCTAGTGGACTATTTTGGTGTCCATCTATTAATTATTAACTACAAATTCTAATTGCGTCGACGAAGGAGACGCTTCCTAATCTTGTCGGCTAGGCGGAACGAATCGAGAAAAGTGTCGGTACCAAATCTGCGCCATCTTGAAACGTCACAATAGTATCCAGCATGCTTAGCGCGTCGTCTAAGCGGAACGAATCGAGAAAAGTGTCGGTACCAAATCTGCGCCATCTTGAAACGTCACAATAGTATCCAGCATCGCGTGGAAATCAGGCATCATCCTGGGGAGCTGGGGTTCCGAAATGTCACATGTGAATAATCTATTTGTCTTGATTTAGTTTCGGATATTTTCCCGATTTTAGAATCGTACGGCTCAATATTTCAATGCCTAGTAAAAGTACGTAGTGGAAAAATTGGCGAAGGTTCTTCACCGGACCAAGTAAGTTGTTGGGTCTCCTTGGAATCAAGCAAAAAGTTACAGATTTTCCTCGCTACCGTTCTGGTATGTTTTGAATGTTCTATCTTGATTTCGCTGTGGTTCTCTGCCTGATTTGGGAAGCTTTCACCTAAATACCGACGTCGTTTTTCGCGATGTTCTACGGTACGGTGCAATTCGCTTATGTCTTTTCAACAAAACACAACCTTGTAGCAATAATTCACTGACCTGCCGCGCCAGGCGAACGCAGATTAACTTTACAGTGCTCCAAATTGCGCCTGTATCGGGCGCATTTGCGACTAAAGATTTCGCAGTTTTGTGACTAAAATTTGTCTAGCTAATAAAGGAATTATGTTCAACAGTCTTGTGTATTACTTGCAACTGGTAGTTGTAATTTTATCCGAAAAATCCTGCGAAATTCACGTTGAATGTTGCGTGACTTAAACGTCGATTTCATGCTCCATTAACGCGGTGTCCAAGAACAGGCTTTCTCAGAAATTTCTCATTTCCGGTTCCGGTATTAGAACATGTACTGAGGAGTATGATTTCAGAATCGGAGAAATAACCGAAATGAAATCAAGACAAATATACTATTTATATGTCGGAAAAATCTGAGACCTTGCAGAGTACACAGCACGGCAGGATTTTGCCCGATTCCACGGCGATAGCGTGAATTTGTTTGATGACGGCCCGACGTTTTTGCCTGCGTGACATATCTCGCGACATAGCCCTTTTAAACAGTGGCTGAATTAATTCATGAAACTGAGGTACTAGGTCAAGACGAGGTGCCACGGGATAAGGAGACGCACTATAATCTATGATTACTACTAGTTTTAAAACTTCATTAAATCTTCAATATTGCTTATTTCTCTAAATTTTACAAATCGTTTGAGAAAAAAACTATTTCCTCCCAAACATACCCAAAAATCACCCCAAAATTTACAAAACACCCCACAACATAGATTTATAAGATGAGTATAGAGTTTTTGGATTTCTTGAAATTGCTTGAAGCCATGTTAAGTGGCGGAAAAATGGCATTCAGGTGGAGTTCCGCCTTAAACTTGCAGACTGGAAGGCGTAACCCGACGTTTTTACAACTTTGAAACATACTCTCACCTCCCCTTTCAGACTACATGAATTTCAGCGTAGATCATTAAAAAAGCTAAAAAGTCGACATAACCAATTTAACTTACACTTCGTTAGATAAATGCATCGGTTTTTCCATTCTGTAACCATTTTCTAACTTGTTGATCAACTCCAAAACTTCCATGTCGGGGTAGGGGCAGCCCCCTTTACAAAACAGAAAACATCATTATCAGCAAAAGTATGTATCTACATAAACCGATATCATAATTGTAATAAACAGCTTTTTTATGAATATCACTGATGATGACCTCGCTGTAGAAAATTTTGGACGCTTTTCTTTTTTTTTTTATTACTTTTATTGGACACAAACTTACAAAAATAGGATAGACCAAAGGGAAAAGGTGCGAATGGATGTTAAAGAGATTTAGCATCGAATAATTTTTCCCGCGAATGGCAGAGATCGAAGGTCACTTTAGCCAGCAGCGAGGAGACCTGTTGCGCCAATTTACCATGTTTCGGCCTTTTTCGTGTTTACCTCTCAATGACTCTCACTTCGATATCTCGATATTTCGCAAGCAGTACTGTGTTCCCTTTGAAGGTTGGCTAAACCGGTTTTAGTTTGCAGGATTCAACAATAGCTATGAGCAACTTGCTGTCGACGCACAATTTAGCTAGTGTCGCATAAAAATACAAAATAAAATGAAAAGCCCATCGTATAGCAGATAAGCGATATAAAGGAAGCCTCATACAAAACACTGATAAGATAAGGTTTCCACATTAAAGTGTTGATGGCCGAGAATATCCGGACTAACCATCATGTATACCGCAAACGAGTTATCCCGCAGTTCGAGTTATTTAGGATCGATTCTTAAGTTACCAAGATTTTTTTCACTTCTTAGTTTCGCATATTTGTTCAAATCACGAAAACCAGAGATAAAAATCCGGGGGGGGGGGGGTACTTGGGTCAAGTTTTGCTGGAGTATGTGCCGCTGGCCTCTCAGAGCCCCTACCCCATTATAGTCTATTCTGTGGCCAATTATAGACATCTTACTCACTTTTGAGTAAATGTAAATTTCGAAATTCCAACTTAGTCACTTTCTGTTTAGCCATCTACCTTGAGTTCTGAACCCTTTTAACTTGGTCATCCTCAAATGAATTGACACATTTATTAAATGTAGAAGACTTTACTCTTCACCTACAAACCTTCTGATACATTTGTTAACCGAAAATATTTACAAGCGTTCCGTCATAAATAGGTTAAGTGCTAAATTCTTCGGTCTGTAACTGGAACATTGTAATTAAGTTTCTTATATGATAAAAACAATTTCAAGTCTCAGTAATACTATTTTCGAACTTAGATCAGATCTTCCAAATAGTAATACTTATTTATCAGTACTTATCAACAGTATTTCAAAACAGCAAGACTCGTACAGGAACATATTTTCAAGACGTAATCAAACTGACCAAACTGTACGTGAAAAATTTTACTGTTTCATTATTTTAAAAAGCACGAAATCTGGTATGAAGGAAGCTAAACAACTCCTTAGTTGTGTTTTAAAAAAAACTCCAACTAAACCTAAGTGAGCTGTATCCACCTACGGAGGTCTCAATGGAGGGTCTCAATGGCGTTAACCGTTGGCCGTAAAACTTTAGCTAGCCAAATTTTAGTCGTTAGGCGTAGCAATAGCCTGCGAATACAGCCGCCTCTCATCGCTCCCGGCTGCAAGAGGCGTTCGCGCGAACGCCCCTAGCGGCCGGGAGCGATGAGAGGCGGCTGTATTCGCAGGCTACCGTAGCAACTGAAAGCCTTGATCGTAAAAACGTTAACTGTGTGTTGGGGGCGGAATAAATGTTCCTGTAAATCTCACATGAAAAGCAAGTCCCAAGCGAAAGCGATCATGTGGTCACTACAGCAAAAAGATAATACTATATAACTTCGATGGACGGCAACGCAGAGGAATAGACAACGCGTTGGACTTTGTCCTGGATTTTTGTGCAACTCAGTTAATGTTAAGTTGTGATTGAATTGTAATGCGAGCCGATTGTTGAATATTAAAACAACAGCACTTATAAGTACGGTAACAATTTTTTTACCGCGAATCTTCCCATTTTTTGTAATCCCTGCTGAAATAAAACTACCCAAAAAATACTTGCCAGAATTTTCTTATCCCAAAAAATCCCGACAATTTGCGACCCCATATATTCTAGTAACTCTATTGAAAATGCAACCACATTATAGCGGCACATCCCCATCATCCTATATTACTAGGAAGTACCCCCCACCCTGGGATAAAAATACCAAGGGATTAATTTAGAAACTCCAAAGTTCAAAGTATTTTGATTTCAAATTTCCGTTTTCAATTTAGTCGTGAATCGACAAAACAAAGAAAACAAGAAATGAACTGTGTACTCCGAGTTGTATGCTGACGCGCCAGGGTTGGACTTTGAACCTTACCGTGCTTAACTTGCATTTTCATCATTTCCCTTCGTAGACTTGATGTAAACGAATAAGTACTAAGTGCAGAGGATTGTTCACTACTGAATCTGTACTGAACATGACATAAAAGCTAAGAATACAGAAGAAGAAGGAAGCTAAGAAGGCAAGCTCTTTAAAAACAAGAAAACGCGAGAGAACTAGAACAGTAGAACCACAAAACAATGAAGGTATGTTTTATAATTTTTTTGACAACCAGACGAACATTTTCCGGCATACGACTGAATAGTTATTTGTGAAATCGGATTAAGTTTGAGGATTTCTCACGATATGGCGCCGGAGGGTCTGAAACAAGTTTATCGTCGAGAAAAATTCTATAAATCTTCGCTCTCTTAGCTGGGATTTCTTAATTTTTGCTGAATGTAACAGAAAGCTGGCGGCCGGCCATCTGAATAACAGCTAATAATTTCCAGCTGAGGTGGCGACGTTTTTGCTGAATAATGTGTCTTTGGATAGCTAACTGAAAAATTGCAATGATTCTTACTTTTCGGCTAAATGTAATAGCTGATAGCTAAGAAATGGCCACGACTTTTACATCCCAATTCAGACTTGTGTTCAAGAATCAATGTTTTATGGAAAATAACCAAACATTATCTGAGAATTTTCCGGACATTTGCGATGACAACCGAAGGCTATCGATCATTTGCGATGATATCCGAATATTTTGGACATGAAAGTAGCCGGTAAAAGAACGTTTCCAGAGAATGAACGAGTGAATGCAGTTCGCGCTTCTAATGAGAACTATACCCGTTTTTCAATCTTTCTAATTAAAAATGTTGGACTGAATAGCATATCACAAACAACGAAAATAATCAATCGAAACATATGGTATGATTCAATCTATTTATGTTTATGTCTGGGAGAGTGGCACATGGTACGAATCTGTCCAAAATTACAGAGAATAAAGCCCTTCCCAAAATTCATAATTTTCGCTTACCAATGGTGACTATCTCAAACAGAACTACTCCAAAACTCCACCTGGGAATGATAAGAAAAATTAATTTTTACAACAATTTTAATACAATAAATCCACAACCTCGTTTTAGATCGACTGAGTCGGTGTGCAGTAACCTTTTTTCCCTGGTCAATTGATAATTTTCTTCTTAATATCGACGCCATATTTTGCTTGACAATGTATTCTTGATATTGCGGGAAAATTATGATGTCGGAAAAGATACTGAAGAACACAAGGATTTACAGTAAAAAGTCGTCTCTTAAAAAATGTTCTTGTACTGTCACTAGGACAAAAATGGACATCATGGAAATAAATCGTATAATCTAGACTGCGCCAAGACGTCTTTTCGAGTCTTTCGTGACCTTCTTGGTATACTATCAACTATGAACTGGACTGGATTGGACATGTGAAACGAGGATCTCATGAAAAAAGCGGACTATTAAAACGCGGACTTCTAAAACGAGTACTCGTAAAACGCGGACTAGTCCTGTCCTCTGGTTACCGTTTGCCTTACTTTATTTGTGGACGTCTGTACGAGCGTAGTCCAACTGTTATGTCGGGTTAAAGTTCAAAACTCACACGTCACTTTTTGTTGTGTAACGTCCATGCAGGAGAGCTTCCATAGCAGTCCATTTTACGGGAAGACGCCCCTAAGGAAAACAAAACAAAAACGAATTTGAAACTGTAATTCGAGAAATTTAAATACTTACATGTTATGCAGCTGTAAAGAGCTTACCCATTTTATGCCTCAGATGTTGCTTTAAGCTGTCTTCTGTCTGCAACAGACATTTTACGAAAACGCACAACCCTCAATACAGTATAGCACATGGCATTTGCCTATTCAGTGATGGAATATCCTTAATGCATATGTCTATTCCTTGCGCATGCCATGTGTCAGGCTTTTGGGGGTCGCAGTACTTTCGGCGAGGAGAGGGACACATTTTCAGCGGTGGTAGTGGGGAGGGGCTGGGAGGTCTTTTTTAATTTTCTGCTAAGTCGGATAAAAAATAACGACGCAAGAAAAATGTATCACAAATGCAACCCTTCTACTAGCTTTTCTTTAAAGGTTGTTTCCCGTAATCAAGTACAAGTATAATTGAATTAGCACAATCCAGTCATGTTTGTAACTTCTTACTCCAGTGGTCTTCTGGTACATATCCTGACCACGAATGTCTCTGGCCATCCCAAAGTCTGTCACTTTGCACGTTAGATTTTCACACAACAAGACATTCCTGGCCGCCAAATCACGGTGAACAATCTGGAAATTATAAAAAATATCAGTTTAAAATAACGGCACTAAATGTCATTTTGTTTTCTCCGTGAGCTATTCACGCAGTCTTTAGCGAATACGTGCAAGACTTCGTTTCGATCGGACGATTACACGATTGTCAAGAAACGCTTCCCGAGTAGAGTAACAGACTTTTGAAGATGTGCTACAGTGATATAAAGGGGGTTCTGAGTTTCTAAAAAATGAACTGTAGTGCTGTGTACCAGCAGTCAGTTGCTAAAACGAAATTTTCGTAGCGTATAGACATGGGATAGTTTTGAGAAGTTTATTTATTGAGTAAATAACACACAGGGCTGATTAACAGTTTGAAGTAAAAGACAATCACAAAGGCCGAATTCAAAAATTGTTTTGATGAGACTGTTCATTCTGTTTATTGTAAAACGTTTTTAGAGATAACGCTTGTCCGTGTTAACGTCAAAACCATTCCAATGTTACATATTGCTCAACAAACCTTTTCTGAGTTCAAATATGCCATTCCATCGGCGATTTCCCATGCAAACTGCATCAGTTGTTGAGATGTAAGACTTTTTTTTGGTAGTTGATCTATGCTGTAGTAGCCATCTTTTAAGCCGCGTTTCTTTCTCAGGAAACCCAGCAGATCTCCGTAAGGCGCAAACTCCGTTATCACGCACAATGGATCTGGGCAGAAACAAAAAAAGTACTCTTTTCGTAATATTGCTTTTAAATCTGCGCTTCTGCTGCTTAATAGCCCGGGGGGTACTCCCTTATATACGCTATTAAGGTATGTGCCGCCCGATAGGGTAGGGTTTTTTAGGTACTCAGTCCTTAAATAGAGTATCTTTTTTGGTATTTTTGGTATTGTGGTCCTTAGATATTCCTTAGATAGGGTCACTAAATTGCAGTATCCACCCCAACGCGCAAAACGAAAAAGATATGGTCTGTTAAAACTGGGCCTCAAAAAGGGTATCAAATCTCGATTTTCTACCCTTAAATACGGTCAGGATTTGAGAACCTTGGCGGCACACACCTATCCGACATTGTCTTAAATTGTTTTTCTTCGTATTTCAAGATAATAATAACCGTTTAAGAACATTTAAGGTGACTCCGTTGTTATTTTAGGCGCACTCGTCTATGACAAACTTTGTCTCATAACTTTTCCGGCTCTAAAGCGATGCTTCTAAAACTTTGCAAAAACTTACAGCTATTATCTAGCAATAATATGATAGAATTCGATTTTGATGGTAAAAAATGTATTAAGTGATAATCAGACTTAAACGAACCCCACTTTTTGAACAAAATCGCAGCCTGTGAAAACTTTTGCTGTTATATTTGTGTTAAATTTCTGGAATCAGCTTACATTGACTTAATACATACCCATACCAAGTTTCAGCAAAATCGTTGGAGCAGAAATGCGGAAGAATTAACGCCATCAAAATTTATAAGGGGGGCGAACGACATATGCGCGCTAGTTACCCCAGGAGCGGAGGGAGCATGTCACTCCATTAGAAATTTCCATGGGTTGCAATGTTTTTAAATGCAGGGACTACGCTGACTACGCGCGCATATCACGTACGCCCCCCTAACTAAGGTGCGAATTCTTAGAATAAATCCACACGTGCTCATTTCGTATTCATAAACAAAACTCTGAAAACTGCTTGTCCGCTTCGCCTGAGCTCAGATGAGGAGCAGCTTATAATCCCAACAACTATTTCTCCAATTAAAAGCCCTTCTAAGCAAAAAACAATCGATGCAACAGTATTGCAGTACCTTCAAATTCATGTGGAAGGAGTTTGACACCAAACTGCTGGATAATTTTCGAAAAATAATGGAAAACGCAGCTTTGGAGATTTGAGCAGGTTTTGCAGCATTTTATAATATTTACAGAACCAGTGAGTACTTTTTAACGGTTCGCACGATTTGCAATCGACTTATAATTTAGATTTAGCAAGCATTGGGAAGGCTTCTCCCAGAAATTTGGGTTCGTGGATAGTTTTATCAAAGAGCCTCAAGTTTTTTAAATTTCAAGAGAATTTTAGGGCTAAATTTTGATGGCCTTAATACTTCCGCACTTCTGCTCCAACGATTTTGCTGAAACTTGGTAAGGTTATGTATTAAGTCAATGTAAGCTGATTCCAGAAATTTAACACAAATATAACAGCAAAATTTTTCACAGGGTGCGATTTTGTTCAAAACGTGGGGTTCATTTAGGCCCGATTATCACTAAAAATATTTTTTCCCAGTGAAATCGAATTCTATCATATTATTGCTAAATAATAGCTGTAAGTTTTCGCAAAGTTTTATAAGCATCGCTTTAGAGCCGGAAAAGTTATGACGCAAAGTTTGTCATAGACTGGTGCGCCCGAAAACAATTTTACTTTTTACCTGATTTTGTTATGCAAGCTAATAACTGTACGACGTGTTTATGTGGTGAAAGATCCTTCATCACTTTAAGTTCAGACAGCAAATCTTTACGACAAATGTTATTCTCTCCTTCTGTGAATGAAACATGTTAAAAAAATCATTAATAATTTATTTAAAAAATACACATTAAATTAGTTTTTAAATCTGAAAAAATATTTTTATTAAGAGAACTAGAGTAGTAAAATAATACATAAATAAAAAGACAATGGTGGTAAAAATATAGACTGAAACTGTAATTACAGAAGTACAGGTAAAGACTAGTCGAAAAAGACTTGTTTTCTAAACAATTTACATTTCATCTTCTCAGAATAGACCAATTCCGATATATTAAAATTCATACTTGGCTACGAGGCTTAGGGGAATAAAACAAAAGAAATAAATTATTCATACCTGAACCTCGATGTGATTTCTTTTGTTTTTTTCCCCTAAGCCTCGGAGCCAAGTATGAATTTTAATATATCGCAATTGGTCTATTCAACTTACCGTTTTCGTTCAACGTTTTCACTGCAACTGGTACCCAGCCCCCACTCTGACTGACATTCAAAGCGAGGCCCTTCTTAACAAGTCCAAACTCCCCGCGGCCTATAGTTGCTTTAATCTTAAGCCTGTCTCGAGAGATTTCCCACGAATGGCGCTTTGATGGCTCTAGGCCACTTCTATTCTGCACTTTAGACGGCCTCTTGTCACCAAACGAATCACCGTGTATTAGGTGGGAATAGACTTGGTTGGGGAACATTCCCAGCCCAGATTCCAGCTCAACAGCGTCTACTTTGGTTGGTTTTGTTGTTCCAGTTTTTTTCTGGTACAGATGATTATAAACCGCATCGTATCCTGGGATGGCATTGTGTCTCTTATGATAATCATTTCCAGAGCTTCCCACGTCTTCAATGGAGTAACCGTGGTTGAAGTGCGTTTCCACGATTTCTGTTATCGTTTCATAGTGATTTCCGTCCTGCAAAATAATGCCGGATGCATTAAAATAAGTTTGCTTAGTGAAGTGAAAGAAACTGTATAGAGTTCGATTATCAAACTCCCTTATTTCGAAATGCCGAGTAAACTAACATTTAAAATCGAAATACAAAAGAGTCATGTTCATATATATAAGCAATTAAAAAAAAAAAAACTGACGAATAATTGTTTTCATTTACTTCACTACCGTTCCGATTAAAATCCAAAGGCACGGAAGTGAGATCTTCTTTTATGTGTTAGCAATGATAATACCGTTAAGACTCCTACTTTTGGAAAGAAAACGATTGACAGCGAGTAATTGAAAAATATACCGTTCTTTCTTTTGCTTCATCCATTATTGTTGCTGCTGAAGATTCGCTATCTCTGCTGTAAAAAAAGATAAAGAAAACAAATCGTAAAAATTTATAATCACCTACAAACTCTGTAGCTAAGAAACCCGTTAGTGAACGAGTAACTTACATTAGAGAAGAATTCAAAATTGGTCCCAGACGTCAGTTTTTAATATAGTTTATAATAATCAGAGTAATTTAAGACAAACGCATTATTGTATACAAGCTTCTTTTTTCAAGTCATACTCACTTATGAAGCTGTCTTTTACCAGATCCCGGTCTTCTTTTACAACAGTGCCCAACTATGACTGAAAATAAACCGTAATATTGCAACTAGTACTTTAACATATGTGTCAAATTTATTACTTACTCACAACGCATTGTCCTGGCACTGAAGATTGCGCCTTACGGTAGTATGTAAGACCAAGAAAAATATCATGATTATATAATCTAAGTGTTCCATGCAGTTTTAAGCACACCCCTGCAAAGGATTCCGAGTTGATGTGCGCTCATTATTACACTGACATTGGACTTACCTTAAACTCGAAATTTAAAAGAGAAAATAAAGTCCGTGATAAGCCGCAATCCTGCCAGGACAATGTGTTGTGAGCAAGAACAGCAAATTAAAGATTAATAAATTAGAAACTTTTATGGAAGTGTAACGTACCTCTTCTCGTAACGATAACGATAACGAAACGATAACGATAACGGTAACGAAACCGGTCGGGCGGAGCAACCCCTGGACAAGGCTACCAAAACACTACAAGAATCGTGAAGTATTCAGTCTGTTTTTTTTTTTTTTTTAATTTTTAGCAATTGGCAGCAATTGTTTTACTGCATGCAATGTGAAACCCTGTTTCAAGCAAAAGGAAGACATTTCACCGTGTTTCCGACGCAACAAAATACTTTACGATTCTTGGAGTATTTTGGTAGCCTTGTCCACGGTTTTCTCCACCCGACAGACGGTCTTAAGTAGAGTCGCGGGCATTTCAAATAAAAGCAGCTGGAATGCGTACCCTTTGTTGCAGTGCATATCTCTAATTAGTATATATACTGAAACAGTGGATAGCATTGTTGGCGCGCTCTGAATGGCTACAGAAACTCGGAATAGCAAGTGCTATTCACCTCCCAGCAATTTGCGCGCGAAAATTGTAATCGTTGACAGGAATAAATGAGTTAAAAAGCATCATTTTTGTTATATATATTATCTCACTGTTTCAGTATATACTAAAACAACTATTCGCCTCAGTGTAGGTGGGTAGTGGTGGATATTTACCGAGCCGCGAAGCGGCGAGGTAACTACCCACCTTCACTTCGGTGAATAGTTGTTAAATATACTTCACTTACTCTTCTGTGTAGCTTTCCAAAGCATGAACACAGCAGCAGGGACTGCAAAAGCCAGAATAACAATCCATAGCGGAGCAAGGTAAGAGAAGCTGTGTCTGTTGATTTCCTCCTCTTCGGCGCCAGACTCAGTTGTTTTGACTTATGAAAACAGAGAAATCAATTAGCGCTAAGTTATCATAGATTTGAAATTTAAGGACGTTCGCGCTAATTGTTTGTGCGCATCCTTACTGCGCACGCAATTCACGTCGCAACGCCATGCTACGTCATGCACGAGCGCGCGCACAAGAGAAGAAATCTATAAAGCACATGAAGGGCTGGTAGCCGTTGCGTTAACTTTGCTTAGATTTAACTCGCTTGGATGGTCGGTGACCCCCAATTTTTTTTTATAGATAATTTTCTTTGCCAATTCTTGACAGATTGTGAAAAAATGAACAAAAAATCAATGTAGGAAGTTTAAAATTTTTTCCGTTTTTCTACCCGCGCGCCGTCGAATCATGCCAACTTGCGGCTGTCAGAGTTTGCAAATGCTGTCGTTTAAAGATGAAATTTACTTCAAGGAACGTCACCAGTTAAATGAATTTGCTGAACAGACCTACTAGCATAAAATTTGGGAAAGAAAGTTGCATTTTAGAGATTCATTTGCAATATTTTTAGACTAACAGACATTGGGGTCACATCCCGTAAGGAAGACCAATTTTTCAAAATTAGGGTCGTCTTTCAGATAGCTTATCTCAGAAACGAAGTCAGTGACTCCCTCATTTTTTTTTGCATTTCTGGCACGAGTAACTCATAACCTAGCTGTAGCAAAAGTTTTATAAAAAAATCAATGTTAGAAGATTTTCGCGCGAACGTCCTTAAGTTGGTACAACAACTCAGACTTAGATTTTTTCGAGTTGCTTGACCACCATTAGCATGTTGTGGGGGGGAGGGGGGGGGGGGGGGGGGGGCACCCCTAGATCTGAACTGCCGGTGTTACGGACGCCTTTCGAACCATAATTTTAAAACCATGGAAACACTGACATGCGAGTGACATTTTTGTTTGGGAGAACGAGCAAAGCTGATAATTTTGTACTGAAGGCGAATGTTTGACGTTTTTCAAAACTATCGATTGTTACCACAGCTTATGGAAACAGAGAAATTATTCATTGTTTTGTGAAATAATGTCATTTAGAGTTATTCTCAAGGTTTACAACGAATCAGAACGCGCACAGCACATCGCTATTTCATTCAAATATTTAATACATGTATTGAATTTTTGAGTCGGTTTCGGAGTTTGTCAGTGGTAGATATCCTACCTTGAGTGACAGTAGGCTACGGTAAACAAACATGGCGAAAAACAGTTTTTCCTAATTATCTTTCGATTTTGGGGCTACCTGCGACAAGCGAATAAATGCGCTATAATCTAGACAGTCTAGCACAGCGCATTTATTCGCTTGTCGCGGGTAGCCCCAAAATCGAAAGATATTTTGGAAAAACTGTTTTTCGCCATATTTGTTTACCGTTGCTATGGAAACGCTGATTAGCATATAAAGAGCATCATTCAATTCTTTCATCCAAGCCTAACATCTGGTATCAAATTCAGATTTATTGAGCTAAAGTAAGATTATGTATAAGCGCATTCAAAAAGGGAAGTGTGACCCAGAAAAACTACTTGGAGCCACCTTAAACAACGATGGTTTCCGCAACACCCCACTAGAAGTACTCCGCAAAATTGTCAGCAAAAATTGATATTTTTTCTTTAAAATGTTTTTATCGCTGCAATGTAGAAACCTATAATAACTAAAAGCCGGATAAATATTTATTTCAAGCTTTTTTATGATAACCTACCTTCTGTTACGGGAGGGGCTGTTGAAAGGGCTTCAGAAGTCACCAATGTCGAAGTTAATTCTGAGAAAAGGAAAAGTTCAGTACTTTTACATTGCTTTAAAATTGTCTTAAAGTCAACAAATGCGCGTATAGTTTAGTTTGCCACTGTGATTGTATGGGGGGAGAGCAGGCATTAAAAATATTAATTGCTAACTAGCAACTTGAACATACCTTTTTGGCGGAAAACCTGAGAGGACTTAAGTCATTTTAAGACTACGTAGTTTTTTTTTTATCTTAAATCCGGTTCTCTTACCTGGAACAACGAGTCTTGTAGGACCACTTCGAAACTCATCTCCATAAACCATCGCGGTACAGCCGTATGTTTTTAGTACGTCTGATCTGGTTACATTTCGTAACACAAAGACCACGTTGCATCCATGTTGGCTTACATTTGCAGTAGTCACACCCAACCTGGATTTCAAAGAGTTCGAAAGGCCGGAATTCTTTTGAATCGATTTGTCCTTAAAAACTGTCACGTATTTGTTGCTTATGAATTTGGTATTGTCTGTTTTCCCCCAAAAGATTTCGTCAAAGTCTTTCCAGTCTTGGACAACACCAAATTTAAACTTCCAGTGAAAAGTGGCGTCAGATCCAAGGCTTCCATAAACTATATCTGGTTCTTTTGTAAATCCTGTTCCAGAGTGTTCTGTAAAAATAATGAAACAATATATTATTCAATTAGAGAGAAAATAAATAAATGGATAAATAGATAGATAGGGATGCATGCTACAAACAGACTGGTCGATTACAACTTACAATGTACTGTGGGATTGATTTTCCAGTACATATCGCGGGCTTAATGTAACAGGCGATCGAGCGTTCGAATGAAATTTCCACCCAAAAAGACAATGACTAACTATCTTTCCTTTAGCCGGATGATAACTAGCAACATATTTTTTGGGCAGAAAACCTGAGAGGACTTAAGTCATTTTTCGAGTCAAGTGAAAAGTCCGTCGTCATTTGATGTTGTCCGATGTCCCTGGCTATTAATATAACTAACTCCAAAATATATGTGACTGATCAGTTGTTATGAGTACCGATTCGTCTAATTTAAGTGATAGTGACTGACTCACTGATAAAATGACATGCAATAACTGAGCTCAGTTACCTTGAGGAAATCTTCCTGTTTTAAAATGTCTCTCCGAACTGGAGTAGCTTTGGCCGTATTTGTTCCACGCCGATACCGCCGTTGTATAATTCTGGTTCCAATCAACCTTCAAATTGTAGTTCGTCTCAGTCGTGTTCCAAGCATTGAGTCTTTCCTTGAACTCTGAACCATTTGTAGCCCGTAAAACCCAGACTGATACTGTATATACTTGGATAGGATCTTCACCATTGTATGGTTTTGTCCACTGCAGTATGCATCGACTTCCATTAACAGTGATGTTTGTTATCAAGGGTGCATCAGGTGGACCTGTCAAAGACAACATGTTATTTGATTGTATAAATAATGAATGAATGAAGTTAATAAATAAATGAAAGAATGAATGAAAAATTGAGTGTCGAAAGTAATTTCACGATTGCTTAGGTTTTGCATTGCTATGCTTTGTGATTGGCTAAAAATCTCCCGCCATTTTGTAAACCAATCAGAGTTAAAACCAAAAACAATCGTGACTTGCTCGCAAGTGTTTTCCTGCGCTTGGCGCCGGCTACATGTATTTGTTTTGGCTAACTAATATTCATTGGATGTCGGTATCTGTAACTAAATATAACGCTAACATACAAAGATGCGTTTCATCTTACCTTCCAAAAGAGTGGTAGCACTGATGTTCGCGGTTTCTCCATAACCAACCTCGTTTCTTGCCTGTAACTCTATAGTGTAAGTGCTGTTTCTCTTTAAATTCTCAATAATGAGCGAGGTACCATTTATTGCTATGTATTGGAGAATTTGTTTGTAGTTAGAACCACCTATTACTTTTATTCTATAGTCAAGAAGTTTGATGTTGTTGTTATCTTGACGTGATGAGTTCCAGATTACTTTCAACGAAAAAACGCGCGGGAAAACTTTAATCACAGGAGGACCTGGGGGATCTGAAAAAAAAGGAAATTTAAGACTTGAATTTTACATCCAGCAGCTAAAGATAACAGTACATTTGTCTAAATATAATTTCAATGCTCCTTTAAAATAATTAACAATTATTTGCCGAAGTAGAAGTGAATAGTAGATACTATCCCGAGTTTGAGTAGCCAATCAGAGCGTGCGAAAAACATTATCCACTGGTCTGGTATTATATAACCACGTGTAGTGCATGTAAGGTCCATATAAGATATCCCAAAGCCAAGCAGACAAGTACCGTACAATACAGTTTAAATTATCTTTTGCAAATTTGAAGATAGCAATACTACATCCATTTTATAAAACGCACGTGTACTGCGCGTCAAAATGAATACAAACACTTTACAAAAGTCATTTTAGTGTATAGGAACAGAGTCTCACACAGTATCACAAGAAAAGTGTTTCTTTCTCAGTATCATATTAATTCGTAAGCAGTTCATTCCAATTTTTAAGTAGATACAGGGCCCAATGGATATCGATACAGGGCCCAATGGATATCGATACAGGGCCCAATAGATATCGATACAGGGCCCAATGGATATCGATACAGGGCCCAATGGATATCGATACAGGGCCCAATGGATATCGATACAGGGCCCAATGGATATCGATACAGGGCCCAATGGATATCGATACAGGGCCCAATGGATATCGATACAGGGCCCAATGGATATCGATACAGGGCCCAATGGATATCGATACAGGGCCCAATGGATATCGATACAGGGCCCAATGGATATCGATACAGGGCCCAATGGATATCAGCCTTAGCGCTGAAGGGGCCACCCTGTATAAATAAACATACCTACCTTTGCAAACTGATTCTCAAGTTTTGCCCGTGGAACTAAACAAAAGACACCGAGATCGCGAGAAAAGCCTCTAGATCTGGCAAACAGGGGTCAATTTAATAAAACTTTTACACTTGTAAAAGTTTTATTAAAATGACCTAGGATGGAAGTAGTTTAGGAATAAATTAAAAACAAAATACTTTTTTAAAGCCTCACAGACCTGCTTCAAGCGTTGTGACATTTCTGCTTGTGGGCTCGCCGTAGCCAACTTTGTTCCTTGCTTGTACCTTTATTAGATATGTTGTGTTGTGCTTCAAACTTGCAACATACCAGGTTGAAATGTTTATTCCAGCAAACTCTTGCTTTCGTAGTGTTGTAGTGTCTATTACTGTTATTTTGTAATCCAAGATCTTTATCCCCGTGTCATTATTTGTTGAATTCCATGATACGTTCACTGCAAGTAAACTCGCAACTGCGGTAACGTAGAGGATTCTTGGAGGATCTGGAAAAATGAAACTCTTGGTCAATTTTCTACTTAAGCGTGTATCTCACTCAGAATTATTATTTCACTGAGTGACACATTGATTAAGTGATATTGATTCATTGATTGATGGATGGATGGATTGACTGATTGACTGACTGATTGATTGAGTGATTGCATGATTGATTGACTTAGACCGCCCTCCATAGCCAACAACATTTCTAGCTTGTAAAACTTAATAATAGCATGGGTTCTGTTTTGCTTCAGATTCTGAAGGATACAATCGCTTTATGCATTTGTCGCACATTATTCTTCGCATCAAGTAATGTTACATTCTAATCCAATATATTCCAGCTTGCACTAAGTGACAGCATGTCAAGCAATAATTTTCAAAGATGCCAAAAGACACTGCTCACTATAAAACCAAGCAAATTGAACTAAGAAACAGTACCTTACTACAAATATTAACTTTAATTGAAGTTCATTGTAACCTCTGTCGAATGAATTCTAACGTGTGAATGTTATACTTTTTGAAGGAAGAGATGATAAATTAATGAAATCCGACAAATAATATGAAAGAATGAACCCGCTATAGAACATAAAATATGTTAGCACTTACAAAGTTGTTCCAATGTAATATTGTGCCAGGCGTGTCCTTTGATGTTTGTAGCTTTACATAAGTACAAACCAAAGTTGCCCGTGGTTGTAGGTTGTAGCGTTAACGTGCTTACGTCATGAGTAGAATTAAAACCGTCCAAGATCGGTCCACCATCTTTGAACCAGGTAAAATTTGCAGTGGGATTCGCATATACAGCGCACTTTAAACTTGTCACATGATTCAACCAGGATTTTTCAAGGACATTTGATGAGGCAGTTATGTTGATGTGGGGTCGATCTAAACAAAAGAGAATCAAAACAATAACATTCAATGGCTTTTCATGAGAAATCATTTTATTCTCCTAAGGATATGGGGCGATTAACCTTAACGATTAATTACAAAGGCAAATTTCGATTGGCTTCGTTACCACCTGTTTTTCTGAATTTTGCAGTGGGTCACACATCGACGTCAGCGAACTAAAAACGCTCATGTGACAGTAAATTTTGGGACTTTTCTTGGTGTTGCGAAAACAATTGTTGGCGGTAGAGTGGACATGCAGTATTGTTTAATGTCATTTTTTGTTGTTTTGTTGCATTTGGTGATGGCAACACCAAGAAAATTTTGAGGTCCCGTTCAATGAACTAATGATGGTGTTAGTGTGTTTCTGCTAAAATAGTTGATCTTGACCTTGATAGACATATGTGAAGATGTGGTGTAGATATATACACAAGGGAGAGGCATGGCGCTGATCCCCCAAAAATACTGTAAAACTTAAAAAAGCGCAATTAAAAAATACAATTGACTTTATCAGTATATACATAAAATCGACATGCATACAACCCAAATGCTTACATCGTAAAACTCTCACTTGAACTCTATAAGACATTGATCCTGCTTGGTTTACTGCTGTGCATACATAGCTACCAGCATTTTTGAGCTCAATATTCGGAATGAGAAGTGCTGTCGTTGCATTGCCGCTATGCACCAGAGTATCATCTTTCGTCCATTTTATGGACGGTGCAGGGTCACCAGTTGCTTCGCATTGTAAGTTTACATTGTCACCATCTTCCTTGTCTACAGTCGCATTTGATCGTTTTGTAATTTTTGGTGGAACTGAAATGTTAGAGGAAACAATAAGTTAAATTAATTCACAATATAAAAAAATATGTTGATTTAATACCGTGTGACCACTCACAAGAAATTGTGTTCTAAATTTTCTTTTTTGAACAGTAGTTTCTAGTGTAGCGAAATGGTTTTTGATGCTTTACATGGAAGTTCCTAATCACTGTTTTTCGCCATGTCTGTTTACCATTGCTATGGAAACGCTGATTAGCATAAAAAGAGCATCGCCCAAAACTTTCATCCAAGCCTAACATATGTTATCAAATTCAGATTCATTGAGCTAAAGTAAGATTATGTATAAGCGCATTCAAAAAGGGAAGTGTGACCCCCCAAACAAATACTTGGAGCCACCTTAAATCCTCTTTAATTGGCAGTCAATGCAGTTTGTTATCCTAAATCCGGTTCTCTTACCTGGAACAACGAGTATTGTAGGACCACTTTCAATATCATCGCCATAAACATCTGCGGTACAGCCATACGTTTTTTTTAAGTCTGAACTGGTTACATTTCGTAACACAAAGACCACGTTGCATCCATGCTGGCTTACATTTGCAGTAGTCACATCCAGCCTGGATATTAAAGAGCTAGAAAGGACTTTAATATTCTTTTCAAACGGTTTGTTCTTAAAAACCGTCACGTATTTGTTGTTTATGATTTTGTTATTATCTGTTTGCCCCCAAATGATTTCGTTAAAGCGTGTCCAGTCTTGGAAATCACCAAATTTAAGCTTCCAGTGAAAAGTGGCGTCAGATCCAAGCCTTCCATAAACTATGTCTGATTCTTTTGTAAATACTGTTCCAGCGTGTTCTGTAAAAAAAATAATAAAACAATATATCATTCAATTAGAGAGTAAATAAATAAATGGATAAATAGATAGATAGGGATGCATGCTACAAACATACTGGTCGACTACAACTTACAACGTACTGTAGGATTGATTTTCCATTACATATCGCGGGCTCAATTTTACAGCCGATCGAGCTGATCGATCAAATTTCTACGCAAAACGATAATGCTTAACAATCCTTCCTTTAGGATGATAACTTGAACGTGAATGTGCTCACTTAAGTTACACTATCGAAGTTCCATTTTCCCGGTCTCATTACTGTAAAAACGATGCATATACTAAATAGGTTAATTTTGAGTCGTCTTTGCCTCCATTTGAACACGCAAAACTACAAAATAATTTGGCCTAACTTTTTGACAGGTCAAATACCCAAAGGTTTTGCCGAGATGCGGAGACCACACTTGATATCCACACTTGATATCCACTGATAAAAATCTTGTAATGGATAACAATGTATTTGAAGTGAACTTACTTCCAACAGTGGAGTGAAGAAGAAAAAGAGAAACAACAACTGTGGCAACTTGAAGAAAATGCGTCATACTTTCAGTCTATTGTCACACTGCAAAGAGAGAATGAACAGAATTAGTTAAACAACGTAGATACGGTGTGGAAATGTTTTCTCGCATCCCCTTGAACAAACATTTTGTAACAACTAGAAATACGTGTCTCGGAGAACCTCGCGAAGCTCGGGGGAGGATGCACTGCAAAATTTTAGCGATGTGGGAGAGATGGAATTTCTGATTTGACTGGAGAGGTTGGGCTGCATGCCGGTAATGGCCCTGAAATTTAAAGTTGAGACATTCTCGGCTGTTTGAAGTCTTTGTAATCGATGCTGTAGTTGTTTCTTCGTTGCTCGATCGCGCTGAATTTCAAGTCGCCGTTCTCGCTCCAGCGGAGTTTCGGTGGTTAATCTTCTCCGGAAAGGATTTCCAGCCACTTGTTGAATCCAGCGTTGTTGTGTTTGCTGTTCTTTCTCATTTGCATCAGAAATTGGTCGTGTTTCACCGAGATTAAACGCTTTTTCACATTCCATGAATAAACATGAGCGCGCGCCGCGATTTTTGTTGCCAGGCAACTGCACGACATCTTCAGTATATATATATATATATATATAAATATATTTTTCGCTCGATTTGGCGCGGCTCAGCTCCCGAGACCCGAGCACCCGAGCGACCTTCGGCCGTCAAATTTATTAACCTCGCTTCGCGAGGAATAAACAGCGCCATGGAAACGTATTGCTCAATAACTATCACTTGAACATTCATTATCCAGAGAATCGAACTTTAGAGCGAGATAAACAGTACCACAGGAAAGTACTCGGCTCAGTAGCTTTCATTTGAATGGTCACACTTTAGGATTTCATTCACAGACTCAAAAGTTAGAACCACCTTGTACAGCATAATAAACAGCACCACAGGAAGGTACCACTCGATAGCTTTCATTTGAATGGTCACCTGACTTTAGGATTTCATCCACAGACTCAAAAGTTAGAACCACCTTGTACATCATAATAAACAGTACCACCGGAAAGTACTGCTCAGTAGCTTTCATTTGAATGGTCACACTTTAGGATTTCATCCACATACTCAAAAGTTAGAACCACCTTGTACAGCATAATAAACAGTATCACAGGAAAGTACTGCTCAATAGCTTTCATTTGAATGGTCACACTTTAGGATTTCATCCACAGACTCAAGGGTTAGAACCACCTTGTACAGCATAATAAACAGCACCACAGGAAGGTACCACTCGATAGCTTTCATTTGAATGGTCACACTTTAGGATTTCATCCACAGACTCAAGGGTTAGAACCACCTTGTACAGCATAATAAACAGTATCACAGGAAAGTACTGCTCAATAGCTTTCATTTGAATGGTCACATTGTAGGATTTCATCCACAGACTCAAACGTTACAACCACCTTTTACAGCATAATAAACAGCACCGCAGGCCGAAGCAGGTACTGCTTAATAGCTTTCATTTGAATTGTTACTCTCCGGCTTTACAATTTAAAACAGCCTCAAAAAGTTATTGATTGACCTTTAGTTTACAGCATAATAAGCTTCACCCCCCCCCCCCCCCCCCCCCCCCCCCCCCCCAAAAAAAAAGGAACTTATTAGCCAATACCTTCCACTTGGTTAAAAACCTTAGGTGAACGTGACAATCACAGACGCAGTAAAAACCGCGCTGGGAGACTCAAGATTAGTCTTTTGGAGGATGAGACCCAAGAGAAAACTTAAATATCGATCACTTTGAATTTGACAGTTAAAAAAAACCTTTGATCGAAACAAGAAAACGCCCTTAAACATGTTAACAGTCCGCTTGAATAAGGAGACATCTTTATATATTGAGCTGAGGAGCAATATTTTTTGAGTTGTTATGTACTTCGATGACCACTAAATATTTCTTGACTATAATACACCTGTCCATTTTTGGAACATAAAAATAAGAGTACAGGTACAAGAAAAACGGGTATTTAATACGTTTTTGTCTATCTATAAACTCAAAAGGTCGGCCATGTTGTATACCTTTGGACCACAAAGCGAAAAACGTTTTACCCAATAGCTTATAAAGCTGGCATTGAATTGATTGTTAGCACGTACACCAGAGGATTTAATCCACAGACGGCTCACAGATAAATGCCGCATAATGAGAGACTTAACGTTGGATTTGAGGAGGATAAGGGTCGAAAGAAAAAAGGAATGAAACCATTTTGCTCAAAATAAGAAAGCGCATCCCTGCATTAAATTGTTAAAGGAGTTATATAGAAATTATTTAAAATGGAGTATGTTCGTCTTGTTTTGGTTGGCGTTACAATTCATGAAATTAGAATACAAAGATGAAATTTGAGGTCTGTAAATGTGCTTTACTGAAAGCTGACGCAACACCGTTAGCATTTCAGGATTATTAAAAAAATAATAATAAAGGACACACACATCTTCTTTACAGATTTGTTGGTCGTACTTTAGGGTTTCACCATAAAATGAAAAGTCATCTTGTTCAGCCGAAACAGTTTCACAGTAAAGTACTGCTCAATAGCTTCCATTTGGATGGTCACACTTTAGGACTTCATCCACCGACTCAAAAATTAGAACCACTTTTTTCAACATAATGAACAGTACCACAGGAAAGTACTGCTCAGTAGCTTTCTCATTTCGTTGGTCGCCTACTTCAAAGTTCTATATCTAAGGTCTCAAATCAGAGTTATTGTTCTTCAAAAATTATTAAACCCCAAAGTGTGCTGTTAAATGGCTACGATTTAAGGAAGCATGCATGTATAGCGTAGCCTATAAACAAGGATTTGTAGGATACAGCGCGTGCCGATCTGTTCAACATCAAAAAGACGATTGACCTGTTTCACAAGTCTGTGAAAGCTGACGCAACACCAGTCTAAGGATTATTTCTAGTTAGTAGAAATGAAAAAAAAACGGCAAGTAAAGACACTTATTACGGAAGTAGTTAATTAACTAAACTCACGAAAATCGACACAATTACTGAAAAATAGTTTCTGTACTATTAAACTAGAAATACGTGTCTCGCAGAACCTCGCGAAGCTCGGGGGAGGATGCACTGCAAAATTTTAGCGATGTGGGAGAGATGGAATTTCTGATTTGACTGGAGAGGTTGGGTTGCATGCCGGTAATGGCCCTGAAATTTAAAGTTGAGACATTCTCGGCTGTTTGAAGTCTTTGTAATCGATGCTGTAGTTGTTTCTTCGTTGCTCGATCGCGCTGAATTTCAAGTCGCCGTTCTCGCTCCAGCGGAGTTTCGGTGGTTAATCTTCTCCGGAAAGGATTTCCAGCCACTTAATGAATCCAGCGTTGTTGTGTTTGCTGTTCTTTCTCATTTGCATCAGAAATTGGTCGTGTTTCACCGAGATTAAACGCTTTTTCACATTCCATGAATAAACATGAGCGCGCGCCGCGATTTTTGTTGCCAGGCAACTGCACGACATCTTCAGTATATATATATATATAAATATATTTTTCGCTCGATTTGGCGCGGCTCAGCTCCCGAGACCCGAGCACCCGAGCGACCTTCGGCCGTCAAATTTATTAACCTCGCTACGCTCGGGCCTTCGGCCCTCGCTTCGCGAGGAATGATAATTTAAAAACTTGTAGACACGTTGGCAAAACGTGACTTTGCACCCGAGTATCGTATAATTTTCAAACTGCTTTTTTGACTACTTTTCCTGTTAATCAAGAGTGTTCATACGGAATCAAACCAGCCTGGCGCGAGGTCGAGATGACTGAATTATATTCTTTGTCGAGGTCCAATTGCAGGGATAAAGAGAATTTTCTAATTATTTTATAACACTGACAACGCTTTGCACTTTGGCGCGTGCGGTAAAGCACGTGGTCCAGATGAAATTCTTACCAGCAACCAATCAAATTGTGACATTTAATTCATCAGGCCAGAAAAAAAAAATACTGTGCCCCAAATTCAATTTAAATACTCACAAATGAAATAGTTAATGCTAAATAAATAAATGGAAAAGCGAATCGCTCGCTATCACGTTCATGGGCAGTCTCTTTGCTCAGTTTTGTTATATGCACATGATCAAATGTTCAGTTTGATTAATTAGAATCGTGCTTCGTCGTCAAATGTCACAAACGGATACGCTATGACCCGCCCAGCTTATAACAACGATCGTCCATTATCGCATGTTTAAAGTTTAAAAGTTGAATCAACCTGTTAACATGAATTCAGTTATGAGATAATGGGGACATTCTTTAGTCTCGTTTAAAGAGTTAAAAACTGGCACTAAAGTTGAAGGAAATTAATTACTATACCTTTGCTTTTCACGCCCTTTCATTCATCCGTTCAGTAAAACATGCAAACTGCGCTTACACTCAGCAGATAAAGCTTCTTATCGATTTGCAGTCTGAAATAATCGACCTTTGTACCAAATTGTCTTTATTAAAATAAGTAATAAAAAGACGACAGTTTTGTGAGCATTTTGTCATTTCACTTAAAACAGTTAACATAAGGCCCTTGATATGTTGCTGACGCCGGCTCACGTTTTTAACTAATACAATTTATTTCAATTGAAATATATTTGTAGTGACGCAGTAACAAATGTTGCAAATGCATAATAACCGCCAAAGAGAAAGAATGACAAACTGCCGAGCACACTAGACTCAATTGTATACCTCCTTTGGGCTCTTGAGTGCGCGAAGAGCTCAAAACAACAAAGAACGGCCTAGAGGCAGGTACACATGTACATCATGTTAATTCTCGAAACACAAGTATTGGCATGCCAAATTCAAGACTTGCCAAGTAAAATGTTATTGTTGCTTAAACAAATTTTCAGGCAAGCAGTGGCATGCCATAGCACAGTTAATTTTTAATATATATTTTTTTTTATTTCATGCCGCATGCTTTAACTAGGACAAAAGGTTACCCGAGGTTCAAGTTCTTTTTGTATTGTCTCCGCATACAGTGAGATTAATTACGGCGTACGCACTTAACCCTTAACTCCCAAGAGTGCCAAACAGCAAAATTCAACGGACTCCTAAATTTCATTTTATAAAAGGGTTTGAAAAACAGATGGTACCATGCAAAAGTACTGCTAAAGAGGTTTCATTTAAATGGTCACATCATACGATTTCGTCCATAGACTCAAAAGTTATAGGTCTACACTGACTACACTGCTTGTCTCCAGTGCACGGTGACTCGATCTGGGAGTGAAAGGGTCAATAAATGATCTGCTAGCCGCTGTCTTGATAGCTTGGCTGTCGACTTCGAAATATCCCAGTGTACCAAGGAAACAATCTGAACAGTCCTCCGCACGGGGAAATAAGTATAAAATAGTCACAAAAGGCAATAAAGTTTTATGGCGAACGATATATTTACACAGTAATTGTTTCGACTACGGAATTTAAACGAACTTCAAGCCGGTAGAAAATGTTTGACATTTCGTTTCTAAAACGGCTTTTCGTAGTACCTCTTGAGCTATCTATAGAAGGACCAAAGTACATTTTTTCCCTTCGTTGATCAAACCTTAGCAGAAATTATTCTGGACTCAAAAATTTGATATTTAACTCAGTTATATTATTTCACGAATAAATCATCACTTTTTGAAATTTCTTTCAGCATTATCTTTTCACGGCTACCTATCAAGTGCACTAGCACTAGATCAGACTAGATGGCATGTTTTATGGAGTAGGACTCATGTTACATAAGAACGTGATGTGCGCATCAGCCTACGTGCATGCAACAGTTACGAAAATTCCAAAGACGAGTTATTTTTAGCTCTACGACTCTTAAACTATTTTATAAATCACACGAAAAGTGGTGTTGATCGAAAAAAAATGGCGTTGATCGGATTCGTATTGAATTAACCCGTACATAAACAACTGCCACGTGATACGCGAAGTGAAGATTTGAACCATTTTATTCTCAGAAGTCCGGCCTGACAATATACTATGTAAAAGAAATGTGAAATTATATGTTGTACAAGTCTTAATAAAAATTACGATGCCCTAGACTACAGTGAGGAGTTCACATAACACATAAAACCATTCCGTGACCCGGATTTGTTACGGTATACAATACAGAATTAAAACTTTGGTTTACTGCTTTTGTTTTCGGAACTCTTTGGCAGAAACATGTCTTTGAAGCAGTATTTGAAAGTTTTATAGTCAGTAAGATAAAATGCTTTGAGAGTATATTTTCTCCTCAAGCCGAATATTGAGTGATGTGACAGCGGTCCTATCTTTTCCGGACCCAAAGAAAGTGTATTGTTTCTATTCGGAAATATAGTCTAACTTTCACTGAAGCATTCCTATGTGGAATTGAAGATTTAAACCCATTCATGCTGGGGTGACATCATAAACTCTCCCTTACTCCTTACTGTGTTTTGCATGCAATCAATTTTAGCTCCATGCAAGTTTGCCCAAACGTGCTCTTCTAATTTTGACATCGAAGTGCTGATTTCAATTTAAGGGACACTTCATCAAGTCCCACCGAAATAACAAAATTTTAGTTACCTTTAAGTATTCCATGTTATATCGCCAAATACCACCAAATATACAACTTAATTGGATAAAAAGATTCTATAGAGCAAAACATGTCCAGAAGCAGTAGTTTGAAGATAAAGTGCAGGACTGCCACTGTCTGATTAGCCTGCGTGCCCGGGGGGGGGGGGGGGGGGGGGGGGGGGGGGGGGGGGGGGGGGGGGGGGGGGGGGGGGGGGGGGGGGGGGGGAGGGGGTACTCAACAAATTTTTGTACGGGGATGCTCCGCCCCGAGGTCCAAACCCTTACCCTTTCATATACCGTTTTTGACAGAAAAGGTACCCCTTTCATATACCTTTCACTGAAAATAGCCTTTATGTGCCTCTGTTATATTTTGAAAGGCGCTTTTTATTATACTTAAATGACAGTTTTCCCTACCTGTTTATACTTCAACTCGTGTTTTCCCTACGGTTTTCCTATACTTCGTGAAATCCCTACCCTTTCATATACTTCAACTCGTGAAATCCCGACCCTTTCATATACCTCTAGCCTCAAAAAGGTAACCCTTTCGGGCGGAGCATCCCCGTATAGCCCATTATAGGGAGTACCCCCCCCCCCCCCCCCCCCCCCGGGCCTGCGTGGCAGGCGCTCGAAGGGGAAGGGGAAGAATTCAGCCGCGCGAGATAACACTCATGGAATTTGATTTCGTGACGGTCAAGAAATCAAAATTGCCATTTTCTTTTCGCCGTTATTTTGTCTCTTTAGTTATATTTCTTTGCTTTTATCACTTTTGGCGATTTTTTCTTCCTATTTCAAAATAATCAAGCAAGTTCCTGGCCATAATCATGAAAACACGATATATCAGCCGGAATACTCCTCAACCGGAAGCCATTCATCCATAACCTTCCCAAAGCACGCTGGGAAGAATGTAAATTCCTCCTTTGTAAGCCATCAATTTTGTGCCTTTGAATGACTTGAATTTCAGTTACGTTTGTCACGGTTGTCATTGCAAATCAACGGAAACCAGAGGAGGCCGATGATGTCTTGCGTTTGACCACCGTGTGGTCCTATCTTTAAGAGAGCTGTCATAAGGCGATTTTGGAGAAACCTCAAAATCACGTACCGGCTTTCACAAGACCCTACAACAGTGCCAGCGAGAAACACGAAACCAAAAACTGTTATCGAACAAAGGAAACTTTAACGTATACAAGGTAAAACTTAATCGTGCTATAGTTAAAACAAGGAACACACGAAAACGTGAAATAATAAATCATTTAACAGAAAAATGAAAATGAAAAAAAAAACGTCATTATCAAACTCAAGAGCCTTAATGAGGAAAGTGGCTCTTGTCGCACCCTATGATTGTCGCACTCCATGATAAATCATGAACTGTTAATCGATAGCCCGGGGGGGTACTCCCTATAATGGGCTATACGGGGATGCTCCGCCCGAAAGGGGTACCTTTTTGAGGCTCGAGGTATATGAAAGGGTCGGGATTTCACGAGTTGAAGTATATGAAAAGGTAGGGATTTCACGAAGAATAGGAAATGGTAGCGAAAACACGAGTTGAAGCATAAAAAAGGTAGGGAAAACTGCAATTAAGTATTATAAAAAGGGCCTTTCAAAATATATCAAACAGACGCACGCAAAGGCTATATGAAAGGGGTAACATTTTCAACGAAAGGTATATGAATGGGGTACCATTTTCAATGAAAGGTATATGAAAGGGGTACCTTTTATGTCAAAAACAGTATATGAAAGGGTAAGGGTTTGGACCTCGGGGCGGAGCATCCCCGTACAAAACTTTGTTGAGTACCCCCCCCCCCCCCCCCCCCCCCCCCCCCCCCCAGGATCGATAGTCTCTAGAAGGGATATTGCAACATACAAGAGATCTAATAGTATGATAAAACCCACTTTTCCGACACTGAGTGGTCGAGTCAGTGAGACTGGATCACGTCTGCCCTCTCTTGTGATCGCCGACTCTGGATAGGCTCCAAAAGTGATACCTTTTGCTTGACAAATCAATTTCCGTAGCATGCGGATCCAAGCTGCTCATATGAACTTTCATTCGTGGAGGATGCCAGGGGCCCATTTCTAAAAGAGTCAGCTTTTGTTGGTTTCTAAAACTTATCAAAACAAAAAGTTGTTGGTTGGCGGGCTAAATATACTACACCATCATTCTATAGATTCTGATTTTAAAATATAGCTCTGGGGCAGAAAAGTTATCGGAACGTTCGAAAAATGGGTCCCCGTAGGAAATGAGGGAGGAGGGGGATAGGATGGCTAGGGCTCCGGTTCCCTATTGTTCGTAGGGATATGCACCTCAAATTGTACAGCTTTTCCGTCTTTTCGGATGTTAAACGTCTCTGTGCTTTGTAGTTATTTTGTACAAGGTGGCTCTAACTTTCTGTGGATAAAATCCTACAGTGTGGCCATTCAAATAAAAGCTATTGCGGAGTTCTTTACTATGGCACTAGGGTTATTTTTTCAGTACTGTATTTCCGTTTTTGTTTGTCCGCTCTTGGAGTCAAATCTTTTCATTTGAATGAATTCTGTTCATATTCTCTTAATCCACTTGAATTGAAACTGGAACCTTTTTACAAAGATGCATGTGTAATGCAATTCTTCAATCGGAAAGAAAACCAATAAATTTTATAACTTACATGCATATACAGAAATCTTAGCCTACAGCCTTTGAAACGTACAATGATTGCCCCAATGATTATGGTGCCATCAGCTGATAACATTGAAAGGTAAAGTTACTGAAGGACGAACCAATAACTCAACACGAACACTTGGGTTTTGTCTTTTCGATTTGTATCAAGTAGATTGATTTTATCTTTTCATTTTTGTGTTGAGTTAACTTGTGAGTTTCAACATTTCAGTTTGCGTTATTTTGATAATCCAAGGTCATATTTGCATCATTGCCCGTTTTGCATTAAGGCATGTTCTCGGCTCTCGGACGGTGGAATACAAAAGTCTCTTTTATTTTCTCGAGTGCACGCTATGCTTTAACTCTTCCCGACTGTCTGAGAGGTAACAAGCGAAACAATATAAAAATGTAGCCTGTGTGTAAATTTTTTCTGTTTGGGTCAGGTACGGAGGCCATTACGCTAGCTACTGTGGGTCATACGAATCGCTCTCTTTCCCTCTGCATGTAGTTATACGCTTTTTTTGTCTTGAAAATCGGTTTCGCTTTTTGCTTTATGCTTTAGAATTTAGACTAGATGTTTTTAAGTTATTCTAACCTTTTAAACCATTCGTTTGAAGTTTTCTTTCAGTTGTAAGACCAGTTGATAAGAAAAGGGACTCATATCATATCTCAATCATCTTGAATATCGGGCAATAGTTCTCCAATCCTACTATAAAGTTTAAACCAAAAGCCTGGTTAAAGCAATAAATCTCCGCTGATACCCGCGTTATAACAACTGAAAGACCTGCCCTTTACCTTGGTAAATTGAAACTGGACTGGACTTGTAAAACGTGGACTTGTAAAACGTAAAGTTGTAAAACGAGGAATTTCGAAACGAGGATTTATAAAACGAGGACTAGTTAAACAAGGACTATTCAAATTTGTTAATATTTCTCTTTATGTAAACTATCGCCTTTATCTAAAATTCCTCTAGTGATCTAATGATCATACGTCCAGTCCAGTCCTTTGATTTACAGTATACCCTTTACCTTTCAGCTTTATGTGATGGGTGTATTACCGATGTAGTTTGATGCCAATATACCGTATACTCGATTTATAATAACTTATAACAACCTATTTTCCAAAACGTCAAGTCTGGGATTGGCCAAACTTTTAAGAACTTGCTAGTAAGATCATACCCAGGGTGAGATGATAACGTCTTTATTTTGTCCTCTAAAAGAATAAAATTCAAGTGTAATTATTTGGTCAGAAAAAAATTTATAGTCCAACTGAGTGCAAAATGCTTAAATTTTTTGTTTTGGTTTTTCCAACCGTAGTGCCATTTCGAAAAGAATGTCTTTTCACATTGTTTGATCGGTCATTGCAGTGGTCTTATCACTGTGTGTACTGATCCAATGTTACGCAACAGATCGTTCAAGGTATTTGCAGTTTCGTTGATTTTTGAAGTTTTTGCAATTTCCATTTTGCTATTTTTGCAGCATAGGTGTATAACGATTAGGAAATTGGTAGAATTTGGCCTCTCAGTTTTTCTCTTTTTCCATTCAGATCTATAACCAGGAGCCCATGGGTGATGGGCTCCTGCTATAACTTACTAAAAATAATATATAATTTATCTTCAGATCATTAAAAACATTTTCCGACTCAAATCGTCAAAAATGGGGGTGTGGGGGGTGGGGGGGGGGGGGGGGGGGGGGGGGTGGGGGGTTTGGGCGAGGGACTCCGATATGAAAATGACGAGGGTGCTCGTCGTACTTTTTAGGGGTCAAAATTTGTAGATTGGTACCGCTTAGGGTGCTGAAATCGAAAATGACCATGGTTAGAATTATCGATGTACCTTTTAGGGTATTGAGCTGAAAAAAATATGACAGAAAATGTCTTGTGTTGTATAAACTGGTAGAATTTGGCCTCTCAGTTTTTCTCTCTTTCCATTCACTCTTACCTCTAGGGTGGGGGGGGGGGGGGGGGGGACATATTTGAGTCACGCCTATCAAACGAGATTCTGTACAAGTACCATTTAGTACCCCCGTCACTTTTATAGGGGAGTCTCCCCCCCGGGGGGACTGAGGGGGTTCAGTCCCGGCTCACGAGGTCTAAAAATTAGAAGTTTTACACTAAAAAGATGTGTACTCGTGTTAATTATAAGAAAGTTGTTCTTGTTTTCTTTTAAATATGTTTACACATCGTAGTATTTACCACCAAGGTGATGTTAATTGAAAGACTTTTATTTATTTAGTTTTGCTTTTTATTATCATTTCCGGTATTTTCTTTTTAAGCTTTCCTTCCTTCGCTATTTACGATGTGATCAGTTTAGTTTCGGTAGGGAAGATTCGTTTTAAATTAGTCACGTTAGTTGAACGAGTAATAGTTTTTACTTTCAGAAGTAAAACAAGAAGAGCCGGAACCTAGGCCATCAGTGCGATAAAAGATTCGCTATGAGTCTACTAGGCTGCCTACACTCCAAGCAAGCCAACACATTTTCATGTCAAAACATACGTAATATTGTAACATTCGTCGCGTCCAGCAATCCTTCCGTTCGAGTGTCTACAGACTAAATTCTCTTACTTATCCAGCCGGCTTCAGTAGCCATAAACCTCTGCGGAATCCAGACTATTTGCAGTAACAATGTTACTTCTGGTTGGATAAAGCAAGAACATGATACTTTGGCTTGATTACGAGTTAACTACAGTTTACTTTTCATGGTAGAGCGTAGATCTGCGTGATAAAAAAAACATGTATGATATGAACCGGAATTCCCAAACTCATTAATGGCTCATAAATCAACGCGAGCTCGAGTGTCCGGCGGCTTTGTCGGAGTTTGACTTGATCAGGTCAATAGCCGTTTAAGTTTTCAGTTCGAATCTTAAATTTCTAAAAAGAATGTTTTGTTAGCGAAGATGTATGAAACACTATACAGAAAGAGTTTGATTATGGTATCACACACCTCAAATTTTGGCAAAAACATTATATCAGTATATGTTTTGTGGTAGTGTGTGTGGTCGATTACATTATGACATACAGTATAAACGAGTAAAGTTTTTTAGACACGCTTGATACAACTAGAACCTTGGCAGGTCAAATCCTCAAGACACCTTACCTTAGTTAGGTGTTGTCATTCAAGCGGTGTTTCTTACCAAATCTAACCCAGAACGTCGTTTCTAACAGTATGACTAAAGTATGAAATCTGAAGCTCCTTCTTGTGTGCACGTGTTTGAGGAAACCTTAACATCGCATTTACAAATACATCAAATTCTCTTTTGCTGTTTACATCAACAGAAGCATCATGGCGAACCACCGCGTGTTGTTGTGCCACAGCGTTACTGTTGCTGTTGCTTTTGCGTGTTACTGATTATTCCCCCGGCCATGCGTGGTGCGGCTGGGGGCCCGGGTCGGATTTAGGTTCGATTACCAGCCACTTACGACGGAAATGTTTAGATTGACATTTCACCTGCTGCGTCTAACCTTTAAGAGGGTTAATCATATGCGCGTCTAACCCTTAATAGGGTTACAGTGTTAATAGGGTTATGCGCGTCTATCCCTTACTAAGTTCTACCATTTGCGCATGTGGGGAGATCCTGAAGTGTGACCGTTACGAAAGCTATTGATGAACACTGTACTGCACTTTTATTTGTTTCTTAATGTTTTTTAGTGGAAATTTAAGATATTGTTTTATTGAATTGTGACTTAAAAAGCTACAGCGATGACTTCTGCAACAAGCTTGAACTAGGAATAACTTCAATTTAAAATTGGAAGCGCTCTGCTAATAATAGATAATAATTGAAGAATGTTATTTTTAATTAACTGTCCGTATTTTTTATAATTATACTTTGCGATCTGACATGATGTTGCTTTGACAAACAAAAGGATTTTAAAAAAATAGCAAGTTGAAAGAAGTTAACAGGTGTATGCAATACGATTTTGCACCTATTATAATCACAGTGTTATGTCTTAAACTCGCTTCGCGTAAGCGCGTCATCATTCCCAAATGAAACATCTGATAGGACAGCAATCCAACTCCCTGGGTGGTCATCTGTATTACCAAAACCGGTTCGAAGTGCATAGTTTTGGTGCCGTTTACATGAAAGAGCGCCCTTCTCTATATATATGTAATTCTCGCGGTTTTGTTTACTTTATAGGAAACTCATCCTAGCAGAGCCAACATTTTGTTTGTTTAATTAATACTATAAATAATGATAATTAAGAAGGTAATATATAATAATAATTATTTTTATATTAGTGCGCATGCGCCGATGAGAGAAATGATCAACTTGAACTGAAAGGCATTGATGTGGGTTATTGAAAACTGTTGTATTAATATCTGAGGCAGGCTGCGTAAAAAAGCTATGAAGGTTTTTTTTTTTCAAATTTAACGAAATAATCTTTATATATTAAAATTTTATCTGAGTGTGGATGTGTGCGTCGATGGCTCAACAGGCCATTTCCGAGTTACGTTACGCCTCGTTGTCAAAGCGAGGCTAGGTGCACAACCTTTCATATGAAAATGACTTTTCATTCACATGCAAATGAAAACTCATTTTCATATGAAAGATTTCGCATCTACAATCAAGGACAAAAGTGCTTGGGACAAATGTTACAAAGTGCTCCTATCAGTTACTAATTTAGTATGACGGACCAATAAAGCCATGTTTTTCGTTTCAAGTCCATCTCAGCAACCCCACCCCTCCCCCCGAGACAATGTTGAAATCCACAAATCATTTTTATTACACGGGCTCAACATTGTAAGGGGGTAGGGGTGGGGAAATGGACACTTATCGTTTGCGCATACCGTTTTTCTGTCGCGCGCATTGGAAAACAGCGTAAATGCAAATTTGTCCCAACACTATTGTCCTTGATCGTAGCCTCGCTTTGATAGAGAAGCTAAAGGCAACTCGGAAATGGCCTAATGTTTGTGATACAGTGGAACCCCGCCTTACGACCACCCCGTTAATACGACCACCTCGTTATTACGACCACTTTTTGGAGGCAAGAAAAAGCGTTCATTCAGTCATTTTCTTATCTAGAAAACCTCGTTAATCCGACCACCCCATTAATACGACCACATTTTTATGGCCCAACGGCGGTCGTATTAACGGGGTTCCACTGTACTTACTGTCCGGAAGGTCACTGGTTCGAGACCCGCGAAAGTGAATTTACTCAGGCTCCTTTTTTTCTTTTTTGTTTGATTTTTGTGTTTCTTTCTCTTTTCTCTTTTTACCTTTTTTTCTTTTTTTTGGACATTAACGCGGACAAAAACATAACTTAAATTTTTTTTCCAGACCGCGGGAAAAATCAGTATATGTACAAGCGAATGTGTGTAAAAAGTAAAACTTATTGAGTGATTCCTATTGTATCTACGGTCCTCAAAAGTGATCAGTCTTGCCCGGTTTATTTTAAGTTAAATTGGGGTTTGAAATCAGTTTTTATGGAATTAATATTGTCAATGGATTCCTGTACAAACACATACAATTTTTCGTCATGTGCCATGTTTTGCCAGTTAAACCACGGAACATATTTTTTTCATATAAAAATAAGCCAGTTGGGACACAAATTGATTTAACTAAGATTGAGGAAATTTGGAGTTATGACACACTTTCAATTTTGCCAGATAACACTTGGCTACAGACCATAAAAAAAAACTGCCTTTCAATCATTCGAGTTCAAGTTATTCAGTTAATTTCGCTATAGCCTTTCAATTATTTTCTAAATTTTAAGAAATACTGTTCATAGAAGTGTTCAAATTCCGCCCTCGCGCTTTCTTTTGCTTGTTAAACGCTTTGAGTTTTTAACTAGAGTTTTCTTATTTTGTTTGTAACTTAGTACATGATTTCCCTTTTATGTATACAGCTATTTCAATTAACGTTGTCGAATAAGAAAGCGAAAAGCCATGACCGCAAGGTAGTATGGGATTTTTATGCAATGGCTATTTATAACTACTCATACTACCTTGCGGTCTTGGCTTTGAACTTTCATCCGACAACGTTAATTGAAATAGCTGTATATTTTATTAGTTAGCAGGACCCCGTTGATAACATGCGCTATATATATTAATGGTACTACTGAAGGGTTATCCTGCATAAACATTCGATTATTATTATTATTATTATTATTATTATTATTAATATCAAATATCAGATTTCAATTTTGACCGCTGTTTTTACCAAGCCGAAAATCGATTTTCTTGCTTTTAATGATACTCATGAGCAAAAAATTAACGAAACGTTTTTCTGTTTTACATTAATTTCTGCTGTGAAATTTAAATATAGCTTCTGTTACCAATTCAAAAATACAGACTGAGGGCCACTTAACACGATAAATTTCGTGGTAACTTTCTTTCCGGATCTCCTTAAAGAAGGAATGCTTGTACTAGACGTCACTCACGGTGCAGACAACACAATTCAAAATGAAATGTAAGGCGAGAGTATAACGGAAATTAAGGGCCAATATTTAATGACCAATATTCTGACTAGTGGAACTACGTTGTAGTCTTCTCAGCTACACTGGCCCTGTTCTACTTGTCGAAGCTGATTGGCCATTAATTAATAAATCTGCCTTTGTTTTATCTATAGCTTCAGTCCGTGGAGGAGGTAAAGGGATGGCAGGACATAGACCCGTAAAGTGTGTTGGTATGTGACGTCTCAAAGGGCGAGGAATTTTACGTTGTCTTAGCCTAATCAGACTAAGTTTTAAAAGATTTATTGAAGGGTTTCCATGTAAAGTACATGTAGAGGATGGAACGGTGCCATCTGCTTTGGAAATAGAGCTGAGAAATTAATCTAGTTAGCTTGAAAAAAATAAATTTTAGACCATATCATATTGTAAATTTTAGACCAGCTTAAAACCCATGCTGCAGATACCCAAGCATATAGCTTACCAGTAGGTGAGTACACCACATCCCTCCCGAAATCGACAAAAGCAACATACTTTCTATAGAAACAAATCACTGAAAAGAACATTTCTGTTCGCTTTTTGTTCTCTTGGTAGAAAACATCACGTCCGATCTCCAAACGGCTTGACCGACCCGCAAACAAGTCGGACACAATCAAGAGGGTGTTGACGGAACAAACCTTTATAATACCGCTAAAATACAGGGATGAGTCAAGGTTATCAGTGTGGCGTATGACACGGAAGCAGAAAAAAATGGATTTTAGGGACCGGCAATTTTCAGAATTTTACTTCCAGGGGTGAGGGGTGAGGGATGGTTGGGTCATTTTGAAAAAGATATCCTGCAACTGCGAAAGTCCGACTTGAAGCTTTGTTTTTAAGCAAAAAAAGTCCTGGAGCAACACAGCTAAAGGACAAATATGGAGCAGAGACAAAATCACCCAACCCCCCCCCCCCCCCCCCCCCCCTCCCCCTCCCAACCCCTTTCAGAAATCAAATGATCCCCAAAATAGACTCAACGGGAGGCGCTTAGTCTTAATATAAGCAATAGTATACGTCTTTTTTTATAAAAATTAACGTTAAGCTGTCTGGAAATTTAAAAGTTGGCAAAAGGTATACCCAGCTATAAGAGGGTTGATATCTGAGGTCTGAGTGATGTCTGTGTTCTGATAATTAAAGAGAAAGAGATAATCCCAGTTATGCATGCAGCAACTGAAGGAGGTGCAGTGGCGGATGCAGGGGGGGGGGGGGGGGGGTGGATTGGGTGGCTAGCCACCCCCCTTTAGACCGTCGGTTTTAACAGTTTTCTTTTAAATTGCAACAACAACAAAATTTATAGACTTTAATAGGCATGTACCCGTAGCCACCCCCCATAAAAAAATCTTGGATCCGCCCCTGAGGTGCAATTCTGAGCCTGAACATTTTAAGGCCTCCACGGGATTCGAAACCATGACCTTTGCGATTCGATGAAAACGTTCTATCACCGCTAGCTACACTGATCGGGTGGGAGCTTGGACCGGGGGGTACTCCCATATATGTACATACCGCAGGATAGGGTACTGTAAAATTCCGGTTATAAGCTTTGGGAAACCTCGTAAGGGTTTTTGACTGACAAGCAAAAAATGTTGTGATGAATTAATAAGCGTTGTTGTAAAACTAATTTAGTGCAAATTATTGCAAAGAATTGCTGATAAGGAACTGTGGTGTGCTAATATATAGAAGTAGGTATTGGCTTATTACACCGGGGGAGCTTTTAAGCAGGGGGTGGAGGCCTTATAACCGGGATTTTACGGTATGGTTTTTGAAGTGCTCAGTCCTTAAATAGGGTATCCTTTTTGGTATTATGATCCTTGGTATGGGCTCCTTTAAATTGTATTAGCCAAATTACAGTACCCACACTGTCACCCAGCTATGAAAAAGATATGGTTATGATGGCGTATTAATAATAATATAAATAATAATCGAATATTTATGCAAGATTACCCTCCAGTACCTTTGTATTGTTATCAACGGAGTCCTATTCAGTCTAGTATTCCATGCCTGATGCTAAAATTTTCTTGTACAGGAAAGAAATAAAAACGACCTGTTCACACAATTTTGAGTTATCGTTTTTCCCTTAAATTGGGTGTCAATTTTCGATTTCCTGCCCTTAACGTCAGGGTGACCTTCGCGGCACACACCTATCCTAAATTGACGGGTGTACCCCCACCCCCTTCCCCCTCTTGCTTGGTCCACTGCGATTTCCGTTTATACCCGAAAAATGTTGAATATGATAATGATAGCTGCGAAATGTCCGAACATTTATCTGATCACTGAGATTCCAACACCCCATCCAGACCCTTTTTTACGAAATTTTAAAACGAATATAGCGTGTAGCTGGATAACTTCGAATGTGGTATGTCTTGTGTGTGTCAGTGATCTAAGACTAGACTTTAAACAAATCGTTTTGCTTTGCCGGAGACATAAACAGGAAGAACTATATCGTCTCATCAGAAATATTCAATGAGACTTAAGATAACCCTTCAAAGCGACTTTAAATGGGCTAAACAAGGTTAAACTGGATTTCGCAAATGAAAGTTTCTGATTGTGTTCAGTAATCTACAAATTTGCCGAGTGAAACTACTCCATATAATTCGAACAATTTGAATAATTTTTACCTTTTAAAATGTGTCAAATACAACCTCTACAACAGAGAGCTATATATTATCGGTTTGTTTCAAATAAAATTACATATTTTGTCCAAGCGTTACCTTTTATTGTCTCGAGTCAGGGGTATAGATGTGATACTCAGTACTGTATTAAAAACTGAATAAATCGCAAAACTTCAGTTGTTATTCATGGATTACGCTTTATACGGATATCCCATTAAAAAGGATATTTTCCGTGGTCCTTACGCTCCTATGAACGGTTTTCGAATTTATCGTTTGTTGTTTCTAGTTATAGTTCACAAAGCTTTGAAACGTCAAGTTTAAATTAATGAGAAAAACAAACGTTTTTGTGAAACTAAATTAATATACAACTGAGTGTGCAATTCTTAGCTCAACACTCAAAAGCCCTGAAATGCCCTTGAGAGGCATTTAAAGCACAATATTCGAATGATATATTTGAAATATATCATTCTTGACCTAGCATCCGCTCGTTTTTCAAGTGCGACCAAACCCCCCAAAACGCCCCTCGCCTCGCCTCGCCTCAGGCTTGTGTCAAATACTCGTTGGCTAGCTTCTCCTCCGTGTACAAACTGGGTTTGTTTCAAAAGATATATAAAAGACTAGAAGGAGTAATTATTCACGATATCAGTCAACGGCACACCCCGGGGAGGAGGTGGGGGGAGGGGGGATTTTTGGTGGCGGTTTGCCGCCTGGTTCTTCAAATCCTGAATTGTTGCAGACCTGGCCGGCTACGTTTATACGCTCTCGTGATTCCCTTCGCGTAAAACCTATACCCAATTTTAGACCAAAAATGGTTAAAATCTATACCTATACCCCTTTTCAGAACAAAACGGCTGATAAACCATAGCCTTTGGGACGGATATAGCTATACGAGCTATATAGCTTATATAAGCCCCCCTTCCCCACTCCCCTTCGTCAAAAAAAAAAATCCTGCAGCGCATTGACGGCCACATTCGTGATCTCGGGATCGCGTACAGTACAAATTATTTCCTGCTGGGGAACTGACTGAGAGGTTAACATGAAAAAAATAGTTAATGGAGAAAAGAGTAGCTTTAACGTGATTAATGATGAAACACCTTACCTTATAGATATTTTCCTTATTGAATAACTGAATAGCGATATTCATTCACGGTAGCCCAGCAAGAAGTTTCCGGCGAGTTGGTCATGAGATCCAAGCTTCTTGTCGATTCTTGGCAAACCAGTTTTTACATAATCTTAATTCACGATAAGTAAATTTCCCCCTTGTTAAACTGACAAATCAGAGACTTGTTTCCTTCTCCTTCAAAATTGAAGAAATCGATGAAACGGCTTGATTACGACGAATTGCGTATTTTCGTAGCTGGCCGGTCGGTTGCGTGTTTTGATTTGGCGGCAGTGGAATGGGTCGGTCAACCGGACACTTTATTTTGAAAAGAAATATGAAACGCACTGCCAGTGGGAAACAAGTTTATCAAGTTTGTGACGGTTTATTCTCTAAACGTACCAAGCGTATGTAGAGTTTGGAATCCAACAACGTAGTGTTTGTAGTTTAAAGATGAGGACGAACAAACAAAAAAGAATCATGTGCTACGAGTATTTGTAAACGACTTTAAAAAAAGCATTACACAGAATTTACTAGTCTCGATTTCCAGCCGTTTGAGGGAGACATGCGCATTTGATCATTTACATGGAATATGCGCAATATAAGCATGTAAATTATTATTATTATTATTATTATTATTATTAATTTAGACGGGTTTCAGTCATCCTCAGTCCAGTCCGTGCGCGAATTGAAGCAACCCGGGCGCACAAAACGGATTGAAATCGAGGCTATAATCCGCCTATCCTTCTGGAACAGGCTAACTAAAAGGAATATATCAGTTTAATGAGTAGATGTAGTGGAATGACACCGGTTTTTATTATTATTATCATTATTTCTATTATTATTATTATTATTATGTTTATTCCTTTAAGGCTCAGGCACAATGTTCTGTCTGGTTGATATTCCCTGGAAGCGGGTTCCAACATGTCACCATGGGTTCCAGGACTTTTCTTTCTTTCCTCTTACAAGGACAGCACCTTTCTCAGGATCTTTGCTGTACCCAACAATGCTGTTTTCTGAATAGTTTCCATTCTTATGGTTACACCAATTTGCTTCATGTACTTCTCACAGTAGACTGAAATGGCACCTAGTGCCCCGATAACAACTGGGACGACAGTGACTTTCCGCATGTGCCAGAGTTTTGCCACTTCATTTTTCAATAGTTGGTATTTCTCAATCTTCTCGAGCTCCTTATCTCTCACCCTGTTGTCACCTGGGATGGCAACATCAATTATAATCACCTCTCTCTCTTTCTTATCAATAAAGACAATGTCTGGTCTTCTTGCTTCAATTTTCCGATCACGTTGGACTGTGAAATCCCATAGTATCTTGAAGTTTTCACTTTCCACCACTCCCTCAGGTTTGTGTTCGTACCAGCAGTTAGCTCTTTCAAATCCACCTTTGCCACAAAGTTGCCAGTGAATATACCGTGCTACGTTATCGTTATCAGCTTACTACACTCACTTACCAAATGGGCCACCGTTTCTCCCTTGCTTCCACACATTCTGCACAAAGGAGATTCTGCTGTGTGATCAATATGATGACTTATATAATTTGTTCTCAAAGCCTGTTCCTGGGCACTGCATATCAAGGCTTCATCAGTACATCCTTTCAAGTCTCCTCTTGCAATCCACTGCCAAGTTCTATCCCAGTCAATGCCTTCCTTTTCTCTCACATACTGCCCATGCATTCTTTTCTGCTTCCATTATTCACTCTCCGTCTCCTTTGCTTCATTAACTTTGTATTCCTTTGGGTCCGCAGCCTCGGAGATTATTATTATTATTATTATTATTATTATTAATTTGACGGGTTTTATTGAATAGAGAGATGACGGAGATATTAGGGAGTTTTAGCAACCACGACGGTGACGTCAGCGAGAATGGCACAGAACAAAAAGTTTAATGGGCGAAAACAATGCTTGCACGTGCGTTTTACATTTTAGTACATTTCTTAGCAGTTTCCTGTAAAACAACAACGTCAAATGATCAAATTCGAGGTTTTGTAGAGAACGTGAACATAAGACGGTCAATTTTCCTTTCTCGATATGAACTTGAAAGCCGTCGCTACGAATTCAGCTCATGGACAATTCAGTCACATAAGACAAATTCAAGAAATTGGAACAATCGCAAAGTAGTACCAAAGAGCGGGAATTCGTTTTTCAATGATGTTTTCTTCGCCGTTACCGTCATGGTTGCTTAAGCTCCCTATTATAAGCATTGGCCTAGCCAATTACAGTGGGAAAAAAGTCCTGATAATTTCATAATTTCCTATACATGCCAACTTTTTCCGAGTGGTAGGCGTGAGAATTTTTTCGCGGGAGGGCCAGGATTTCGATGACGACCCGGCCAAATCCAAAGACAGCCCGATCTATTCCGAAGCTGTTCGAAGATGCTCCGAAGAATTCGGAAGTTTCCATGGACCTCAGACCTCCGTTTAATAACATCCAGCTCTAATCGTAATGTTCAGAACGCTAAAAACCTACAAAAAAGTATTTTTAAATGGATAATGCGATCAATTAAGGCTGATAGTTCAAATCTGTAAGTCAGGTGTGAGAAATTGCACCATAGGCTAAGGCGAGAGTTGGCGTGAGATCGGAGTTTTGGACACGCAGGCGTGAGACCTGGCAACCTCGTTCCCAGGGTCTCTCTTCTTCCCGCCCCCTGGAGCGGGAAAAAAAGAGACCCTGGGAACGAGGTTGGAGACTTGGCAGGTATAATTACCCAGCGGTAAACCTACCAAAAATTTAACACGCACAGTCATAAAGAATCGCCAGTTCGCATTCAACACACAGTGAAACAGAAAGAGCACCCCCCCCCCCCCCCCCCCCCCCCCCCCCCCAGACGAATTCGCGATCCTCATGGAAACTGTTTTTAGTTGAATTTTCAAAGAAATAACTCCGGGGGGGGGGGGGGGGGGGGGGGGTACTCTCATATATAAGCTATAGGGGCATGTGCCGTTGTGAAGGATATGAAAACAGTTTAGTCTGAGATAGGGTATAGAAATCAGATTTCTGGTCTGTGTTATGGACTGATAGAGTTTCTGGAAAATAGTGAGTCTGGGATATAGGGTGGGATTTTTGGTGTGTAGTCTACTGAATAGGGTTTCAAAATGTAACAGAGCATGGTCTGGTACAAGATATTAAAGGGTTTCAAAGGTCCAGTGGCACACCACCACACAAAAATGTACAGATACTGAACTTGACCAAATAAAGGGAAGATGGACCAAACAAACCGCAACAGACAACGAAACGGTCATGACAACCATTTGTGAGTGCATGTTTATGACGGTCTTGTGGGTGCGTTTTGTTATTGAAATATTAATGAAAATAGATTGCCAGCACTCTGCAGATATTTATATCTTAATTTTTGGCTGGATTATAAAGCATAGCTTCTGTAAAATAATTTGAATATGTAAGGAATTGAAAATAGATTCCAATTTTTTTGTTCACATTCACTGCGTTGGAATTTTGCCCTGCAGACGTTGTCAACATTGATATCAAATCCTTCGCAACCAGTCAAGAGACTTCGGAATTTTGAAGAGAAACAGACAGTACTTTTTTCTGGCTAGGTTATGTAACTGAGAGCGATAATTCCAGTTATATTTATACAGAGCAGGAAATACGTCCATCATTAGCACTTAGTTGGCATTTGCCCCAATGTTAAAGGTTATATTTCTTATTTTACTCTACGACTAAATATGCACTGTAAAATCAGCAAAATCTTCTTTCAAGACATAATCATAATTTTGAAATGTAACAGGAAGCAGCAATATATGCAAGTCGCATTCTGTCACTCAGATGAACCGTTTTTAAGACTGAGCATCGTGTTCATGCACCAGATTTACGCAATATTGGTGTGTCTTTGTTCGGGGCATCATGCAAGGTCAAGTTTACAAGCCTTAACAGAGCTTAGCAAGAGTGCTGCAAACTGGAGTCTGCTTAGGACACCCAAAATCACGCTTAACACACCAAAAAATCAATCAATCAATCAATCAATAAAATAATAATAATAATAAAATATCTCCCATCGTCGGCCATTCAAAACACAGTCAAACCTGCTTTAAGCGGACACCTCCGTAATGCATATACAGAGGGAGAGGGTGGTACTCGCCATATGTAAGCTATACCATAGATATCTGCCGCGGGATAGGATATGGTTTTTTAGGTCCCTTTTTGGTATTGTGATCCTTGGTTAGGATTGACTCTCGGAAACTTCATAAATTCGTTCGTTCATTGATTATATACCCTCATACAAGAAAAACAAGTTTTTAGCGAGCAAAACAGTCATTAACATCACAAAGGCCGCGTCCTATTTCACTGAAGTCCAACTTCGTGAAGATGGAGTCCTCTTACTGATTCTTTATTATTTTCTGTAAGTTATAAAATGATGTATAACATTTCGGTCTGATTGGAATTCTCATGTGTTTAGTCATTGAGTACTCATTGAGTATTGGCAATACTCGATGAGTAATCAATTGATTACTCATTGATTACCCATTGATTACTCATTGATTACATTGATGTCATTGATATCATTGATTAGTTAAGCCTGGGAAAGTGCATTGCGCCATCTGAATTCGAGCTAGTACATGAAATATTTCTCAAAATCCCGGACATTCTGGCGAATGCGTGTGTAAAAAACTTGTCGATGAATTCGTCATTCAATGCGTAAATCCATATATAAATACAAGCAAAGAATATCGATTCGTCGGGAAATGCCAACGTCGCACTTCCTCAACCGTCTCAGACATCACAAGCGAAAAGAAATTGCTTTTATTGCGGTGAAAGATGGCCACACGATCCTAAAAGTTGGATGTCCTGCGCGAAATCGTAAATGCAACTCATGTCATAAATATGGCCATTATGCGAAATTCTGCTCAGCCAAGAAGTCGTCAGGTCAAACCCGAAGTTCTCGCAAAGGAAAACAGTCCCGTGAACGTCGTAATCTCAAGGAAAAGCCAGGACAACATGTCAACAAGTGGAACCAGAGTATGGGCAACACGAAACCCCGTCAAGCTCTGATGATGAATACACATTCAGGGTAGAAACTCCAGCCTCAGGGGGTCAGTGCTTCTTTTGTCTCGCCTGTTGAAAGTAAATGGTGTCTCGTGCAAGTTCTAAAAGGATTTAATTAATGACTCTGGCAATTTTCTTTCACTCCCTGTTTTCCAAAATAAATATAGCCTGAAAGTCCGGCCTTTAGCTTTTTATGGATTAATATCTGCAGTCAAACTTCTGAAAAAGCACCGCATACCACAAAATACAAGGCCTCCGCTAAAGTATGAAGGGTTCTTGACTAAATTCGTAGGAAATTCAAAAACAAGCAGTAAACTTGTATATAAGAAACTAGTATCAAAAAAGAGTGAACTACCTAGCTCAAGCCAACAAAAGTGGCTTGAGGATATTAACGTTACGATCAACTGAAAAACTGCTTACCAGCTATCCCTTCAATGTACAAAGAGTACAAAACTTATAGTTTTTAATTTTAAATTTTTACACAGAAGAATATCGACTAACAACTTTCTGAAAAATATCGGACTCGTCGATAGCGAAAAATGTACCTTCTGCCAAGAAGAGACAGAAAAACTGGTACATCTGTTCTGGGAATGCCCAAAAACTCAGTCCTTCTAGATTAGTATTTCCTTATAGCTTCAGTCATGCAAAATAATTGAAAAAGAAACGCTCTTACAACTGGGCACAGCGCTGGGCTTAATACCAGTAGGTCAAAATACAACCTTCAAATTAACTTTTGCTGCTTACTTGCTAAATACTATATTTGGCTGTGTAAAATGAAAGAATGTCCACCACTGAACTAAAATATTTCTTACATTAACCACTGTGACTTGATACTAGTCCCCTAAGAAATAAAAAAAACATGTATAATTTCTTCTTCTTCCCCTTTTTTTTCTTTCCTCTCTTTCTCTCTCTCTCTCTCTCTCTCTCTCTCTCTCTCTCTCTCTCTCTCTCTCTCTCTCTCTAGTGTAGTTGTACAGTATTTACTTCTGTTTCTATACGGCTTTCATGTAAAGAAGTTATGTAACTTATGAAATTACCGTCTCAAATAAAAATCAATCAATCTCTCTCTCTCTCTCTCTCTCTCTCTCTCTCTCTCTCTCTCTCTCTCTCTCTCTCTCTCTCTCTCTCTCTCTCTCTCTTTTGTTTTTTGTTTTGCTGTTTTTTTTTTTCAGACTAAATTTAGTTTTAAAGTAAATGTTCTTATAAGCTAGCAGTTATAGTATTAAATTTACAGTAAGAAGAATATAAAAATATTGTGAAATATATAGAAGTAAGCTTAATACTGCACGTAATGTGTCATGAATTATAATGTTTTTGTAATGTAATTATTTCTGTCATATAACCGGTTTTTTTTAATTAAAAAAAAGTTCTTAAAGGACTCTGGAGCCAGTGTAAACGTTGTAAATTTGAATGCATCCAAGGTGTTTATGTCAATTACTTTGCAACCTTGTGACACAAGAGTGTATGCTTTCAACTCATGTGACCCGCTTTCTGTGATAGGAAAATTCGCATCCCTTGTAGAATCAAAGTGTAGTGCAGTTAATGCTGAGTTTCTTGTGGTGGAGAGTGAAACTTCTCTTCTGGGATATACCACGGCTATTAAGTAAGGAATACTTAAGATTGCAAATGCTGTATCAGTGGAGAAAAACATTTTCCAAAGGTACACTAGTTTGTTTTCTGGTCTTGGAAAAATGAAGAATGTTGAAGTTAAGTTGCAAATTGAACTGCATCGAAGAATTCCTTTTCACCAACGCAAAAGCCGAGAAGCCTGCGTAGAGTCCCTGCTTCAAGGGGACATCATTGAACCGGCCGTTGGACCAAACCCCCTGTGTCTCTCCAGTTGTCCTAGTCCCAAAGCCAAAGCAACCTCCTGGTGTTCGACTGTGTGTAGACATGCGTGAGGCTAATAAAGCTATTTCCAGAGAACGACACCGGCTGCCCACCCTTGACGAAGTGATACCCGACCTAAATGGTGCTACTGTGTTTAGCAAATTAGATCTTTATCAAGGCTATCATCAGCTGCTGCTGCTGCACCCTGATTCAAGACATATCACCGCTTTCTCCACCCATATTGGTTTGTTCATATACAAACGTCTCAGTTTTGGCATCAATGCTGCTGCTGGAAAATTTCAGAATGTTATCGCCTCTGCCATTAGTGACATTCCAAATGTTTAAAACATTAGTGATGCTGTCATAATCTATGGAGTGAACGTACAGGAACATGACAAGGCACTCCGTGCGTCGCTTCCAAGAGCTAAACCTTACTCTTCTCAAAGACAAGTGCCAATTTTACATGCCTCGAAATTGAGATATTTGGAATGGTCTTCAGTGGTCAAGGAATGTCAGCTGACCCTGCCTAGAAGGAAGCAATCAAGCAAGCAGATGTACCAGCCTCTGTGAGTGATGTTCGAAGTCTGCTGGGTATGGCAAACTATGTTTCTCGTTTCATCCGCAACTATGCAGATGTTGTTGCTCCCTTACGTGACCTCACGTATAAAGGCGTAGATATTGTCAATATTGTCATGACACAAGCCACACCCAAGGCACTGAGCAGAGATGACATCATTAGTGCTACATCACAGGATGCGACTCTACAAGAAGTGATGCGTCTCATCTCAAATGGCCAGTGTTGTGTCCAGTGAATGGAGCTGATCCAAGTACCCTCAGAATCTTTGCCAGTGTCAGGAATGAGCTGACCTTAGTGGCAGAAAAATTGTCCTTCGTGGAAATCTTATCATCATTCCTGAGGCTCTTCAGAAACGTGTGGTAGAACTGGCTCATGAGGGCATGCACCAAGGGTTAGTTAAGACCCGCAGTTTGTTAAGATCAAAGGTATGGTTTCCAAAGATGGATGCTGTCATCAATGAAGTTGTAAAGAAATGCTTTCCGTGTCAGGTTGCGACACCAAAACCCTCCCATGAACCGTTGAAGATGACTCCTCTGCCTGATGGACCATGGCAACATGTTAGCATTGACTTTTGTGAGGTTGCAGGACATTATGTTCTGGTAGTGATCGACGATTACTCGAGGTTTCCTGAAGTTGAGATCCTGCATTCTACATCTGCGAAAGCAGTCCTCCCTAAATTAGATCGCATATTTGCCGCATATGGTGTGCCCCAAGTTGTCAAGTCTGGTAACGGTCCTCCTTTTAATGGACATGAATTTACCCAATTTGCAAAGTATCTTGGTTTCAAACAAGTACACCGTAAAGTGTCTCCTCTATGGCCAGAAGCGAATGGCGAAGTGGAACGTTTCATGAAAACATTTAGAAAGGTACTCCGCACCACCACTAACTGGAAGCAACCGATGTACCAGTTCCTTCGGAATTATCGAGCAACTCCTCATTGTACTACCGGTGTTGCCCCTGCCACTGTCCTGTTTGGAAGACCAATCAGGATCAAACTACCCTGCCCTGTTACTGTGCCGTGTCGAGCCGTGCGAAACAAGTCCTAATCCAGCAATAATGCGCGAGCGTGATGCATCTCAGAAACTCAAGATGAAGAATCGTGCTGAAAGTAGGAGACCTGTCAAAGGTTCTGACATACAAGTTGGAGATACTGTGTTGGTAAAGCAACCAAAGCTTGGAAAATTCTCCACACCATAGTGACCATACTACCTGGTTCCATTGACAGGCACAAGCAAGAACCACAGCATGCTGGGAGCCGAATGAGGTGACCGGAAGGTGACACACGACTCTTCCTACTTTAAGAAGTTTTTTTCAGATACCTCGATTACCCCCATCAGTGATACTTTGGGAGAGACCTCAACTGACATGGACATGCCAGACCCCCTCCCATCTCTTGTAACAGTAAGTCAGGACCAAACCAACCCAGTGTCAGTGGACTATGATTGGACTACAATGTTCAGATGACTTACTAGTTAGACTTACTAGAAGAACAGTACTTTCTTGCAGTACCGTCAGTTCTAAATTAAAGGATTTACCGGTATTTGCTTTGCTGCATGTTTCTCATTTCGTATTCGATAAGTAGGATTTTTTGGTTAATATTTTATTTCAAACTGAAGGAAAGGAAAAGTGCAATGTTTATGTCACGTATTGCGTGACACACAGTGCCGTTATTACGTCATTAGCAAGGCATGCTTGGATTATGATGCGAGCGAGGATCAAATTTCACTCATGTTTCATCCGCGGTTCACATTATATCATTATCTTATATTCATATTCAAGTCTACGTAATATTTCTTTTTTTAAAAATACCATTGAAAAGCAAAGAGAAAAAAGTAAAGCGAAGCATTTTTTTTCGGATTGCCACACATTGACACCACAGCTCGAGAGCTAAGAAATGAAAACCATGCATAATTTTTTGCAGGTGTATTTTTCAACTCAATAACATGTCTAATTTATTTTGCAGCCGATAGTTTTCAAGTTCTCCCCCACTTTTCAATTCTTATGCAAATAATTCTTACTCGATTACTGGGAGCAAATTCTACGAAAAAGGTTCTGATATATATAAAGGCTGTTAGAATAAACGATTTTTTTTCTATTTCATAAACCTTTCAGCTGTATGGAACTGTCTTAAGTTAATGGTTGATGGCATCAGTAAAGTTAAACAACTTGTATGCATTAATGATTTTAAAGTTTAAATGCATGTTTTCTCTTTTTCGTGTAGCTAAAGAAATTTATTTGCATCACATAGCCTCCTATTTCCTTTGCTTTAAGCGAAAAAATGATCCTCTTTCCACGTGAAGCAAAGAAAATAGGTGGCAAAGAATGCATTGATGATTTCCACTGACCTCGTCGTCCTCTTTCTCTCAAAAACTGAATTAAAAACTAATGCCACTTGCAGAGGGCAAATATTTAAGGAGTTCTTTTGGCGGTTTCATCAGTGAAATTTACACAGCAGCGCTCCCAGTAAAAGCAATTAGTGTCAAATGCCAAACTATTTTGAGAATCAAGTAAAAAAACATTTAATGCAGCCGTCTGATAATTGAAGCGCGTCAGTTTTACCATTCCGTTCAGTGGCGGTTAGCTCAAAGTGAAAAAGGATCGACGCCTGAACTTTCCGGTAAGTAGATATATACAAGAATAACTGAGGAATTGTATTGAGTAGGAGTATCGTTTCTGTCCTTTTTCATAATGTCCTGTAGGTTTTAATATTTCTATAAGTCACTGACTGAACAGAATTTTATTTCGGAGAGATCCTTCCCCCAAAAATATGTCAAGGCACTGGCGCGCCACTTAAATGAGGTCTAGAAATAGTCGTTGATACTCCTACTGCATTGAAATAGGGCATAAATAAATTACAGTGTTTTCCAGTAAGTTTTGGCTAGAAAACGATCAACGCGAGCTAACGCGGGAACAATCCAATTAAAACCTCCAAAATTTAGAGGATCCTCCATTATTTTCCTCATTTGCTTTCCTCGAATAATCAATTTTGAGATCAAAATCGTCTCTATATGTAACTTCAATCCACGCAATTCTATTGAAAATTTGTATAATTCAAGTTGTAGCATAAAGAACAAGCGAAAAATTTCATTTTGTTTTAATTTGGTCTTTCAAATGCGCAGAATGCATGAGAACGTCCCTATCATTTTCAGAACTTCTCGAGTTCTTTTTTCAGAGAGTCGACACTTTTCCTATATCCGCAGTACTGTTTAAATAATTGAAGATAAATTGGTGATTAAGTACAAGTGGAGAAATTGAAGCCCTAGGATAGCGTCTGAAGCAGCTAGGCAAACGAGGGTCGAAGAAAGCTGGAACCCTCGCTCTCGACTCGACAGCTTGACCTGAAAATTTCATGTGCTCTCGGCGACTCATAAGGATTTTCCGGGGAGTGGGAGCACACCCATATAAAATAAAAAGGAAGAATTTTGAAAGGAGCCTCTTATAGCTTCTAGAAATCCATTTTGGGGATATTTCACATTAATTCTTACCCTTAAAGGACCTAAAGAGTAGTATCCTATTCTTTTTGAAAAGGTGTTCTGTCAGCATATTTTTAATTTCTGGCTTCATCCCTAAAATGTATCAGAATAATTCTGACGGTAGTCATTTTCGATTCAAAAACAAACTAAGAATTTAAACCCCTACAATTAAAAGTCCCCCCCGGGGTGGAATCCGCCGCGGAATTTTCATTAGAGTCGATGTCTAAATTCGCTCTCTTTAGGACTGTAACCCTCTTGTGCTTTCGGCGACTCTCAAGCGTTCTGGAAGAGTTGAAGCGCTTTCATTTATTAGTGAAATGGTTAAACACGCATTATGGAAACACTATGCTTCTTGTTTAATTTTCCGCGGTGAGAAAACAAGTTTGACTGTTTAATTATTTATTGCACAAGTTTGAGCATCTTAATTAAGCACGTTCACCAAAATTAAACTCATTTTTTATTAAAACCGTTTCCCTGGCGATGAGTCAAACTTTAAGGCAAGATATACGAAAGCTTTAATCTATGGTGAGAAAAATGGTCCATGCATGTATTTGTGGACGTTTTGTACATTTTAGTGCACAATAAATGAGAACTATGCAATATACCAGCTTTTTAAAGTTGTTGGATGGAAGGACAAGTATTGCATATGGAAATTTGAGTGCTGCACTTAACATTACACGACTTTAACACTGCTAAACGCTGACTTAACATCACAATTTTTGTCAGGTAATTTTCGTAACATCCAAAATGGTGCGATTACTGTGGTTACTCATCATATTTGTCACCATGGCTACAAGTGCATCACAGCAGTGCAAAGACGCCGCGCATATTCAATGAGAGGGAAGTACCCGAAAGGTCACGTGATTTCCAGCGGAAATGCTGCTGATATTGGTGATTGCTTGGTCAAATGTTCCAATGAGCCACGATGCAAAAGCATCAACTTCCGGTTTACAGGGCGGTTTTGTGAAATCAACGACGCCGACAGATTTACTCACCCATGGGATTATGGGCCTGGTTCAATGTGGTGTATATATATGCAGACAGCGATTATCCAGTCAAGGTAAGATTAATATTGTATCACTGTGCTGCCACTGTTCCTGTGTTCCACACTATAGTATCACTATCTTTTCTTATCATCGGCGTTTTAATGGTTTATTTATGGTTAATCAAATCATTAACAATTTGGTGATCCCGGTGCACGAAACACAAGCCATATTTATTTAGATTGTTATTATGAAATAAATGCATTACAATTTTTTGAATCTGATTGGTTAGGGGTAGAAATTCTCCTGGGGTCCGTTACCCATGATCAAAAGTCTTCAAAACTTTCCGGGCTCGACAAGATCAGTATGTTTTGCGTAGAAAATTTATCAACGAAAGTTTCATTTTCTGGTGATTTTGAAAGCTCAGCAAATAAAACCCATATTTGACAAAACAAGTCGGACTGGTTTGCAAACAAATTAAATACGCCACTGTTCATGAATTCCGTTTTAATCTTTTTTACCTTTTACATACGTACATACATACTTTATTTGATAAGTAGGTTGGATAACAGGCAGCCAAAGGGCTGATGTGGACCTTATATACTAAAAGTTAAGAATTACATTTGTAAAAATTAAAATTTATAAAATTAGAACTATATACAAATTAGATAGGACTATATGCAAATAAGTACATATAGAAAGCAAAATTACCATGTATCGTCAGATAAGAAATTTAAAATTTAAAAATATATATAATCATCTTTTTTGTTAGTTACTACTATTACCCCCCTATCAAATGAAAAATTGTCAATAATATTAACATGGTTATGTAAAATTTGTTTGTCGTGTTTGTTTGTTTGTCGTGCGTGCTCTATTTGAACTTGTTTGTCAGCGAGCGCGAGCGTTATTAAAAAAAATGATGACGAAATGACAGTCGTGTAGTTGTTTGGTCGCATGTACTTTTTGTACAACAAAGAAAGACTAAGAGATGAGATTAAACGCAAAATTGTTTGGATTTGTTGTTAATATTATTCATTACTTTTTCATTATTATTAATAAATAACTTTAAAGTTATTTTTAGAAGTCATACAAACGGAAGTCGGTTGGTTCCCGAGACGCAAATGCCTGTATATTCCACTTGGGAAAGCCATACTGCGTTATTCAACAGCCGCCATTACACGTTGGCACGCTGCGATGAGTTGCGATGACGTCACACTTTGCAGACGTCTCTGGGAACCAGCCAACCTCCGAACTTTAATTTCTTCTGTCCCCTTATTTTCTTTTGTAATAACACATCATACTTTAATTATTTAACCAAACAGCCGACATTCAAAGAGTACAACATGACACCTTTATGGATCAAGGCACATGCATCGTACATCAGTTCTCACTCCATAGCCGATCATCAGATAACATTTGGCGCAGTGTCACTGAAATTCGCGGTTCTTTTAAAAGTCCCATTGGTGGCCCCAGGGGAGTTGTCAGATGAAACTCCGCTGACCGTTGAAATAACAGTGGGCAATGACGTGAGCATCGTACAATCAGACGACAGCGATCCAACGTATGGTCTCTCAGACGGGACCAATTTCATTGGATTTAGAACACATGATGTAGGCAATTATGATGATTTTGCTCCATGTCATGGGTTCGAGGCTAAGTCCGGAGCATATCTGAGTGCACATGTAGCCACTGATCCTAACAATGTTCCAATGCCAAGCGACAGATTCTTCCCTGAGGAGTTTATCATCACCATGAAGCTGGATAAGAAATGGGGCTCCTGCTTCACTGCACATGACGGTGGTTTCACCAAAACGACAGAGTACAGTAAGCAACTGAAGCTGAGTCAGGGCCTGAGTCTTGAGGTTTATACAGAGGATAAATATGAAAGACTTGGTATCAAGTACATCAAGGTCACCATCAGGAAAACGGATTATTAGTCCACGGTAAAGGTATTTCAACCCTATTTAGACCGGGGCAGCGATAGAAAGTGTTACCTTTTTCAGTCGTTTATAAATTTAGAAGCATTTAACCAAAACCCACAACACGTCGTGAGATTATCTGAAATTTATCTGGGAACATTCAGTTCATCGGATGTGATTGAGTTTTGTTCATGACTTGTGAGGTTTCCATGACACCCGTATTTTGACAAGCCTGTGTATTCAAATTAAGATAATTTAAGCACTTTCCTTTTGATTTTGATTGATTTTGACTTAATTTTGGTACTTTTCTATAATCTTTGGCAATCCAAGATAGCGGATCCTAGCCAACGGCGGCCATTCGTAATGATGACGCGTCAACTAACGCCATCACGTCATGTGACTTACCTCAGCTTAGACAGTTTGTGGCATACTATAAACCCACCTAGTTTCATAGCCATATCTAATATTCCTGAAGGTACAGAGAGAGGGCGGAATACGACACAAGATCAATGATACAATTTAACGTATATTTCAAACTTTTAGTACAATATTTCCAGCCTTCTTCAGGAGCATCCAACAAATCGTTTCGGTAGAAAATTTCTTTGGAAGACCTTAGTTGTGGTCTCAAAAATTTGTAATTAATTCATCTTAATATATTAGGCAAAGTTGATAGTTTTACCCAGATACAAACTATTGTCGAAATCATATCTTTTTAAAATACATGCTTCAAATAATGTGAACCCCTTGCTCATACCTCAGTCAAATACAACCCAAGCGGGATTACACAAACGCTATGAAATGTGAAGAATAAAAGATTGTACCGACTCAATATCTTCCCGGCCTCAAACGTAATCTTTGCTTGTAATTACCCCCTCCCACAAGTTAGGTTCGCACACGTTGAACTTGTATTTTTTTTACTGATTATTACATTTCTGCCGGGACAGACAAAGAAACTTTCGATACTGCTGGAAAGAAAACCTTCAAATTAGCAAACCTTACGAATTTGACCATTATACCTTGCCTAGAAGCGGAGATATAGGTCAGTGAATGTCTAGATGTTTATACGGCGATATACGACGCAAATATTGCATATATACCCCATACAAACGTCTGCAAAATTAAAAGCTTCACTGACCTATATCTTCGCTCCTAAGCAAAACATAACTCTCAAATTTGAAGGACTTGCTAATTTTAAGATGTTCTCTGTAGCAGTATCGATGGTTTTTCTGTCCGAGCCAAAATTACAATTTAAAAAAACTACGAGGTGTATTTCCAGTAGTAATCAGAAACGTCGCGTTTTCCCGTGAGCGGGGTCTTCCATAAAAAATCTGACGGGTTGCTCGTCGTACCTTTTAGGGGTCAAAATTTGTAGATTGGTACCGCTTAGGTTGCTGAAATCTAAATGACCACCATTAGAATTATTGCGGTGCCTTTTAGAGTATTGGGCCCAAAATATAGAGGTTATTCAGCGTGAAGTTGTGTAATACGACTAAACTGAACTGACGTCAGTGAAAATGCCGGCCCAGCCGTTTTTCACAACTTTTCGCTGAGAAAATTGTTTATTATACGATAGTAATCTTCTCCTAAAACTAAGATTTTGAAACTGTTTTTCAAAGCGCGGTCAGAAGAGTGTAATAACGTGCCATATTTGAATTCGTTTTGATGCGTATTTGCACTCTACAAAGCTAAGTCGAATAATAAAAAAGAATATAATATGCATATTGGTACCTCTTAGGGATGAAAATGAATTCAAGCCACGCCCATCAAACGAGAATCTGGTACCTTTTAGGGTGTTTTTAAACAATTTCCGACCAGCATCCCTGACATTTTTTATATGGGAGTCCCCCCTCGCGCGCGTTATTTGCGCCGCATGTACATAAAGCAATTCAGCTATTTATTTTAGTTCTAGGTAGCACTTACTGAGACTTTGATTATAACGATTAGTACTTGTTTATTAATAACAATAGAGCAGTTTTCAATTGATTGTCGAATATAATTCTTTTACACTTTGGTTTCGCATTACAAAGTTTGTGATTGATTAAAAAAAAATCGCGCCACGTTCTCAACCAATCACAAGTAAAACCAGAACTCGTGTCCTGGTCACATGTCAAATTTCTTCGAGTTCTGATTGGTCCCGGCATTGGTTTGTCTGCGTCTGTTATGTTTGGCCAAAATGATAAGTTAGCCAGTTTGCTTTTCGTTTTAGAGCGGTTTTCAATCAGCAGTGCCAAAAGTAATTTCGCGACCGCTTTGGTTTTGCGTTGCTTTGTGATTGGCCAAAAAATCTTGCGCCACTTTCTCAACTAATCAGAAGCAAAACTAAAACCAATCGTGACTTGCACGAACGCGTTTTCCCGCGCTTGGCGCCGGCTACGTGTATTTTATAGGAGTTCTGATTGGCTCATGGAATTGTCTGCGCTTGTTGTGATTGGTCAGAGTAATTACTTTAGTTCTGGTTTTATAGATGAAGCAACAATAACAACAAAGATATTAAATGTAAGGAGAAATTAAGACTCGGAAAAAAATCCGAGTCCCAGATGGGATTTGAACCCACGACCCTCCGTGATCTAGTCGGATGCTCTAACCACTGAGCTACTGGAGACTCTATGGTGAGCAAGGGTCAATTTGTGGGTCTTGACTGGAACCGCATCGCGCGGCTACACAGCCAAGTATAGACTAGCACATGTGAAACTCACTAACAGCATCGCGCTGTCACATTAAAGCATATCAAGATGCAGCCAACCAACCTCCAAAGTGAGTATATAGATGATTTACGATACTTAATTGGTTTTACGATACTTAATTGAAAAACGCTCTAAACCACATTTAGTTGAAGACCACTCTATTTTCAACTTTCAATAGGTATATCTAGGATGCAGTATACGCTGATATGAATTATTTGTAAGTACCAACTTCTATCCAAACAGTATAGGATTTCGACTTATTTATTGTTTTCAGAATAGCCAAAAACAAAGTCCCAAAAGCACTTTAAGAATGAACTCTAATTGACAATATACTATTTTAAATTAAAATTCGATTACGTGCTTTATTCTCATTTGTTCTGAGTAGTAGACATGGATGATCTGAGATATTGCATGGAGTACTCAGACTTGTTGAGAGTTATAGAATGTGGCTTTTTAGTAGCGGACTTACTTATTTACTAAGAAAGTAAGCTAACTTGTGGCAAGTTTCTAGGACAATATTTAGTGCATGTAAATAGCAACAATACAGTTATGTAGCACTGATACATTTTATTCAGCTAGATCATGCATGTGCCTGCTAGAAGCATGTTTATTTAATGGGCTATAGAGAAAGACGAGAAAGTGCATTCGCCAAATAAAGTTTATAATTTATCTCAGTGAAATAACCGTAAATTACTCAGAGTTCGGTAGTCCTGTGTCTTTTCTGGTCGTGTCTACCAGGAAAACATACAGGGCTACTGGAATGTGAGTAATTTATGTTTACTTTAGATAAATTAAACATTATTTAGTCGAAATGCACATTTCTTTAGCCATGCTAAAACTTGTATTTTGTCCAGGAGCCCATAATGGCGCCTGTTTTGTCTTACCGATGATTAATTGATTTTCGTAATACTAAAAGTCTTTTTGAAATTAACTAAGAACTCACATCAGGTTGTGCAATTGAAATGATAAGTGCGGTTACTCACACCGCGGTAAATGGCATTTCCCATGGTAGATCATCCCGCGGTGCATTACACTTGGGTTCAGAGTATACCACGTTAACCAGCGGTTACACGCGATTTGTAATTTGCCAAGGTAAAATATGTCACGTAATTCAGTGAATCACTTTTCCTTTGCGGTTACGTGTTGACGTCAAACGGAGCATCGCGATTGGCTCTTGTAACTTGGGCATCAAAACACCATTGCAATTTACCACGTTAAATGTCATGGGCGCTTTGTGTGATCTTTTTTATGTATCCATGGATATTTACCACGGGAAATTTACCTCGGGAAATGTCGGTCACACTCACTAAGTGCAGTTTCCCGTGGTGAAAGGCGCATTTACCACGGTAAAAGTGTCCCGTGTAACCACACCTAATATCTCTAGAGTTAGGTATGACTTTTTAAAGGGGCTATGTCGCCATTTTTAGTGTAAGTTACTTTAAAAAGGCAAAATACATCTTTATATCAGTGAAAACCCAAAAATAAGGGTCCAGTTTTGTTTAAAATTATTCTACTAGCTAGTGCTCCAAGAATAAAAGCAAGTGTCTTGGGCTGCAGATGGCCAAGATAGAAATGGATTGCATCTTGAAAACAATTGGGCTAATTTTTTTAAGTTTATCGCTTCTGTCTTGGAAAATTCGATAAAACTCTGATTATGGTCTATCAGGCCTGTGGTCTATTTTCTCTTCGACAATTCACTTAATATCGTCCTCTAAGGCCCGGTTCAAACGTCGATTTTCACATGTGCCGAACCTAATGCAAATGAGCAAAAATCAATCAATCAATCAATCAAATCTTTATTTTAACACAAAATCTATTGTTCTTGCTCATTTGCATTAGATTCGGCACATGTGAAGTTCGACGTTTAAACCGGGCCTTAGTGTTCTGTATAAGCATTTTGTGTATGACAAAGGTACTTAGTTTTAATTTGTAGCAGTTTTGACCCAAAAACCTCCAAATGACCATGACGTGGCTCCTTTAAACAAGCTTAATTTAGAAGATTTAAAAAAGATCGTCGTTTATGTCAACCAAGCTGTAAAAATTATTTATGCTTCATTTTTCATTGTTTTATCAACTTTGACGTCAGTTGTGTAACCAACAGACTTTGAAACTATCAATAAAACCGAGTTTCGCGCTCACTTGATTTTAGTAAGTTGTACAGGCGCTGCCGACGGGCTCTTATTCCAAATCGTACGTTTTGGAGAGATTCAGATTTTCCACGGAAAGTTCTGTTACACCACTAACCGTTTATCGTGTATCACATATAACGGGTTGCTCTAACCATTTACACACCCTGTGATACCCATCTCCCTGTCGAAACTAACCTGATTAGAAAGATGTAAAGTTTATCAAGTTACGAGCATGGGACAAAAAAGAAACATTAGATCGTTTTTCCTGACAGGATTCGAACCTATGACCTTGCACACACCAGTCGGATGCTCTAATCACTGAGCCACGAGATACTAGGTTCATGTTTGACATGCGTCGGCCTGTGTACTGCAAGAATCAGCAATGTCAAAAGTGATAGATAAAGAAAAAAGATAAAGTGAAAAAGATGTAATGTTCATTATGTCACGAGCATTGGGCAAAGAAGAAAAAGAAAAAAAGGACCTGACCAGGATCAGGTCCTGATGTTTTGACCATCTTCTAGTCTTCTTTATACTGTTTCTGAATATTTTTCACGCTTTTTTACAGTAAAATGTTAATACAATGATCCCTCTAACTAAATGGAGGGAGGTTATCTTTATTTATATCTTTCGTTATGTTTACGTCTCTTTACTTCGATTTTAGAGGAAGGTAAGATGTTTAGAAAGTCCGGAGATTTTGAGAAAATTATAAGATTTTTAGACTTTTACAAAAAAGAAACTTGAAGGGGGCTATATCACTTATTTTCACTGTCACTTTGAATGCCAAGATACATATTTCAATAATTAAACCTAAAAATATAATGGGCCAGGTTTGCCAACAATTACTTTACGAGTGGAAAGAAACTAGTATTTTTTTTTATTTTCTTAGGCTGTGGGTGGCCAGGTTGGAAATGGACGCAAGTGTCTCCCCGCGTGTCTTGGAAAAAATCGCTTAAACTGAATATGGTTCTGTTCTTTTCATTTAACTTTTGACGTTTACAAATAGTGGCATTTAACCAAAAGCCCCCAAACGTACAATGTAGTGAGATTTTCTGAACAACCTGCACACTCAAGAAATCATCAAACAATATGCCGTAAGATGGCCGCCTTATTACAGGTCAAACTGCCTTTAAAATGCACGAGGTGCAGTCTCAGTCAACCTAATACACTCAGTATTTCCAAATTTCCCGAGGGGAATGCCCCTGGACCCTCCTAAAAGCTCGTACCTGCGGCGCTCGTAAAATCGCGCCTTGAGCGCTCTCGCGAGTTTTGGATTCCAACCCTCCCTCTTTCCCCCACCCCCCCCCCCCCCCCACCCCCCCCCCCCCTCTTTCCCCCACCCCCTTCTTGAAAATGCTGGCTACGCCCCTATGAGTTTATAGGAAACGAAAAAAAGTTATACTTAGAATGTCAAAACAGAATTTCTAGATTCGCTTCGCAGACTTTCTAGAAGCAGTCAATGAATAGCCTGCAATTGGTATAGGATTTAATGGAGTCGGAAACCAATTGTAGAATTGCACACATTTTAGGCATCCTACTGATGAACAGTTACGACACAGAGATATATATATATTTTTAGCCACTACTGTGATTTTGAACTGTTTACCGGAGCTATCGATCATTTCTCAAGTCTCTGTCAACTTGAGACAAAATATGGTTTTGATTGCACGCATCATTAGTTCACTCGCTTGCATTCTAAAACTAGAAAGGGATTGCTAGCAATTAAAAAAAAATCAGCGATCTCTGCTGGCAGTTATTCAAACCGAGCTAAATAAGTATGAAAACCGCAGTTTTTTGGTAAAACGCCGTCACTTTTGAGCGGGTTGGAGGGAGCGACACTCCGCACTCCTCATCGAGTATTCATGAATCAAATGCAAAGCGTAAATGTAAATACAAACCAATTATCTTTATCCCGGTAATATCAATATCCACTCGCGGTGACTTTCTTGCTCACGTATGAGCTCAAGGTTACGACGCCGTGCGTACTTTAAGCAGTCTTTATGAAATTATTATTACTTAGTATGACTTTTTTTAAAAAGTTTTTTTTTTCTATGGTGATATATTATCTTTTTATATTATATAAAATGACATGCGAGATTTTTCATGAATTTTAATCGTGCCTGCTCTTTTGTAGTCTCCTACGCAGCCGTTATTAGGGCTCGTCACAACGGCTGCGTAGGAGACTAACTCTTTTGAGGATAAAACGGTAATTTGATTTATTCACACTTGTCAGCCTACTGTGAAATTTGCATAATTTTTTCAATTTCATTTATCGATCATTTACCTGATTTAAGTCTGTTTACTCGTCTTAACAGCTGATCAGAAGTACGAAAAATCAAAGCATTAAACAGCCATTAAAACCAAGGAAACTAAAGAAGGAACAGAGAATACATAACGCAAGATGGAAGAGAAACCACGTGAAAGGAAAGATTCTGAGGAAATCAGTAAAGGAAAGCCAAACGTTTTTCAAAGATTCAACGCTGTTTGTGGATGCACGCTTGAATTGTTTCACTACAAAGTCGTGTTCTTTACATGTTATGCCGCGTTCGCTTGTTTGTTAACTTTTCTCTCGTTGTATTTCAAACAACTGGGCTTGTCCGCTTTCCAGACTGGCATTCTTGTTGGCATTCGTCCCTTGTGTCAAGCCATAGGAGCGCCATTTTGGGGGATACTCGCAGATAAGTACAAACAACGCAAAGCGATACTTCTGCTCGGTGCGTCTGCTTGGTTAATCAAGAATATGTTAATTCTAGCCGTACGTCCAAGCCATGAAGTCTGCGTTGTAAAACCAGTTACATTTGGAAATGAATCTTCCAGTCTTTTTGAGAGAGATGCCTTGGTAATCTCTCGATCAAACGATACGCTATCATCGGTTGCAGCGACCACAAGCCCCGCTCTTGATAAACACAAATATTTTGTCCAGGTGGATAGCGGAGAGCTCTCGGACATATTCCACATTTTACTGGTGCTCGTTCTCGTTGGAGAGTTGTTCGGTTCTATTGTTCATCCTGTGTTAGACGGATGTATTGTCGATTACCTTGGCGATGAGAGAACAAAATACGGGAGGATTCGCGTATGGAGCTCAGTGGGAATGGTTTTAGCCACAGCGACGGCCGGCCTTATAATCAATCGTCATACTTATCAATACTGCGGCAAAACCCGCAAACATTATGCCATTGCATTCTACATATTTGCCGCTTTAATGGCGATAATGATCATTTTCGTTTTCTTTGTGAAAATTGTGTATTCCGAGATGCCAAAAAAATCGCAATCAGGGATCAAAGATCTGTTCAATTCTCGCCTTAAAATCTCTTTCTGGTTTGTGGCGATTGCCATTGGAATGAGCGATGGATTCAATAGTGACTTCACCTCTTGGTTTCTTGACGACCTAAAAGCGACACCATTTCAGGTTAGTAGAGTTTCATTAAACAGTAAGGTGGTCAGGTTCTAAAACTGATCATTAAATACAGAGAAAATGAAGGAATAAAATCGCCAAAATCTATGCTGATTATAAGATCGGGTTTACAAACTACCGTCACGCTTATGATTAGTTTGTTCAAACTTGATAAATTATTAATATATTTGAGAACTACTGTTACAATGATGATGGCTTACCAGTTAAAAGCGTTCCACTTGAAAGCTGCAAACTTTGCCGGAACTACAAGACCTACAAACTTCAGTGCATGAAACTTTCCCTTTATTTGTATTTTACCCGAATGACAGACTCAAAAGTCACAGTAAAGCTAGAATTAGCTTACAGGAAAGTTAATAGTAGACAATAGTTAGGAAAGTTAATAGTGCACCTGAGAGCCACCTTGAACAGCATAAAAACAATGACCACAGGAAAGTAATGCTCAGTAGCTTTCATTTGAATGGTCACACTTTAGGGTTTCATCCACAGACTCAAAAGTAAGAACCACCTTGTACAGCATAATAAACAACACCACAGGAAAGTACTGCTCAGTAGCTTTCATTTGAATGGTCACACTTCAGGATTTCATCCACAGACTCAAAAGTAAGAACCACCTTGTACAGCATAAGATACAGTACCACAGGAAAGTACTGCTCAGTAGCTTTCATTTGAATGGTCACACATTAGGATTTCATCCACAGACTCAAAGGTAAGAACCACCTTGTACAACATAATAAACAGTACCACAGGAAAGTACTGCTCAGTAGCTTTCACTTGAATGGAACTGAATGGTCACACTTTAGGATTTCATCCACAGACTCAAAAGTAAGAACCACTTGAACAGCATAATAAACAGTACCACAGGAAAGTACTGCTTAATAGCTTTCATTTGAATGGTCACACTTTAGGATTTCATCCACAAACTCAAACTTTATTCCACTCCGAAAACTGCCATTTCATTGTATGTCACGTGACTTTTAGGAGTATTTTGGCGGGCTTGTCCAGGAGTATATAATCATTTTAATTTTCATCATTTCAGGTAGGACTGGCGGCATCTTTACATTTCATCGTCAGCGCTCTGTTTTTCTTTATAGCGAACTTTATCCTGGAAGTGCTTGGATATGCCAAGACCATCGCTGTTGGGATGGCTTTGTACTCTGTGGTGTTCGTGTGTTACTCCTTCACTCACAGCCCGTGGGTTGCACTCGCGCTCCATTCAATAATTGGCGGAGTGTTTGCTGTCAAATGGTCAGCGTGTGTGGCGTATGTTGGTTCAATTTCGACCGCTATTGGTCTGGGTGCAGCAGCGCAAGGTAATATAATAATAATAATAATAATAATAATAATAATTTAAAATGGAAAATATCTTTATTAAATTTTTTTTTTCTTTATTAAAAATAGCAATAATAATAATAACAACATCAATGTTCTCCAGAAATCTGCATTGTTGGGAACAGCGCACATCCTGAGGAAAGTACTTTCTGTCTGAGGTCCTTGTTGTGGCTTGACAGTTGGAACATTTACAAGAATTCCAGAATTACTGTGCGAACTCTAGATAATAATAATAATAATAATAATAATAATAATAATTTTTTTAAAAAAAAAAACATACGGAATCTTTTATTAATAACCAAGCTAACTAAAAAATCTTATTTTACAATTATTAATAATTATAAATTTAAATAGAGAACTTTAATTATAAAACACAATTTATAAGTTTACAATAAATTCGTTTACAAAGCCTTTAAAATGTATGTATACCTACATGTATATGAAAAATATATCAATAAAAGACTAAGCATGCAATTATAATAATAATAATAATAATTGCGTCGACGAAGGAGACGCTTCCTAATCTTGTCGGCACCAAATCTGCGCCATCTTGAAACGTCACAATAGTATCCAGCATGCTTAGCGCGTCATCTAGGCGGAACGAATCGAGAAAAGTGTCGGTACCAAATCTGTGACATCTTGAAACGTCACAATAGTATCCCGCATGCTTAGCGCGTGTTTTGACCTGCATGCGCACTTTTTTTGCTGCCGCGTGCTCTGACAGCTCGTTCGACAACGTACAAAGTTCATCAACTACAAGCTGGCCCTAAATTAAGAAAGAACCAGAAACATGCCTGAAACGCGAATGCCATGTCACAACGAGTTACCTAAGGAGACGCACTTTAATCTGTGATTACTTCTAGTAATAATAATAATAATAATAATAATAATAGGTAGTGACAGTTTCATCAATCGGTTTTTAGAGCAGTGAACGTAATTTAGCGATTGCTTTGGTTTTTAACTCGTAAATACGCAAAGCGTTGAACGAGTTGCAGCATTTGGATAGAAATTTTACTTGATCGCTCGATCGATTGCTCCGGCTCGATCGGCAGTAAACATTAAACCCGCGATAAGTAAAGGCCCGGCCAAATGAATGCAACATTTCAACGCAACATCTTGCAACATTGTTGCGCGCAACGTGTTAACACGCGTTTGGCCACCCTGTTGCAACATGTTGGATCAAATTTGACCATTTTCAAACTTGATCCAAACCATCCAACATGTTGCAACATGTTGCGCGCGTTTGGCCAGCTCCTTCACAACACGATCCAACAATGTTGCAAGATGTTGCGTTGAAATGTTGCGTTCGTTTTGCCGGGCCTTAATGGTCGCCTGCCTTACCCAGGGGGACGAAGTAAGAGGGAGGGGAGAGAGGGAAGTCAGACGCAGGAGGTGGGGGTCGTTAGAGCAAAACTCCTAGAAAATGGGAAGGTCCGAACCTTGCCATATTCACGAGTTGGCTATTAGGACCCGTTGTTATTTTTTGATACGCTTAGCTTATGATTGACTAAAAAATCTCGTGTCACTTTAATTCTCAACCAATCAGAAGTAAAACAAAAACCGATCATGACGTGCCTGCACACATTTTCCCGCGCTTGGTGCCAGCTACATGTATTTGCTACGAGTTCGATTCGGATTGGTTTATATATTGTATTGTCTACATCTGTTGTGATTGACCAGAGTGTTCACTTTGGTTTGGTATTACGGCACTCAATTGAAAACTGCTCTATGATATAACGCTATACTGCAAAACAGTGCTTGAGTTACCTTGGATAGCGGACGGCCCCAAAGGGCATATATCGCGTTTCTACCTGAAATTGAGTAAACGTATATTAGGCGAATATCTACTGACATCGTGCTAAATTAAAACTTAGTAATCTACCCAATTTTCAGCTTTTTTGCATGCAATATTGTAAATGTAAATATCACCTATCCAAAACTAACCAAACTCCTCCCCCCCCCCCCCCCCCCCCCCCCCTCCCTCCACCCCTCGATTGTTTGTAGGTAAAATTTCTTTTACACTGATTTCACAGGAATCCTGAACGGACTGTTTGTGGGTGTTGGTAACGGATCTGGCACAATGCTTGGTGGTTTATTGGTCAGCAAGATAGGAATTCGCTGGGCTTACAGACTGTTTGCTGCTTTCCTTGCTTTAGCCATGTTCTTGTTCCTTGCCTGCCAGTGGCAACGAGAAAACACTGATGAAACATCATATCGCGCAGTACCGAGTAAAGAAGAGGACCCTGACGAGTAGAGCTACCTTTAGTTTATACCTTTATAGAGAAGTGCTCGTAGTTTAGTGGCCCGGGGGGAGGGGGGCGGCTCCCATGCGAAAGGTACGGAGATGCTCCTCGGAAATTTTGAATTAAACGCATAAAGGAGACCGATCAGGGTGTGGCTCAGGCTTGAACCCTAAAAGATACTATTCTAAAAAGGACAGAAAAAAAAGAGTTATAGGTCTTTTAGTGACTTTAATGAAGATCAAATGCTTTCATCCATTCACAAATTTCAAAGGCATTGTCATAATTTTTTACTTATTCTTCGCGTGCCACCCCCGGGGGGGGTACTTCCTAGTAATGGGCTAATGGGGATGTGCCGCTGGATGGGGTCGCATTTTCACGACTGGATTGACTATAATGGGATTGCATTTTCAGTAGAGTTACTAGAATGGGGTCGCATAATTGTCCGGATTTTTTGGGGTACGAAAATTCTGGCAAGTATTTTTTTGGGAAGTTTTAGTTTAGCAGGGATTACAAAAAATGGGAAGATTCGCGGTAAAAACATTGTTACCGTACTTAATAATTGTTGTTTTAATATTTAACAATCGGCTCGCATTACAATTCAATCACAACTAAACATTAACTGAGTTGCACAATAATCCAGGACAAAGTCCAACACGTTTTCTATTCCTCTGCGTTGTCGTCCATCGAAGTTAGTACAACTTGAATATCTTTTTGCTGTAGTGACCGCTTGATCCCTTTCGCTTGGGACTTGCTTGCTTTTAATGTAATATTTACAGGAACATTTATTCTGCCCCCAATACGCCAGCGACCAACTTCTAAGGCTTTAAATATTTCAGTTGCTACGCCTAACGACTAAAATTTGGCTAGCTAACGTTTTACGGTTAACGCCATTGAAACTCTCCATTGAGACCTCCGTAGGTGGATACAGCTCACTTAGGTTTAGTTGGAGGTTTTTTAAAACACAACTAAGGAGTTGTTTAGCTTTCTTCGTACCAGATTTCGTGCTTTTTAAAATGATGAAACAGTAGAATTTTCGCGTACAATTTGATTACGTCTTTAAAACATGTTCCTCGAGTCTTGCTGTTTTGAAAATACTGTTGATAAGTACTGAGATAAATCAGTATTACCAATTGGGAGCATGAATTACAATGTTCCAGTTACAGAAGAATCTAGCACTTCACCTATTTATGACGGAACGCTTGTAAATAATTTCGGTAAACAAATGTACCAGAAGGTTTGTAGGTGAAGAGTAAAGTCTTCTACATTTAATAAATGTGTCAATTCATTTGAGGATGACCTACTGTAGACTGAAAGGGTTCCAAACTCAAGGTTGATTGCTAAACAGAAAGTGACTAAGTTGGGATTGCGAAATTTACATTTACTCAAAAGTGACTAAGATGGGGTCTATAATTGGCCACAGAATAGACTATAATGGGGTAGGGGCTCTGAGAGGCCAGCGGCACATACTCAGCAAAAGTTGACCCAAGTACCCCCCCCGGGGTGCCACCCTAAACGATTGCTCGATGGCAAGAAACTATCACCGTTCCTTTCTGAACACCTATATTTGTCTTTACTTCTAGCTAAAATAAGCTTTTGAGAACATTTTGAAACGAGGGAAATGAAATTCTCGTTTACCTTTAATCCTGAGTTAGCGTCAATCGACTTTCGAACAACCGGGCCCTGGAGACTTTTCTTTTTAAACTGCTGATATGTTTGCCCGCGCATTGTTGTTTACTAGAGCCCTGGGAGAGGAGGGACTCCAATACGAAAGGTACGTGGAGGTTCGTCGGAAATCTTGAATTAAACCCATAAAGGAGACCAATCTGGGCGTGACTCAAGCTTTATTTGACTCCTAAGAGATACCATTCTTGAAAGACAGCCAAACAAGAGTCATGGTGATTTTAATAACGATAAAGACTCTGTCATCGAATGCTTTCATCTATTATTAGGTAAACGATACCTTGATGGCTAATAATATGGCATTCCCTTCCTGAACGGGCAAAGTAACTCCGTAATTTATATACACTTCCATACAGGACGACGAGCATCCCCTACCTTTCATACGGCCAGTCCAGTCCAGTCCTTCAAAATCGCTCAAAATATCACTTTTACGGCAAAAGGACGACAACACACAACAAATAAGGTAATTTAACATTTATTTAGCGTTAGTCAGCACATACATTTAGCGATACGTTGCTATAATATGAAATTTAGGTAAATCCCATACATTTCCTATAAAATTACAAACGGTCATGTTACACAAACAGATTGTCTGGGCTCCCTGTGATGAAAGACGCCACATGACGGCAAAATGCGAGACACCGTATGGCGGATATCAGTTAAAATTGTTAAAAAATAACCGACAGCGAAATGCGAGAACATGCATTATTTAGTTCAACGTTTCGAAGGTCTTCGAAATAGCATCGCATCAACGGCTTTGATCGAACGGTTTCATCTGCTATTACCGGTCACTCAGCAGCACCAAAGCAGAATTATAAAGATTTGGATGCAACACAAGATCACGTAAGTCCATTTCACTGAATTTGTAGCATGAGGAAATAGTAAACTTGCTCTTTGCGTATTGCTGAGATATATAGAGCAGTTTTTAATTGAGTGTCAAATTAAAGTAATTTAGCAATGGCAATTGCTTTGGTTTTTCATTGGCAATCATTGCTATGATAATAGATAAACGCACATCAAACACCAAACACAACGCATGTTAGGCCTGTGCTATGTTAATTTATACTGGTCAGACCACAGGGAACTCACACAAACTGTGTGACCGTTATTTACCTATTATTTCACGATTTTTACTGATCCAGGTCTACTAAAGATCCGGGACTAGTCTCTTCATTGGTTTGTCGTTGTGGTTTTGCCGTTAATTAAGTTTTTGGTAGACCATTACAGGGTTAAAGTGTGCTTTCGATATGCTATAGCCACTAAGGGGCAAAGGCCACATTGTTAGCGGGCATTGTTAGCGGGCATTGCCCCTTGGTGTACCAAAAAGAAGATAAATAGTGAGCCTAGCCTAACCATTGACAGCTATTCCTGCTTTGTAACCATGGTATAAAATTAATACTTGGGCTCGGAGATCCCACATAAAGATAACAAGCGACGAAAATGTGAGGCATGTGTGAGACGCGGCTAAGCTAAAAGGGCGACAAAGTAAAATACCGGACCAAATATGCTTTGGTATACAGGGACTACATTAGTAGCGTACATCCCATTAGCCCTTGCAGGGTTAGTCCCAACGTTTTTGTGGACCAGTCTGACAACAGGGGGCCCACACAAACTGTGTGACCGTTCGTATTTTTAAATTTAGAGGAAATGTATGGGAAAATCGAAAAGGTTCACTGACTTATCGTAATATTCTGTGATGAATATTCATATATAAGATCAAGATAAACGTATTTTTACATGAAATGTTGTCGTTGTTGTAGCTGAAAACGGCAAATTAAGCGATTTAAAGGGTTTTGCATCGGACGTTTACCTGAGCGTATAGTAGAGACAAGGGAGGAAAGCTGGATTTTGGACAGGTCCAGCGCCGAGACGATTTTCATCAAGAAATTCTTATCACACAAATTCCAAACCGCGCACTAGGCAAGCTGAAATACAGAGTTTTCTTCTCATACTATCACATTTAAAATCCGTCCAAAACTTGAAGCGCTAGTTACAATTAGCTGCAAAAGTAGTTGAAACACTTACTTTCGTTCACAAGTTCTTTTTTGGAAGAAGTGTACCATTGCTACCTTTCCTTACCCCTCCGCCCTTTCAATGTTGTTTTGTGACCGGCGCCATGTCCAAAACATTGGCTAACAACATTGAACGGGGGAGGGGGGTTGTGAGGGAAATATATTGTTCTTTTGTTTTTCGAGGCATCATTTTTTATAAAAGTGAGTGTCTTTTGTGAGAGTGTCTCAACAATTTTGCAGCTAATTGTAGAAAGAGCCGCGGCTGGTAAAATGTGTGCCGGCCTCCAACAGTCACGCCATTTGCTCCTTTCTGATTGGATGATGACAAACAATGTCCTTTCATAAATTCGTCCCGTGGGAGGGGAAGCAGGGGCGAATAAGCAGCGACGAACTTTACACTTACCATCGTGTGGTGAAGCGAATGGCGCGTGATGGAATGAGCCCAGCAAGACGATATAAGTTGTATTTTGCATTTGCATGTCGCTAGTGTGGCCAGACGTTACAGTCGCTAGTGTGACCAGGCGTTACAGTTTAAATTGACGTAACACTATGTACTTATTGACTAAGTGGGAGGGCCGGATGGGAAAATATTTGGCTCGAGGTCATGGTGTACGGACCGAGCGCAGCGAGGTCCGTGCGCCATGACCGAGAGCCAAATATTTTCCCATTCGGCCCGACCTAACTTAGTCAATAAGTATTTTATCAGATGACCAATTTGGAGACAAAATTACTTGAAATTTTAACGCGCGAGGCCGTCCGCTTTTGTGGTAGGGCCGTACGGCTTTTACCGGTCCCGCTCGCGCAAATGCGTACGGCCCTCATACGGGGACTTTCATCAATGGTTTTGCAAAGAAAAGTTTCGCAGGGACGTACGGGGTCATATGATAAAAACAGTTATTGCCTCAATGACAGTTATATTTTTTTACAAAAAATGAGATAAATACAATAATGGCGAGGTCATCTAATCACATCTATTTTCATTTGTATTTATGTTTGTGATGAATGTTAACGGTAAACATATCATGGTTCATACTTTTCCGCCCGAGGGAGGGGGAGGGGTATTCCCATATAAAAGTGTCGGGGATGCTCCCGGGGGGGGGGGGGGGGGGGGGGGGGGGGTTTGAGGTGCTCAGTCCTTAAATAGGGTATCCTCTTTTGGTATTTTTGGTATTGTGATCCTTAGATATTCCTTAGATAGGGTCACTAAATTGCAGTATCCACCCCAACGCGCAATACGAAGAAGATATGGTCTGTTAAAACTGTACTACACGCGCGCGCCTGGTTTTGGGCCTTAAAAGGGTATTAAATCTCGATTTTCTAGCCTTAAATAGGGCCAGGGTTTGAGAACCTTGGCGGCACACACCTATCCTAAATTGTCAGGAGTACTACCCCCCCTCCCCTCCCGGGGGATGCTTGTCGGACATTTTCGAAAGAACCCGGTATCAAAATGTCTTTAGTAACATCTACGTGGCCCGGTCTATTTATTGTTTCCCCTAGAAAAACTATTAATAAGCATTTCACAATTTTTATTAATTGGCAATAAAGTCGGGTTTCATTAAAAAAAGTCCTACTTTCATTTGAAACTTGGAAAGCAATGACATATATTTCTAGCCTTTCCTGACCTAGCTGTTCCTTCTCAGTCAGACGAGCTGGCGAGTTGATCACGAAAACAAGCTCGGCGAGACTGGAGCGAGCGAACGAGCAGAGAGGAAATACCCCCCCCCCCCCCCCCCCCCACCTCCCTTAGCTCGTATTCCTTTCGCTCGTTCGATCGCTGATCGCATACAGTAAAAACCCGCAAGTAAGAACCTAGTTTTTAAGAACCTGTTAGGATAAAATTTGCCAGTTAGACCCCCTCTATACAAGAACCTGTTTAGCCTAAAATTTGAAACAGGTTCTTATTTTCTAAAATCTATATAAAAAAATGTGCACAGTACACTTGGGCAAATAAGAGTACGTCAACATTTTGGATCCTCTTTGGAGACACTTGCGCTAATTACCTTTTATGTAAGAACCTGTTTAGGCTTACTTTGAAAAATGCAGGTTCTTACTTCCGGGTTTTCACTGTATTTGCTCCCCGGTCGACTGTCCAGCGAGCGAGTGCTAGCAGTCTATAGAAGATACCCTTATAGATAATGAAAGGGATTGAAAATGGTCTCCCTAAGAGGTACTAAAACCACATTTTCGACCCCTAAAAGTATTTGTATTGGAGACCTTTAACCTTTTCCCAGTAAAAAATGTTAAATACTCCGTTGGTTACCCTAATGGTTTCTTTTTATTTGCATCACTCTTTACTTTTAATTGCCAGGATATTGATTGTTTGAGAGTCCTAACGCCCGTGAAAAACTGTTTAATGTACAATGTAAAAACCAGTAAAAACGAACTGTGACGATTATTTTATAATAAAAAATAGAAATGATGAAAACCACCTGAGATTTGTAAAAGATTGAAGCAGCATTGTCGAAGATAAAGATAACGATCCCTCGATTTTATGATTATGGAAAAGTAACTTACAAACTCTTTGCATTCTATATAAAACGGAGCCATATTGTAATGCATTTATCGTGATTTTCTCTTGGGCATCATCAGTTTAGTCAAAATTTTTGAGTGCTTTTGAACTTCTCTGTAAACATGCCCGCGAGCGCTGACAGTGATGCTTCAATCAAGCTTCTCAAGGTAGAACGATTAAAACTGTGTTAATTACGATTATCAGATAACGAGAAAACATATAGTTAAAAATAACAAATACATTGTTGGAACATAAAAACTTTGTCCAATTAAGGTAAAGGTGATGTTATACGGGACGATCCGCCACGACGATTTTTAGCGCAACATGGGGCGCAGACGACTTTCTTCGTAATTTTTGCGTTGTGAAGTTTTTAAATACGCAAAAATTCGAATTTTACTCAAGTTGTTTCGTGTAGCATACCTGTCATTAATTTTGTTGCGCTAAAAATCGTCGTTACGAATCGTTCCGTGTAACATCACCTTAGGAATCTTAACGCAAGCCATGTTACATTCTTCAATGTGCACTATATAAATGCATGTATCATGCAACCACGCTTATTAACACACGCGTCTAATAAAATGAAGTGTTTGTCCTAAAGTTCACCTAATAAACGGCTAGGTCGCGCTATTTTACTTGATAACAATGTCTTCTCGACGTTTAAATCTGAAGTTAAGAATGACGTTCGTTGACGAATTACAGCTACACAACAAGTAAAGGAATTTCTCAGCATTTAAGATACACTATGTTCTCATAAACGGTATTGCGCAAAAGTAACAAACGAATTTTGTTTTTCTGGCCTTTAATTTAGCTAAACTTTCGATAAAGTTTCGCAGCAATTTTCCAAAACCTCCGCAATTCTTTGAAATTCGTTTGCAACACTTTTGCAAAGTAGTGCAGATCGGTCTGAAGAAATGGGTTTTTTACTAATGTCGTTATATTCATTATAATCTTTCTTAGTCGTATCAATTTTTGACTCTATCTGCAAGCTTCTGATCCCCAAACCGACTAGTTTTTTTTAAGTTAAAAAATCGTATAAAATAGTGTTACCCGGGTCAAATAAAGTAGGTAACTGATTGCCTGTCTTTAGGTATATTTTATGATATCAGTGTCTTTTCTTTTTCCTTTCTGCCACACAAGTCCTGGCCCCGGTTGTTCAAAAGGTGTATAGCGCTATCCACCGGATAAATCACTATACAGTGGATAACACAACTGGTTTTGCTAATGCTTATCCATTGGATAGTGATTTATCCGGTGGATAGTGCTATCCACCGGATAAATCACTATCCAGCGGATAACACAAAGGATTTTGTTACTACTTATCCACTGGATAGTGATTTATCCGGTGGATAACGCTATTCACCGGATAAATCACTATCCAGTGGATAACACAATGGATTTTGTTAATACTTATCGACTGGATAATGATTTATCCGGTGAATAGCGCTATCCACCTTTTGAACAATCGGGGCCTGGTTCTGTTCAGTAAAAGATCTTTCTGCTGCTCGTGCCTGAGTGTCGTCCGGACATGTACTTGCGCCCTGAGACACTTGAATACGAAGACCTGTAACCCGAACCGCCAGAAACAGAGGAACGGCCTTGTCCTGTAGTACTATACCCAGTCGCCGTGCGGTATGTTGCGCTAGAACTGGTCTTGAGGCGGGAAGGTCCGGTGGCATAGACAGAACGGTACACCCTGCCACTTGCAGAGCTCACGCTTCCTACATCAGATTCGCCATCAATGTCGGTGTTCAGTATTGTTTTGGTAGTTGTTGTGGTGGTCTGGAACTTCCCTTCAGCTCTGGCCAAGTCAGTATCGCCAAGGGGCTTGTAATCCTTGATTTGTTCGCCATGTAATAAGGATGTTGTGCGCACAACAACTGGAGTGGATGTGGCACTAAACTGCAAGGCATCAGCGTCACTGCTCTTCTTGTTAACCGTGTATGTAGTTGTTGTAGTGCCGCAGTCAGACTTGGGCGACTCGAATGCCGACATGTTTTTGTAGCGGCGGACCTCGTAGGTTGTGACTGGCGTGTACTCATGTTTCAGCACTTCCTTCAGTCGAAGCTCTGCTTTTTCATAAGCTTCGTCAGCAACAAACACCTCCTTTTTCAAGGTTTCAATCTTCTTCTGGAGTTCAGAAATCTTCAAGCGCATATCTCCAATGGCGGTATTTTTCTCGTCCACGGTCTTCTCGTAATACTCGTTCTCAGACTTAAGCTCTCGATTTTCTTTCTCAAGCTTGTAGATGTATTCTTGTTTGTCAGCCATTCCGCTATTAACCTTAATCACCATCTCTTCCTCCAGCTTACTCTTTGCCAGCATAATAGTGTTGTACTCTTCTTGCAGCTTCGTATACTTAGCTCTCAAGTTGTACAGTTCTTGTTCGGTCTTCGCATCATGAACTGGCGTCTCCTTTGCAAAACGCAGATCACGCTCCAGGGTAAAATTGACCGAGACGAGGCGGTCTTTCTCTTTGTTCACCTCGTCAAACTTAAGTTTCAGCGATTCGTAGTCTCCCTTGCTGGACGTGATCTCTCTCTTTAAGCGTTCGATCTCAATGTTGTATCCTTCAGCATAAGCTCCTTTGCTCGCCAGCTCTCTCTTTACTGATTCCACTTCAGATCGCAGTGTAATAGTCTCCGATCGTAGCCTCTCCAAAGCAGCATCCTTCTCCTTTATTTCGTCGCGGTAGATTCTTACTTGATTATCGATTTGGATTGAGAATTCATGCTCACTCTTTGTCCTCATATCCACCAATTGCTGGCGCAAGGCGTCCCTCTCTTGGCAGATGGCATCATGTGATCGTTGCAGCGACACAAACTCAGTACTGCTGCGGATAACAGAGAGGCTTACAACAGATGACTCTTTACGCACTCGTTCCACTTCCATCTGGCTTCGCTGTTTAGCTGTTGCCAGCTCTCTCTTCAAACCTTCGATTTCAGCCTTTAGCGACATTTCCTCCGTGCGAAGTTGATTGAATGCCACTTCCTTTTCTCTTATCTGCTCGCGGTAGATCCTTACTTGGCTCTCAAGGTTCTCTTCTCCCTTCATCTTGATGTCAACAATCTGACCTCGCAGTCCCTCTCGCTCTTTGCAAACCTCTTCATACGAGCGCTGTAAGGTCACATACTCAGCACTTCCGCGGATGTCGGGGAATCTCAGCGTGTTGACTTCCTTCTTTAGACGGTCGATTTCAATCAGGTAGGCCTCTTGGCTTCCTAGTTCCCTCTTCAAACCTTCGATTTCGGCTTTAAGCGACATGTCCTCGGAGCGAAGTTGATTGAATGCCACTTCCTTTTCTCTTATCTGCTCGCGGTAGATCCTTACTTGGTTCTCAAGGTTCTCTTCTCCCTTCAGCTTGATGTCAACAATCTGACCTCGCAGTCCATCTCGCTCTTTGCAAACCTCTTCATACGAGCGCTGTAAGGTCACATACTCAGCACTTCCGCGGATGTCCGGGAATCTCAGCGTGTTGACTTCCTTCTTTAGACGGTCGATTTCAATCAGGTAGGCCTCTTGGCTTCCTAGTTCCCTCTTCAAACCTTCGATTTCGGCTTTAAGCGACATGTCCTCCGAGCGAAGTTGATTGAATGCCACTTCCTTTTCTCTTATCTGCTCGCGGTAGATCCTTACTTGGCTCTCAAAGTTCTCTTCTCCCTTCATTTTGATGTCAACAATCTGACCTCGCAGTCCATCTCGCTCTTTGCAAACCTCTTCATACGAGCGCTGTAAAGTCACATACTCGGCACTTCCACGGATGTCAGGGAATCTCAGCGTGTTGACTTCCTTCTTAAGACGGTCGATTTCAACCAGGTAGGCCTCTTGGCTTCCTAGTTCCCTCTTCAAACCTTCGACTTCGACTTTAAGCGACATGTCCTCCGAGCGAAGTTGATTGAATGCCACTTCCTTTTCTCTTATCTGCTCGCGGTAGATCCTTACTTGGCTCTCAAGGTGCTCTTCTCCCTTCATCTTGATGTCAACAATCTGGCCTCGCAGTCCATCTCGCTCTTTGCAAACCTCTTCATACGAGCGCTGTAAAGTCACATACTCAGCACTTCCACGGATGTCGGGGAATCTCAGCGTGTTGACTTCCTTCTTTAGACGGTCGATTTCAACCAGGTAGGCCTCTTGGCTTCCTAGTTCCCTCTTCAAACCTTCGATTTCGGCTTTAAGCGACATGTCCTCGGAGCGAAGTTGATTGAATGCCACTTCCTTTTCTCTTATCTGCTCGCGGTAGATTCTTACTTGGCTCTCAAGGTTCTCTTCTCCTTTCATCTTTATTTCGACAATCTGGCCTCGCAGTCCATCTCGCTCTTTGCAAACTTCTTCATACGAGTGCTGTAAGGACACATATTCAGCATTTGCACGGATGTCGGGGAATCGCAGTGTGTTTATCTCTTTCTTCAGACGTTCAATTTCGATCAGATAGGCTTCTTGGTTTCCCAACTGCCTCTTGAAGCCTTCCATTTCAGTCTTGAGTGACATGCTCTCAGAACGCAGCAGGTTAAATGCGACCTCCTTCTCTCTGATCTGCTCGCGGTAGATTGTAATTTGGTTTTCAAGGTTTTGCTCACCCTTCATCTTGACTTCGACAATTTCGCCTCTCAATCCGTCTCGTTCTTTGCACACTTCTTCATACGAACGCTGCAAGGACACATACTCGGCACTTCCACGGATGTCGGGAAACCTTAACGTGTTAACTTCCTCTTTCAAACGAGAAATCTCAATCAAGTAAGCTTCTTGATTACCCAACTGCCTCTTCAAGCCTTCGATGTCAGCCTTGAGTGACATGTCCTCGGAACGCAGCTGATTAAATGCCACCTCTTTTTCTCTGATCTCTTCGCGGTAGATTTTAACTTGGGTCTCAAGGTTCTCTTCTCCCTTCATTTTGATGTCAATTACTTGAGCGCGCAATCCGTCTCGTTCCTTGCACACCTCATCATATGTCCGCTGTAGCGACATATACTCTGCACTTCCACGAATGTCTGGGAACCTCAGCGTGTTTACTTCTACCTTAAGACGTTCAATTTCAATCAGATAGGCCTCTTGGTTGCCAAGCTGTCTCTTCAAAGCTTCTATTTCTGTTTGGTACTTCAGGATGTCCGACTGGAAGCGACTAATGATTGTTTCCTTCTCTCTTATCTCCGTCCGGTATGTTTCAGTACGACTTTCTATCTGAAGGATAAGCTCCCTCTCACCCTTGGATTTAAGCTCGGCAATTTGTCCACGAAGGATATCTCTTTCTTTCCACATCTCTTCATACTGTTGCCTCAAGGAGTCATACTCTGACTTACTGTAGAAGCTGCTTCGTTCCCTCTTCAAACCGTCAACCTCTTCAATAAGCATTTGGTTCTGCGAGCGGAATCTCTCAATCGCTCCATCTTTTTCCTTGATCTCCTGTCTAAAACTATTGGTCTGGATTTCGATCTGAAACGTTGTCTCTTGTTCGCTCCTCGTCTTGAAATCTGTAAACTGCCTTTGGATGTAATCTCGCTCTCTGCAGACTTCGTCATAAGATCTCTTCAGTGACTCAAAATCGGTGAGAGATTTTGTCATAACACTGATCTCTCCCTTCAGGCGGTCAATCTCTGTCAGGTATCCATCAATCATGTACTGCTTGCTTTCAAATTCTCTTTTCAGTCTGTCGTTCTCTGCCTGGAACTTCATGCAGTCTGAACGGAAGTTGTTGATAATGACTTCCTTCTCCCTGATCTCTTCTCGGTAAATTTTGACTTGATTTTCCACCTGTACTGTGACTTCGCGCTCGCTGTTTGATCTTAACTCAAACAGCTCCATTCGGATGGTATCTCTCTCTTTCAACATGTCGTCATACATTCTCCTGACAGACTCGTATTCGGTGATGGTAACCGTTGTTGACTTCAAGTTTGCGATCTCGCCTTTCAATCGCTCAATCTCAGATAGGTAGCCTTCAATGAGATACTGCTTGCTTTCTAAATCTCGTTTAAGTCCATCTACGGTCATCTGGAAAGTCATGCCTTCAGAATGAAATTTAGCGACCTCCATTTCTTTCTCTCTGATCTGTTTTTGGAACACAAGCGTCTTGTTTTCCACCATGATCAGAAGATCTCTCTCAGCTCTTGACTTGATGTCTAACAACTGCTCTCGAAGGTTGTCTCTCTCCTTCCACATCTCATCGTATTGAAGTTTCAAGCTCTCGTACTCCGTTCTGTTGTAGAAGGTCGACATTTCTCTTCTCAGCCCTTCCAGTTCGGCCCTCAACGTCGTGTTCTCTGAACGAAGCCTGTCAATGGCAACTTCTTTCTCTCTGACGTCCTGTCGATAGGCTTCGGAATAGCTATCTATGTGAGCTGTGATTTCTTGCTCACTATGGGTCTTGAACGTCACCAGCTGGTTCCTTACAAAGTCTCTCTCCTTGCAAACATCATCATAAGTTTTCTTCAGAGATTCATAGTCGGTGACGCTGGTTTGCATACGTGAGATCTCGTGCCGGAGACGTTCGATTTCTGTAAGGTAACCATCACTGACGGATACCTTTCCGCTAACATCTCTCTTCAGGGTTTCAAGCTCGTTATTGATGACCAAGTTCTCCGAGCGTAGTTTGTCGATCAAGACATCCTTCTCCCTCACGTCTTGCTGGAAGCTTTCCATGCGGCTTTCAATGTGAATGGACACATCTCGTTCGCTGCTTGACTTGATGTCTATCAGCTGCTCACGGAGGGTATCCCTGTCCTTCAAAACTTCATCGTACTTCAACTGAAGGGTTTCATAGTCGGTTCTGCTATAGTAACTCCTCATGTTGCTCTTCATCACGTCAATTTCAGCATGCAGAGTCATCGTATCAGATCGCAGCTTGTCGATAACGGCATCTCTATCCCTGATCTCTTTGCGATAAAATTCTTCGTTGCTGTCCAACTGTAGGGAACTGGATTGGACTCTCATGGAGTACTCAGACCTGGTACTGACTTCGGCATTTTCCTTCCTTAGAGCTTCAATCTGAGATTGCAAGGTAATGTTCTCAGAACGGAGCCTGTCTATGGCGACTTCTTTCTCCCTGATCTCTTGTCGGGAGCTTTCGATATTCACCGATGAAGTGCGGCTTCTTGTCTTGAACTCCTCAAAATCCTTTTTCAATGATTCCTTTTCACGCCACAGGTGATCATACCGCCGTTGCAGGGAGTCGTAGTCTTTGTCGTCATAACGAGTAGGAGATGACATGGCAGATATTGATCTTGCCCTCAGAGCATCGTTCTCGGACTGCAAGGTTACACTCTCTTTACGAAGACGATTGATAGTCTCTTCTTTGTCTCGGATTTGCTTGCGGTAGCTATCGGATTGACTTTCTAACTGAATGGAGACGTCTGTTTGTTTCTTGACCACCAGACGAGCCACTTCTCGCTGCAAGGAATCTCTTTCTTTACAAACTTCATCAAATTTGAGCTTGAGGGATTCCAGCTCCCTGTTGGAGAGACTTTCAGTCCGCATTCTTCCTCCTTCCTTCAACCTGCCAATCTCGGCAACGTACCCCTCCATGACGCTTTGTTTGTCCGCTATCGTGGCACGAAGTCTCTTGATGTCCCCATCCTTGTCTGAAACCTCTTCACGATATCCACAGATGCTCGCTTTCAGCTCAGTGATTTTCTTCTCCAGGCTGTCTTTCTGTTTGTTGCTGTCCACCAATGCTGAATCCTTCTTCATAGAGACCATAAGCTGCTCTTTCAGTGTAACAACTTCGCTCTCGGAATTCTTCATTGATTGTTCTGCCGTTTCAAGCTTCTCTCTGGTTGTCTTCAGTTGGTGCTCTAAGTTGGAGATCTTCTTTTCAGCATTCACAACCTCACGTTGCAGTTCGGACTCCCTTTCTTGGCTTCGTTTGAGGGCGGTTTCCATTGAGGAAAGCTGACTAAGTGAGCTTCCCTTGTCATTAGACTTGTCTCCGTTCTCTGCCTTCATACGTCTGATTTCCGCTTGCAGTTCTTCAATCTGTTTAGTGGCCAAGGAGCCGTCCTCGCATTGGCTACCGGCTTTTCTTAAAGCATCAAAAGCCTCGTCGATCTTACCTTTCTCCAAATGCACACAGTCGAAAGACTCTGCTAAGGAGCTCATCCGTCCGTTCAAAGCATTCACCTCCTGAATGAGTTCATTCTTTTGCATCTTTGATAAAACATCCTTTAAACAAAACAATAAAGCGGTTTTTTATTGAGTATCGAAAGTAATTGCGCGATTGCTTTGGTTTTGCATTGCTACGCTTTGCGATTTGCTTAAAATTTTCACGCCTCTCTCTCAACCAATCAGAAGTTAAACCAAAACCAATCGTAATTTGCTTGCACGCGTTTTCCCCGCGCTTGGCGCCGGCTACATGCATTTGGTTCGCTTCGAGATCCGATTGGTTCATTAGATTGTCTGCGTCTGTTGTGAATGGCCCGAGTTATTACTGTGGTTTTGGTTTTATGACACTCAATTGAAAACCGCTATTATATATTTAACTATTATAGCGCGAAAGCGCGCGTGATATCGCCTAATTCTACGGCCGAGTCGGCTAAAATTAGGCGATATCACGCAAGCTTGAGCGCTATAATAGTTTTATAATTCAACACATTGATAACAAAGCACAGTTTGAAGAAAAAATATCGAGGCCGGTCCGTCAATTTTTGCATTCTCTTGTCAATCAAAATGCGAAATTTACCGCCATCGTTGGATATACGTCATGTAGACATAGCGTATATCGATAACTTTTTGACCATATTTGGGCAGTGCATCGATGTGTTTAATTATAACAAGATTTAGCTTGCAATACTGAACTGAAAGATTTAACCAAAAGTCATTTATTTATTGTTTATTAATTTACATACCCAAATAGTGAATTTCGAAAAACGTCCGAATGTATTTTCTCTATAAGTACCATTAGTACTGTTAGTGCGTATCGTTCAAAAGTTAACTCGGACAGATTCAAGAATACATTTGTGTAGGCTTATTTTTAAATACAATATTTAGCTAGTTATATATTATATACATATGTATTATTATTATTACTACGATTATTTATAATTTCTAGATATTTTATTAGACTTAATGTATTTTGCGCACTTTTTAGATATTTTAGATATTTATTATAATTGTAATTCAGGATACTTCTTTTTATCTTGAGAAAATAAAGATTATTATTATTATTATTATTATTATTATTATTATTACTTTGAAACAAAAATACATAAAACGTTTGGATCAACCATTGATATGTCGAAAAATTTGGATTTTAAGGGTTTTTAAATAGTTCTGTATCACCCTTAACATTTATTTTGCGTTAAATCAAAGCAGAGCTATAAACATGGAAAAGCTAGAAACTGTTATTTTACCCCGAATTTCGAGCACTCTGAGTAGTCTGTATTCCACGGAAAAAAGCGGCAGTACATGTAGCCGCCCCCAAGCGCCGGAAAATGCGTGCAAGTAAGTCACGATAGGTTTGGGGTTTTGGTTTTTAGGTATTACCTTGAAATGATTATGCGTAAACACAGCAATAACAACAAACGACAGGAAGCAATTTGATTGGTTTAATGAACGGAGACAAACGCGCATGGCTTTTGTTTGGTTTAGCGAACACTTAAACTAAAGCCAACGGATTGCGGGCTAAACACTAGCTATTCTCTTTGACGTCACTCGCTTTTCAGCATTCTGATAGGTCAATCAAACAAACTTCTTTCCATATTAGGGATATTTGTAGCGGAAAAACGAGCAAAGCTTGTTTTTATGCTTTCAACTACTGGGGGATAAAACAAATCGCGAAAACTCAGGAAAACCGTTTTTTAAGTCACACGAAAATTGCACTATCTAAGCAAAGTTTATTGTTGGTATAGCTTTCGAAAATGTTAAGTAATACATTCCACAGCTGGTTGTAACTTCATTGTTTCCTAAATACTAAATTCAATAGCAATTTAAGAACGACGCCAACAGGCATTTCTACTGATCATTATAATCATTTGATTTAAGATGGACTTTAGCGCCCTACAGTACGAAAAAGATTCGAAAATGTTCTGCCTAAAATTGCTTGTTATTACGTCCAATTACAAAGATTCTGTAAAAGGTGTACGAGTGTTTGTACAATAGAACTGTTATCAAGTTTAATCGAAAAGGCCTTTTTTATTTGATTGTTAACACTAGATTCAATAGAAATTACAAAGGAGGCTTCCTCGCCTTTGTGTTATAAGTAAACGCTGTCAGAGTTTTTAAACTGAAATCGGCATATGCATTTTACGCGAAAATATTCAGCCCAAATTATGTACGTTGTGTTTAAAGCTTTACAAATCGTCACTTGAAACGAAGTCGGTGAATTAAAAAATAACACAACTAACTTTCTTATTCCGCACTCGTCCGCTTATCGACGTTATTCTCAAGCGTTTAAGAATAATGCATATTGATCATTTGGTTGCATTTACTTTCAAGCTTATAATGTTCTTTTATAATCAACACTCAATCGTGAACATGAACAAATAAACTTACGTTTACCAATATCCAAAACATATAATATGTAAACATAATTTGTACGTAAGGACATATTTAGTTGGGTTACATACCGATGTTTGTTCAGTCAATTCTCTGACTTTCTATAATGATTAAACTTTGCATTATGGTTGTATGTGTTTGGTTTTGATCCAGTCAATACAACTATTTTGACCATAAACTGGCTCTTTCCACAACGTTAACACGAATTTTTTTCCGATTTACTCAAAATCGGCTTAACAAAAGTTTCTAGTTTTAATTTTAGATACTTTGTTTGCCACATGCCCGCAGTTTATCGTAATAGTTTTGGTTTTTCTAGATGCCATCGCAATCGCTTGGGAGTTTAGGCTCAAGTGATTTCAATGTTTCTCGTTTATCTCCGCAATTTTAAATGATTTACAAAATTGTTACATTCTTATAAACTTCAAACTAAGTACAATATTTTGTGTAAGCTTCGGTAAGTTTCATACTAATTCAATAAAGGAAAGTTAATTAAACTGCCGCTCAAAAATGTTCGTTGCGCCTGCATGGAAACTGGAGGGAAACACCTTAAAAGACGCATGTATATTCAAGTTTATGTATTTTCATGTATATGAATGTATATATTCAACTAATCAACTATAACTATTGAAAGACTTCTAACAACGGAAGGAGAAAGGAATGTGATAGAATAATACTTAAGTTATTATATTTTAACCAAACTTGTACGAAACCTACAAGTTCCTTTGAATTCCGTAAATTTGCGCAAGATCAACAAAACGTTTACGACCCTAAACATAAGAGTAAATAAGCATCTAGTAAGTTGTACAATACTTAGTCCGTTTTTAAGAAAGTGCCAAAAACACGATAAGCTAACTCACCATCCTAATAAACTATGAACTAAAATAGCAAAAACAATTACCAATTAAAACAACTGCGCGAAGATCGAACTAAGAAGTTTGTAAAATGTCTCAGCCACGCCCAAATAAAAACGGTATACAAATTTATAAATATTGCTGTAAGCAAATACTCCGATCTTAGTTTCCTAAGCGTTCAAAGATCGAGGTCTTCATTGAATGTCTTCTGTTTCTTATACAAACCAAAGTTTAAAATACTGAAAACGTTTTCAGGACGTGCATTTGGGAACGTACGAAAACAATGGAGGCTTACCTCTGTTTTCTGGTTTCTCGAGATATCTTCCAAATCCTGCTGAAACTTTTCCAGAGCAATCTCAAAATTGACTCCAGTTACTTCTTGAAGATTCGTCATCTTGGACTAAGTGGAGACCAAATATTAAGCGCAGTTCAGTTAGCGTGCACGGAAGACCAAATCAGACGGAGCGTCGTTTGGTGGCGTCTCTTTTACGTGCAGGTCACAGCGAGACTGAAATAACTTTAAAGGGACGCCAACTAAAACAGCAGATTAATGGATTCTATTTCTAATTAATCTTCCACGATTACGATTGGTTGTTAAACAAATCAAATTCCCAATTGATGATTCCCTTGAGGCACCCAGTGCTTAATTGTGTGAACGTGAATTATATTTGATGCTGTGTCAGACTCCAACGAGTGCACGGTTTTGTTCGTGCGAAAAAAAAAGACACCTTTTCTGGACTTTAAATAGAGTTTTTGCTCGTTGAAAAAGAAACTTGGATAAAATATGCTCTAATTTCCTGCATCGGGTGAGGCGTCCCAGTCACGTATATTGCAAGCCTTGCACAATTACTGTTGTTCACCGAGCACTGAAATACATTCATTTTACAGTACAATGCTTTTCAAAGAATGCCGAGAACTTTGTCCTGGGAATTTTAATGACCTTGATTAATCGGTTTCATTTGGCGACTGGAAAAGGTGACTAAAAATCAGGAAAGGTTCTGAAGCCTCTTTTCTACAAAGAAAAGAAAACTGTTCCCTAGTAAAATACAAAGTTAAGTTTAAAGTTTGAATTCGAAAAGGAATAGATATCGGTGAAATGTTTGAGATCAAAGCAAATTGAACACAATTCAATATATTTTTGTCTTTTGTTATTGTAATTAATGTACCTTATTCTATACACACGAGCAGGAATTTCAAAGTTGTAAACATCTTTTAAAGCCCATGAAAGTCGATTAAGTGTCGAAATATTGAACATGAGATCATGGTTTGAAATCGGAGTACATTGGTCTAGTTTGAAATTCCGAAAATAAAACCGTGGTATGGGGCGAAGATATGTATTGTGGGAGGAATGTATTTCGTGCTTTTACTATGTACTGAATTAGACGGCACTTTATGTTTACTGAAAAGAATTTAATTTGTTTTGTGACGGTACGTGCGTGTCCCACTTGAAAAGAAACACTCTAATGGTCAGAATTTCGCTTTACGGTCCGTTAAGATCAATTGCTCACGAATGGATTTCACTGAATTTATTTTCAAATCTCCAAAAGGAAATGTATAAAAATGAATGTGTAAAGATACAACCCTGCGCCTTTTACCTTTGCTTGCAAAGAGGCTCACGTTTGCAGTCTCGCGCGCAAGCGGCGAAGCCACGAAAACGGAGCAAATTTAGCTGGCTCGGAGACTGGGGCGGTGAGAGAACAACAACAACAGTTTTATTTCACACCTTCCACTGAAATTCCTTGGAGAATAATAAACAAAACTGCTCCGGCAACAAAATAAACTAATAAAGCATTATTCTTCAATCCTTCACTCTCGGACTTATTTTATGTGTTTTGTTTTGTTATTTGTTATTCTTTTATTTATCGAACATTTACTTTCGGCTTACATTAAAATCCAACAAATTCGGACGCGTTTAATTTCAGACGTTTTATTTCGGACGTTCGAACTAAATGTGGGAATCAAATTTGGATATTGTAATCAACTGGTAAATGTACTTAAAATAATCTTTACTCAGGCTGAACCGGCTCCACATTTAACTTAAAAGATTGAAGTAGAACACTTCCCTATTTGTTATTTTGCTCCTGATAACATGGCGCGCGAGCGTTACTTGTCGAAAGCCGATTTTTCTCTGACTTCTGACTTCCAGTTCACTCAAAGTTAACAAACTGTTATGAGCAATGACCAAAATGTGTTCTACAACCATCGCTGTTAAGATAATGACTTGAACTATGAAATTACAACTGCCCAAACACGGACGCTTTTCAGTGTTTATGCGGCTTTAATTTTGATTTTCTTCAATTTCCTTCGGTGAAATCCTTCTAATTAAATTTCGCATCATGTAGAGACTGTCCAAATGAAACATTCCCTGACAAAAAAATAGGGGTTACAAAGGCAGTTTCTTCGCTACTTGCCAATTTGTGTATTTTGTCCCTGTTTAAAAATTGGCCTTATAAAATTTTACGATAAACGGGGGTTTACCTCGGTGTAAAAACCTGTGACTTTTTACTTTGTTTTCTACCTTTGTTGTCTTGCACCCTATTGTTTCAGTACCTTTTATATTCTTTGTTTTACGTTACTCGTGAGTTGGCAGGTTTTTACACCGAGGATGAGCCATAAACGGGCACTAAAGAAAACTAACAATATGTTATCTCTATGCCAAATTTTACGGAATTTCACCCAACGAATTTCAAGATATTCCAGAGAAAAGTTTCTTTTTTTGTCTCCCACAACAATTACGTCATCAGATCGAAAAGGAATTCGCCAAGATCGCTATTTGAACATGCGTGAACTTTCGAAACCACGCGCGAGGTTTCGCCCATGTAACAGAATCCGGAATCCAGGAAATTTTTGATGTTGGAATCCGGAATCCAGTGATCTGGAATCCAGAATCCACACTAATATCGAATCCGGAATCCACAAAAGCTTGGAATTCACAATCGAACGTTGAGTCTGGCATTTTCCAAAATGATAAGAAAAATTCTAAGAACTCTGCCAAGGTTGAGATTGACTTAAAAACGTTTTATGTTATATTTTTCATGTAAGACGTTGTGTAATTTGTCTTGACTGCTTGTTTATGGTATCTGTAACACATTTTAGGGTAATGTCCGCTACTCATGCACAATAAAGTTTTAACATACAGATGCATACCTGTATTCTAGAAAACCGAAACGGAAACTGTAACCACAAAGCTGATACTATATATTCTGGTTACGTCCTGGTGTAGCTTCAGAAGAGCTTAAAAACATTTCCAGGCAAAAATTAAGAAAATTAAGTTTAGACTTAGCCCGTACTTAGTACAACAGATGGTTTAAGAAATGGTTTTCTGGGAAACGGAAAGAAACATCTCGTGTTCTCGCATAAATTACACATTATTATTATAAAATATGTCCAAAATCATCCTTTTGAGAGTCTTTTAGGAAGGAATGGATCTTAAACAACAATAAATGGAAAGTTAACATGTCTCATTTGCTTAGTTCCATCCCAGAATTCCATTGTGCCGTATCGTTTTTGGTTCTAATTTTCCCGACAACGTTATTTAAAGGGACACTGTCCCGGCTGATATATATCGGCTGTTATATATCAGCTGATATATATCAGCTGATATATATCGGCTGGTATATATCGGCTGATATATATCGGCTAATATATCATGATTTCATGATTATATGACCAGGAGCTTACTTTTAGATCGCTAAAAGTGCTGAAAGCAAAGAAATATTAACTAAAGAGACCAAATGACAGCTAAAAGAGGAAAAATTCCATAAGAATGACAATTTGCTGAATTTCTTGACCGCCAGTGCCACGAAGTCAAATTTGATAAGCTGTAATCCACTTCCACCGTTGCAATCCTACACTTAATCTCCAAACTTCTACTGCTTCAGTTTTGCTCTATAGAATCGTTATATCCGGTTTAGTTGCAATATACTTGGTGGCATTTGGCGATATAACATGGAAATAAGCTAAGCGGACTGATTTTGTTATTTTGGTGGGAGTGTGTACCTTTAAATTAGGTGTATATTCAAGTTATATTCATCAGATATATTCATGTTTTTATTTTCTTCTTGTTGTCGTTGGCATCAATCTGCTGTCTATTTTAAAGTATGGTATTAAGGCGGCTAAAGAAATACATTCAAGTAGCATTTTCAGAGATTATAAAAATGACTTGACCCCACTATAAAGATGTACACGAAACCTTAATGAAATTTACACTTTTTTAAGCGGCTAAAACATAATCCTGTCCAAAGCAATATGAACGAAAACCTTTCAGGGATTTTTAACTGAAGATGTAGCTATGATGGTAGTATGGCGGCAGCTAATAACTAATTAAAGATGCAGATATAACATTTTCAGAGATTTTAAAAGATGTGGCTGCGGCGATTATGGCAGAGACTTCTTGATATTAAGGTGGATAAACAAAACAGTTTTAGAGATTTGAAAGTGCGGTGGTGGTACGAAGATCGTTAAAATAAAATGAATATTTAGAGAAAATTTATTTTGCATGTCTCGCTCTTTAGCCATTTTCAGCAATTGACTCGATTTTTTTGTATTTTACGGCTAAATGATTAAATCGTGTTCACCACCCATAAAAATGTTTCCGAGTAGGCTAAGTAACCAAGGCATAACAACCACATTTAGAAGCGTTTTCTTCTTGAAATAAATAAACGGGAATGAAAAACATAAGAATTGAATTAACATTTTCAAGATTTGAAACCCCCATTGCGATTTTCACATCAAAGCAAAATCCTTATTCCTACTTAGTATACACACATATTCAGTTCTTTTTCGGCGTTTAAAGAAATCAAAATGGAAACTGGAATGAACTGAGAGAAGCAAGAAAAAAAAAATTATAAAAAAAATCAATAAAGATTGCCTCTAGGAACATCCTTTGGGAGTATTACTGACTGATTATCTGTGATGAAAAGAATAAAACATTAGGACATAAGGCGAACAACTGAATTAAAACTAAATATTATTCAGGAAACATCGAGCTTTTTCTTATTCTATAAGTCGCTTTAAAAAGTTCTTGATGAACTGCCAAATGATGCTCAAATTTAATGGCTAAAAAGCCATTAACATAGAATTATTTTTGCTATAATACAGTTTGATTGAAAAGCCGCGCGGCGATCGTGCGATAACCCATTCAAAACGCAAACCGTAATTCCTAAGTGCAAATTTGGTCAATTATTTCTATTGAAAACGTTAGAAACAGCCGCGGATGATTTCGTCAAAAAGCAAAATGTTCGATCGGGAGTGAGTAAAAAAGAAATTCATTATATTGGCGTGCACGCAACATTTCAGTCAACATTAAACACTACAAAACATTAAGCTTGTTTTATTCAGTTAGGGAATTATTGTTTCAAACATAAATTTGTAATCGCGCACGCATTCTGAGCCGGTGAGGCGGTGAGGGCCGGGGTATGTGGTTAGGTGATTTTGAAGAAAATATCCTGCAAGCCAACTCGTTGAAAAAAATTGTAATATGTAACTTCGAAAGCCCGACTTAAGGCTTGGGTAGTTAAGCAAAAAACTATTTATCCTAACAGCGATACAGCTAATGAACAAAAATATCAAGCAAAGACAAGATAACCGCAACAAGTTTTTAATGAATAAATTTTACACGAATTTATTTTGAGCCATGCCATAAATATACTCGTACAGTTTCAATTATGATAGCTATAATTTTTCCTAAGTTATCATGTAAATATTGCCGTTACAATACAATTTCCGATATAACGAACTTGAAAATGAGTCAGGCCGAATATATATAGATAACAAATTTTGGCGTATATTTTTCTGTGACTTTCTTTGAATTTGGTCGAGTTACAACTGATGAACTCAGTTCGAAATGTAAAACAACGAACCAAACTTTTAATGGTACCATGAAGTAAATTGTTGTTCTGTGAATCTGTGCACAAGCTCACCTAGAGCTAGGTAGTTCAATGACTTGCGTATTCCGTGTGGTCCTTATAGTTTTATCATTTACCTTCCTTGTGTTGGTAAACAAGCAGTTGAAAACGCGTTTGAACGCCTGCCTATAATCACGATTTCGCACAGCATAGATCCACGGGTTGACGGCTGAACTACTAAACGAAAACAATGCGCCCCAAAACCAAAATCGAATAATACGAATCTTTAGACAGTTGTCTGTTGTTATAAGCTGAATTCCGACTATAACCATGCTTGGAAAAGCCAAGAAAAGGTAAATTCCGATTATTATGCCGATGGTATTGGCGGCCTTTCGATTGCGCTTCCTTTCGGTGCTCGTAGGATCGCTGGACGGGCCATTTTCGTTGACGGCCGAGATGATCCTCGCTTCAGCTTCGATCCTCTGATGCTGATGTTTCGCTGCTTTGTAGATGTAATAGTAGCTGTAGCTAATGACCACGAATGGAAGAGTGTAACCGACTATAGCCACAGCTATCCAAAGCTTTGGCAGATCGATAGGATCGGTGACTATCAAACGGAGGCAGGCAAAGGCGACGGAAAACAGCCAAATTAGTGCGATAGAAAGTTGACAACGGTATAGTGTCATGACTTGTAGGTAGTAATACGCATTGGTTATAGCTAGATACCGATCGAGACTAACCGCGGCCAAGTTGAAAGTAGTTGTTATCAGTGTTTGTGTGGACATGAGTTCTGCAGCTACTGTCAAAGGATGTTGGTTTTCCCAAACGTTTAGTGCACTTTTAGTGACCCACAATGGGCAGATTATGATTCCAACGAGAAAATCGCCAACTGCTAACGACGCAATGTAATAGTTTGACACCGTATGAAGAGCTGGAGTTTGATGAATAGAAATAAGAACTACAAGATTGCCGACCACCGAAATAACTCCAGAGATTGAATGGAGAACAGCCAGAATTATTGAAGAAACATCATCAAGCTCGCCGGAACACTGTCCAGACATGACAACTTATATTTCTCCGTCTTTTGCTGATTTCCGTGTCAGTACTGATCTCGCTTAGCGCTTCAGGTCTTCTTTGGTGCTATCTGATCGTTCCTAGCTACGTCCCAGGCTACGTCTTTCCCCTGAAAACCTTAATTCAAAGAAAGCTTTTATACTCGTGAATAAGTATATCCGGCAGATGTTTTGTTTGTCGGTTTCTACAACGTGTTATTAAGAAACGGTGGTTGATTGCAAATTTGCCCAACAAGTAAAACTTGCAATTAACAGTGGTGAGCCAATAGCCTCCAATAGTTGGAGCTTATTTGTTTGGGACATCAAACTGTCACTAGGCAGTTATACCTGAAATGGTTATTCAGATGTCCGACAGAGAAGAAATGAAATTGTATTAACAAACGGAATAGAAAGTGATCGGGGGTCGTGTTTGTGCCAAATGCAATCTCTTATTATTAACTTTTTACGCTCTCTAAAATAAATAGAACGTTTTTCTTTGAACCTGTGCCTTAATCGAATCATTTAAAATCGTAAAACGGCATTTTCACGGCGGCGTTAAAAATGAGTTGATGCTTTCAAATCCTTAATGTAATGGGACATGCGAAAATAATACAGAAATGCGCAATAGAGATATGATGCTAAATGCTGTTTTGGAGTAAATTCCAAAACGACTTGGCAATTTTCCAAATGGAATTAAAGTAGTTTGTACCGCACAGGACTAATGAAAAATTCAGTACATGCTCCTATCCGAGTAAACAAATCTTCAGTCCAATAAAATCATACACTGTTTCCTGTCCTTTTTTTGCTTGTGCAAACCTAATATTCAATCTGCCTCTTTCAATTAAGTGCTGACCGATATAACTTTGAAGTTGTAATTTTAATCACTAAGCTTATCTGTACCGACGGAGTAATCAAGAAACAATTATTACTTTGTACTTTAAAAAAGGTACATGGAAAATGCTCACAAGTTTTTATGCGAACTTCGCTTAACATTAAATAACAGAAAGTGGCATGCAAGATCTAATTACTTGAGCAAAACATAGAGGAAAGTCATACATGTTTGAGAAATTTGTTTCAGATTTTGTCATTATTAAACCAAAAATAAATAACACAGAACTCATAGTGCTTGGTTTCATTTGTTTCGCTGAAACGTGCTTCAGACCATTTTAATTGTATCAATTGAAACAAATTTAGCTAGAGCTGTCATGTCTTTTTCGCGATCTTTTATGATTTTAACATAAAGCGTTTGGGATAGTTTATATACAGGTGACGTGAAAGACTTCTGAAGGTTATTATTTTGTGTGGATTTGATGCCCAGTGAAAATAAACTTAACGTTACTGACGTACGAAAACTAAATCAACTACAACTTTGATTTCAAGTGCGTTTGATATTGCATAGCAGATCAAATGTAAATAATTAAAAATAGGAATGAAAAATAAAATAAAAATATACTGCTTGATCATGTTATGAGAACTTCTATCATTTTTACCCTGAAACAAACAAAACACTTGACATCCTGTGAATAGCTAAAATAAGATTTCATGCGCAGCGTAGACTTAAAAGTTCCACTGTTCATTAATTGTTTTTAAATCATGCTGTTATGTAAGAAGATAGCAGACGTTTCTTTTCACTTTCATGTTTTGCGCCCTAACGAAGGCATGTGAAGGCAGCATTGCCGCGAAATGTCGGCTTTCGCTCATAAAAACAGCATGTTTTATAACAAATAATACCCTGAATAGAGCCTGTGGATAGCCCCGCGTTTCCCATTTAACTGGCTCTCCTCGCATGAAAACTCGGATAATTTTGAAGGTGGCAAATGAGACAGTTACACAGTGCTTGCAATGCGCCATACTGTTTCTGTAAAATTGCATCAAACTGTCTGTCTTTTAAGCCATGGACGCTGATAAAAATTAATGAGTACACATAAAATATGAAAGCCTAGCAAAATAAATGCTACACCTAACCTACAGGGCGCTTTATATAATGCCATATACCACAACTGACCGCGCGGGTGGTTGATTCGTAAATATGCCATTATTTTTTTACAACTGGCTGTCCACGGACCGATCAATTCGTAGATAGCATGTATCATTTTGATGAACTTGTAGGGATAAGTCTTCGAAAAGATGCATTTGATTTTCGAATTGGTAAGCGCCCCTGGATAAACTGAAAAAAAATAATTGAAAACATAAATGACATTCTTTATTTTCTTTAAAATGATTTGATGATTTGATGTAATGATGTTTCACCAGTGCATCGCTAAGGTGATAAACAGTGAGCATTCCCCGCTCCCACATGAAATCAGAAGGGCTGCCAAAGACAAGAAGCAATGGCGAAAGATCGTGGCCGACTGCCTTGCGGCCGGCTGAGTGAGCGTGAGTGAGTAAGTGATAATAGCACAAGTGCTTCTGAGAGTAGCCGAATATTTAACGCGATGACAACGCATCGACTGAGCGGCCACAATAACTTGTCCGGTCGACAAATGGAAACTCAAGTCAACTCTAACTCATTACGGACCAGATAATAATCACACAGAACTTAGCCTAGCACCACAGCTGTAGTTCTGTACAGTACCTTTCAGACGATAGATCCCGCTGAGTAAAATTAAACGCTATATTGAATTTTATATCAAAACTTCGAAGCAAAAGGAGAGGAAAAGAAAACAGGTAAATTGTTTTCCTTTCGACTTCTATTTGAACTTTTGTTTTCGCAGAAAGGCCCCCTCATAAGTCCGAAATATTCCGGGCGCCTTTGTTATGACTGATACAAGTTTAATCATTCCAACTTTTGATTATTTGGATGAAAATGAAATGTGACCATTCAGAGTAAAGCCATTAGATAAGAATCTAATGAAAATAGTGCTTTCCTGTGGTACTGTTTATTATGCTGTCAGTTTTAGGTGGTTCTAACGTTTGTGTGTGTGGATGAAATCCTAAACTAAATGTGTCGACCATTCAAATGAAAACTACCAATCAGTATTTTCCTGTGCTGCTGTTTATTTTGCTGTACAAGGTGGTTCTAATAACTTTTCAGTCTGTACATGTGGATGAAATCCTACAGTGTGGCCATTCAAATAAAAGCTATTGAGCAGTACTTTCCTGTGGTACCGTTTATTATGCTGTACAAGGTGGTTCTTACTTTTGAGTCTGTGGATGAAATCCTACAGTGATCATTCAAATGAAAGCTACCACGCAGTACTTTCCTGCGCATGGTGCTGCTTATTATGATGTATTAGGTCAGGTTCTAACTTTTACGTCTGTGGATGAAATCCTAAACTTAGTGTGACCATTCAAATGAAAGCTATTGAGCACTACTTTACTGTGGTGCTGTTTACACGAGTCAACTCTCGCTTTACGGACACCTCCCATAAAACGGACACCTCTAAAATATAAGACGGACACCTGGTGTTGGTTCCTGCCGTTTTTCAGTCATTTTACTGTAACAAAACTCTCTATAAGACGGACAACGGACAATTTGAAACTGTCAACGGACACTTGAGAAGTGCTTTTTTAGTCAAAAATACTCAAAACGGAAATGTAGGTGCTGAATATGAACAAACGAGTCCACTTTTCTAATATTATTGTTGTTCCAGTTTGTAGGTTCTGCTTAAGCGAACGCGTGTATTCATTGTATAGTACATAGGTCAATTTAGCTTGATTATCTCAGAATTACTGGTGTCACGTTACCTCGACTCTCTATAAGCCGGACACCTCTCTAAGATGGACAGTTGGAGCTGTTGGGGCCGGTCTCCCGACGGTGTCCGTCTTAGAGAGAGTTGACTGTATTCAATGTGTGACCATTCAAATGAAAGCTATTGAGCAATATTTTCCTGTGGCGCTGTTTACCATGCAGTACAAGGTGGTTCTAACTTTTGAATCCGTGGATGAAATCCTAATGTGTGACCATTCAAATGAAAGCAATACTTTCCTGTCGTGCTGTTTATTATGCTGTACAAGGTGGTTCTAACTTTTGAGTCTGTGGATGAAATCCTAAAGTGTGACCATTCAAATGAAAGCTACTGAGCAGTACTTTCCTGTGGTACTGTATCTTATGCAGTACAAGGTGGTTCTAACTTTTGAGTCTGTGGATGAAATCCTAAAGTGTGACCATTCAAATGAAAGCTACTGAGCAGTACTTTCATGTGGTACTGTTTATTATGCTGTATTAGGTGGTTCTAACTTTGTAATTGTGTGGATGAAATCCTAAATTAAATTGCACTTTGTATAACTATTCAAATGAACCTTAATTTATTTTGACTCAGTCTATGTATATACAGAAGCTTATCTGTTATGAGCTTCTGGTATATATTAATCTCATGCTATCTATAAACATCATCACCTTTTATTAACGGCATGAAACTAAAGGCGAAATTAAGGTCTTTCCTGGTCAAGTCAGAAAAATATTATTTCCTAAAAAAAATCAATAATTATAATGAAATTCACACTGTAAATAAAATGAAAAAAGTTATGGTAAATGAGAGTTTCTTTCTTGGTTGAAGTATTTAATTTTTTACCAGTAACAGGTGCGAATCTATTTTTAATTTTCACACCGGAAAATAAAATCATAGTTAATTAATCATAGTAAAAATCAGTCATAATAAAACTTTTACCAGCAACAGCTTTGTACAAAATCTACTTATTTCAGAGCTAGCTTCTGATTTTGAACGTTGAAGTCGCACGCACAGCTTGGTTCTTCAAATACATAAGTTATACGCGTGGTGTTGACTTGCTTACAAAGATAAGTAATAGTCGATGTTTTGTACATTCAAGTAAGACTTGACCTAATCTCAGTTTGCATATGTACTTATTATTTTTGCTTGAATCCTGATGTTGTGATTGTTTTTCGAATTTTGAGATTGCTATTTTAAGATTGCTATATTTTGGGAAACTGTTATAAAGCGTTGATTTAATGTTTAGAGATATTCCTTTAGGTTGCCGATTCCAGGCTTGTTTTGGGTGCGAACGAGCGCTCCCCCCCCCCCCCCCCCCCCCCCCCCTCCATCTCTGCTCCCGTAGGGCCGTATAATATCCCCTCTAAATTAATCACAAGTAACGTTTGTATAGCATGATGTAAATTGGTTAATATATGTTCAGCTGTGCAAGTTTGTAGCGCAATCAAAATGCCTTTTGTGACGAAAATTGTCGGCAACGATGAACATGTATTCGAGCTTTGCGCGGGACCAGGAAAACTGCCGTTAATAACAGGATCTCTGGGTTGGAGATCTGTTGCATCGGCCTCATATTCTCTTGTTAAGGGGTCGATCAATTGGTAGTTAAGATTATAAACAATGCTTTCTACAAAGTCTGTAACTGGAAGATCATGCCACTTGTAACGATCGTGAACGGACCGAATACAAGGTGCACGATGACCATATTCTTGTGGGGTTTTTTTTAAGTTGGGGATAAAATCATTCCTTTCACGGTATCCCTGGACGCTAGAAATTGGAACTGAAAAGTTCGGTGGCTGCGTGGCACTTGGTCGAAGAAAATTGAAAATTGTTAAAATTAAAGTGCCAAAATTAATGTAAAGAAAAAACACTGGATGTTTATCATTTACACGATAAAACCAGAAATCGCCAAATCCCGGTTGGAATTAGATCATATAGATAATGATAACGTAAATCCGTATAAAAAGTTTAACAAATTTATGGGCTGATCCATTTTCTGTTTTTAGTTATTCCAGCTGATGCGGGTGCAGTTTTTACTTTTACCTGTACCACTTGAATCATTGCGCGCGAAATTTAGCTAAATTTCCAACTGGCTGGTCTGTGTTAATGGTAAGCGACCCTGTCTCTAGCTTCTACATGGGGACTCTGCGTAAAACTTGTCCAAAATAACCATCATGATACTTTAATAATTGCGTCGACGAAGGAGAGTTTCCTAATCTTGTCGGCTAGGCGGAACGAATCGAGAAAAGTGTCGGTACCAAATCTGCGCCATCTTGAAACGTCACAATAGTATCCAGCATGCTTAGCGCGTCGTCTAAGCGGAACGAATCGAGAAAAGTGTCGGTACCAAATCTGCGCCATCTTGAAACGTCACAATAGTATCCAGCATTCCCAGCGCGTGGAAATCAGGCATCATCCTGGGGAGCTGTGGTTCCGAAATGTCACATGTGAATAATCTATTTGTCTTGATTTAGTTTCGGATATTTTCCCGATTTTGTGATCGTACGGCTCAATATTTCAATGCCTACTAAAAGTACGCAGTGAAAAAATTGGACGAAGGTTCTTCTCCGGACCAAGTAAGTTGTTGGGTCTCTTTGGAATCAAACAAGAAGTTATCGGATTTTCCTCGCTACCGTTCTGGTATGTTTTGAATTTTCTATCTTGATTTTGCTGTGGTTCTCTGCCTGATTTGGGAAGCTTTTACCTAAATACCGACGTCGTTCTTCGCGATGTTCTACGGTACGGTGCAATTCGCTGTATATCTTGTAGCAATAATTCACTGACCGGCCGCGCCAGGCGAACGCAGATTAACTTTACAGTGCTCGAAATTGCGCCTGTATCGGGCGCATTTGCGACTAAAGATTTCGCAGTTCTTTGTGGCTAAAATTTGTCTAGCTAATAAAGGAATTATATCATCATCATCATCATCATCATCATCATCATTCATCATCATCATCATTTAATTAAACAAATAAATTATACTCAACAGTCTTGTGTCTTACTTGCAACTGGTAGTTGTAATTTTATCCGAAAAATCCTGCGAAATTCACGTTCAATGTTGCGTGACTTAAGAAGTTTATCACGGGAGCACTTTTTCAGGCTTTCTCAGAAATTTCTCATTTCCGGTTCCGGTATTAGTACATGTACTGAGGAGTATGATTTCAGAATCGGAGAAATAACCGAAATGAAATCAAAACAAATATACTATTTATATGTCGGAAAAATCTGAGACCTTTCGGGGTACACAGCACGGTAGGATTTTGCCCGATCCCACGGCGACAGCGTGAATTTGTTTGATGTCGGCCCGACGTTTTTGCCTGCGTGACATATCTCGCGACATAGCCCTTTTATGCAGTGGCTGAATTAATTCATGAAACTGAGGTACTTGGTCAAGACGAGGTGCCACGGGATAAGGAGACGCACTATAATCTATGATTACTACTAGTAGTAATAATAATAATAATATTTATATATTTATTTATATAGCACACTCTCCAAAATTGCCCAAATGTGCTTTACATACTATACATGTATAGCTGAATTTTTGAAAAGGTGGTCAACGAAAATTACAGCAATTTCACTACAACTAGCCCAAACAAGGGTTTTTATGACCCCGATTAGCCCGAAAATCACAGAGAAGAGAGAGAAGAGGGAAAGGGAGCGAGGGCGAGGGCGAGAGAAAAAAAGACTAGCAACAGTCTTTAGTTTTTATATTGGGGGTTTTAGAGATAGTTTTTGAACGACAAAAAAAAAACAAGGCCAAGCATACTCACGAACGGTAACTTAGGGCGACCCCCTTATATTTTTTTCTCATATATTTCTCTTAAATCCTGATTATGTTGCTGCTCACTCGCTACGCTCGTTCCGCAGCAATAAATAAGTTCAGGTGTTGTGAAATGGCTTTGACCAAAAAACATCAAAATTCCCGTGATACTTCCCCTTTAAGTAATGGCTGAGATGAAGATCGAGACAATTTAGTTGACGGGATAAATCCCCTGCACACCCAACCTGAATCATATAGGTGTATACTGTCAGTGTTACTGTGTCCATTTTGTTTAGACCTATTTAGTGTTTTAAACTGACTGTTAAATCATATATATAATTGCATGTTTTAGTGTAGCTGGTAAAGTACTTAAGTGCTTAAAGTACTCCTCAGCCAGGTGCCCAGCTTATTTCTTTTCCCAGTATCTGAAGCTTCCAGAGACTACCGCCTTTTGTTTTAATTAATCCGTTCTTGCTACCTTCGATTTCCCATGTAAAGCCGGCGAGAACCTCTCCTCTCTTTCCTTTTTATTTCTTCATATTTTTCTGAGTCTCCCAAACGCGCACTCATGCAGATCATGCCCTAGGGCGCGTTTTTTGTGACATATTCTGGTCATTCTGAAGAAGCAGAATACGCTAACAAAACTATGTTGTTTAGATATCACAAGCCAATTTTTTTCCAGGTGCATCGTATAGTCAAAGTAGTGACTTTTTTTATAGTTTACGATAGGAATAGGTGCAATAATTAGAGGTGTTCAGGATATGTCCGAAAAATACGCGCCCTAAAACGTAAACTCTTTAGTTAAAGCGAATTGTTCGCTTAAAACAGTCTTTAAACTCTTGTATTCTCATTGCATAAATCCACGGATCCAGCGCCGAGCTTATAAGCGACACTGTCGCTCCCCACATCCACACTCGGTTATTAGACCTTACACGGCACACATCATCCGCGGTAACGATCTGCAAAATGCTGATAACACTAACCGGCATCGAGAGAATCATGACGACACCAACTGCAATCGCGACACTCAAAGCTGCTTTCCGAGCCCTTTTAGCTTCCTTTGCAGCAGATTTTACACTGCCTCCTTCTGTAGTAGAACTTTCCTCATCGCAGTCGTTTTGCGAACCAGTATTTGAAACACATCTCTCTGTAACCGCGATACGTCGCGACTGCATGCGGGCTGCTCGCAAAATCTTTGCGTAGCAAAACAAAATGATCGTCATCGGTACCAAGCCGGTAAGGACGCCACATGTTATCCACATCTTTGGCAAGTTTTCGTTGCTGGTAACGAAGAACAGGGCATTGAGAGAGAAGCCGAATGTCCACACGATTGCGATTGCAATGCAGATTCGCTTTTCTGTGACAAGAGTGCGATATCTCAGTGAGTAGTTTACAGCGATGTATCGCTCGATACTCATCACAGTCAAGTTGTGCATGATTATCATAGAACTGGTCATGGCAAAAAAGCTTTCAAGCTGGAGTAGATGCGCTTCTCTATATTGCCATGATACAAAGTTCGTTAGGGCAATGTACAGGGGATTCACTGCTAGTCCAACCAAAAGGTCCATGGTAGCTAAAGACGTCATGAGGTAGAAACACGGCTGTCTGAGTGACTCGCTCTTCAGAAAGGTTATCAGGACCAACAGATTACCAATGATAGCTGCGACTCCGGATATGCCATTTAAGATTCCCAAAATAACAGCAGCAATAGAAGATATTTCTCCTGTGCAGCTCGTTGAACTTGAATCAGCCATAACTAATCCAATAATGACTACTATACCAATTACTCTGACACGACTCGAGTAAATATACATCATTTGTTTTACAAGCGCCTTTTACTTAACGTAGAAATGACAGTTGCAACAAATGACTCATTTTCGGGTGCTTTGAGTTGAAATTGTGTGATGAATCTAAATCGTTTTCGGTATGAAGAGGTTATACATATACAAGCTTAAATTTGCAAATTTAGTAATTATCTCGGTACTGAAGCGCAGGTGCATACTTAATCATCATATTCTAGGCGGATATTGAATTTGGATATATTTGAACAGTTGTGTCGTTCGCCAGTCATATACTTCAACATATCATTTCGGTTTCACAGTTTGTCTAATTCGTATTTCAAATTTGGTTTCATCTCTTCCGAACGGCCGCGCCATGTGCAGTTCAACCATGTTAATATGATCAGTGACAAGTTTTAACCGCGTGGTAGTATTAACAGGATTCGTATGAAAAAGACTATATGAAATTTTGTTCGGACCACAAATAAAACTTATGACTGGTGGTCGTCAGGTGATCCCATTAACAGGGTGTTAACTGGGTGGATTTCAATAAAAGTGCACTACAGATGAATCAGCAAAAACTGTTTTTATAGTATAAATGCAACTAACAAATAAATCGAAGACATAAGGGCTTTAACATATTTTAAAGACTTTAAATGCAAAATACGAAAAATGTCTTTTAGTTCCACAGAAGGGTAACTGTATATTGTTCAATAAATGTATGCAAATTTTGTATTAGATGTTCTTATAATATTTAATATTTTTTTGTATGTATTTATTTATTTTTTCTCGGAGATATTAGCTCTAAGCTTTCAGCTACTCTGTAAATCCGAGGCGTTTTAAATTAAAGGTGATGTAGTGGTCGTACGTGTGTATCGTGAAGGCAAATTAAAATTACTGAAATTATGTGCACGGAATATACCTCATGATACCTGCCGAATTGAAATACGTATCTCGCCAAACTACTGACAAAGAAATCTAATCTGGACATTGCTAATTACACTGGTATATTTGCAATACAGTCAACTCTTTCGTAGCGACCACTTCTCGTAAGCGACCACCTCCCGTAAGCGACCACGTTGTAAATATAAACCGTTTTGTTTCTCAGTCAAATACTGTTTCAAAAACTCTCTCCTAAGCGACCATTACTCAAATTTCTTAAGCGACCGCGACCACTTTTTTGGCCAGAAATTTGACATATTCTTTTGTTTTCTATTTCCGGCATGATCACGTACTGATCGTAAAAAAATCGTTACTCGATTGTCACAAAAGTTCAGTTTTTACTAGCGCTGACCCGAAGTGCTGACAGATAATAACAGTACGTTTACATACAAAAAAGGTGGCTGAAATAAGATCTGTAGATAAACAAGCGGATTGTTACAGTGATCTGTTGCAAAATGTTATGTACAAACTTTCAACAGTATGTAGTATGATAAGATTTTCCAAGCGCTATTCCATGTGAAATATGCCAGTGCTTTCAATCTTTTCCCTAAGCCATGGAATAGAAATTTCATTGTCTCCGTAATTCAGTTTGAGCTTAGTTTGTTGATTTTTCCCGTAAACGACCACCTCCCGTAAGCGACCACCTTGTCGTGCACGAGAGAGTTGACTGTATTTATCTATTGAATTATTCCAAATTAAAAAAATTCGTCAGTCCGTCTTGAAAAGGTGTCTGTTAAGAGAAAGTTGAATGTATTTGTTAAACAGTAAAACTTAACATACAAATTTCCAACATACGTTTTTCGGGTGATTATAAATTTACATCATCTCTATTAGTGGAATTCTCAGCGCTGAATTTGTGAAAATCATTTAAAATTAACTCGGCAAGACTGCATATCCTGATAACCATGCAAATTTATATTTTTATACTTAAGGGTTTACTGAACATTCCGAGTAAATTTCGTTTAAACCAGCTTTCATTTGCATCCATGGAAAACTAAACCAACTAGTGGTCCAGTTTTGTTAAAAGTTCATACTAGATTAAAATGTTGCAGCAAGTATGAGAGTACTACGTTTAAGGGTTATATTGATCAAGATAAACCAAAAAAATTTCGCGAGAGCCGGTCTGCATGCTTGAGTTGTTGTGATTCCGCTTTCCACAACCCAAGTTCCTAATTTTCCATTTGAAACAGACCGCGAAAGACTGGTAAAAAATCACCCCTTACTTTGGCGTGGGGCACCCCGCATTCTTTCTCTTCTCTTCCAGCAAGGTAAGATGGCGGCCATAATTTCTCACAAACCACGTGTATTCAGCAAAAATACCTCTTTTCGGAGCATTACAACGCCAGTTAACGCCTCGTTTGTGTATTAGCAAGTAAATCTGGTATTTTTTCATGTCAGATGCCCGGCGGTGTGACAGTTAAAGACGTTTCTCCACACGAATTCATCAAGGCTTTGGCGGCCCATTTGAAGAAGTGAGTAACTTGAACATGCATTTAAGTCCTATGCTATAAAACGTTTCTTGTTTTAGTTGTGTTGTGGACCGCTTGAGTAGGACGCTTTTTGCTTTTTTGAAAGTCAAGTTTATCTGACTAATATTTGCTCGATTTATGTTCGGTTAAGCTTGCGCTCCTAGCCTTACAAATAAAGGTACAGCTTCCACAATTCGAACGTTTGTTTTCTTGAGTGATTCCCAATGGCCGATTCTCACAACAAGGCTTTAATAATGTTTAGGTTTCCACTTGATTAACGGCCAAGAACTATTCTTTGAATCGTGTAAGCTATGTTATTGTTGAATTGAAAACTACAACTGAAAATGGTATATCTATTAAAAGAACTGATATAACTTTGTCCTTAATAAAAGTGCCCACTTATTTCAAGTAATAGTTTCATTATTTCGTTGGAGGTTTAATGTCATTATTCCTCTACCTTGGTAGCTAATTAAGGCATTAAATTTTGTTCTGCCAAACGTAGTTTGTTGTGAGAAATGCCATATTCCTTGGCTAAGTTGTGTAACTGACAGAACTTGTTTTGTTGTCTGAATCTGGTACAGCATAACTTTGATCTAAATGTTGTGCTCAGATTAGAGGGATGGTTTCACAGTTCGGAGCATGTGCACATATTAAAATGCTTTATTCGCTTTGTTACCAATTTTATCGGTTAAAAAACCAATCACATTTACTTCAATAATCACATACTATAATTACATAGTCCAAACAAAGCGAAAGATGACAAAAATTCACAGAAAATTTCAACGGATTACACCGACAAAGTCAACACTAAATAAAACCTTTGACCCGAAGGATTTATTCTACGTTCTGGTGGTTTTCATGGCGCACAATTATTGTAATCAATTATCATCACTCCACGAGTGCAGGGTTGTCAAAAGTAACCAGCTGCTGACAAAAAGCACCGCCTAGTTTGTCATGATGGCCAACTACTTTGCTTGCCGGTTTTTTTTTTATAGGAGATGGCATTTAAACAAATATCCAGTTACTTTCAAAAGTTTGGTGTCTACATGTACTTCAAACTTTTCTGGCAACTTACCCTGTAAATGCAGTTGAGGTACCAGTGTAAAGTATAATTACTGATTGAGGACTTTAATGTGTCCTTGAGAGTCCTTGAATGTTTGGTCCATGCCACAGGACTCAATTTAGACTCTGGGATTGAAAGGGTTTGAGCTACATTGTAAATATCCATTGTAGTCAAACCTCTCTGTAATGGCGGCATTGTAGAGGGGTGAGTGTTATGGGAAGGTTTTTAGAAGGTTTCATCAGAATTTGGGACAAGAAAACATAGCTATTGTGTAGAGGTTGTTGTGGGAAAGTTGCAGTTAGCAGAGGCTCTCCTTTTTTTTACTACATGTACTATAGAGATCCAAAAGCAGCAGCCCCCCGAAACAAGGTTTTAGCCAGCAGGGTGTCCAGGCGTCATGTGGATGCCCACTTCGTGAAGAAATTCAAGAAAGTTGCACCTAATCCTTTTAAAATTTATGATGGGAAATATCTTCAGAATGCCCACTTTTCAATTTCTAGCTAAAAGCCTGCCCCCCCCCCCCCCCCCCCCCCCCCTCCCAAAAAAAAAAATGACTGCTACTTTCGGAACTTTACAGTAATACTAAAATGCTGAAATATTTGTGATTAGGGGCGGAAAGCTGAAAGTGCCAGAATGGGTAGATCTGGTGAAAACAGCCAAAAGCAAGGAACTTGCTCCTTATGATCCTGACTGGTACTATATCAGGGCAGGTGAGTGACAGTCTTATTATAAACCCTTTAACTCCCAAGAATGCCAAAGAACAAAATTCAGGGAAAATCCTAAATTTCAATAAGTAAACTATTGAAAAACTAATGGTACCATGCAAAAGTACTGCTGAAAAGGTTTCAATTGAATGGTCACACCATAGGATTTTGTCAACAGACTCAAAAGTTAGAACTACATGTACATTACATCTCTCCATAACGGTACTGTCCTAAGAGTGAAAAATTACTTCTACATGTTGGTATTGAGATTTACACAAGGAAAATAGACTTGTTTCCTTGCACCCTCCACTAATGCCCAGTACATTAACAGTGAAGGAGTTGCATTTTGCTTGCGTCATGCCAAAAACAAAAAAGTTAAGAATGTAAAGCTTTTTTTTTTTTTTGCTTTTATTCCTAACCAGTTAGGTACTACTATTCTTTTAGATTACGTCTCGTATTAAGTGCAATAAAAAATTTCGTCTGTAAAGTGCAGCTTTAATTTTATTTTAAAATGTTAATCTTTTGGTGTAAGTTGTATTAAGTTGTAACATAAGTGGGTTGACATGTGTAATGCACATTCACAGCTTCCGAATATTCATTTTTATCTTAGTGCCATATTTGGAAACCCGCGAAAATCAAAAAGTCAACTTTGATAAAATCTAAGAAAGAAGGTGGCTTAGAGATGAAAGACTTTGTCGTCTTTGACAAAGCGTTAAAACTGAACTGGGTAAATCGTCTATCTTCAGACCACGACGCTCCATGGAGATATATTCCAACCTCTCTCCTAGCTAATGTCGGTGGCGCCTTTTTATTTCAATGTAATTATGACCTTAAGTTTCTTTGCATAAGTGAACGCCTCCCGAGATTTTACAAAGATGTCATCGCCTTTTGGCAGAAAATTGTTGCGACCTGTCCTCAAAACAAACCTGAGGTGTTAGATCAAATAATCTGGAACAATAGGTTTTTAATTGTTAATAAAAAATCGATATACTTTCCACACTGGCATCAAGCCGGAATTATTCATATTTCAGACTTATTTGACGCAGAAAGGAACTGCTTTCAATCTTTTAATTCCCTTTGCGAAAAATGTAACACAACGTTCAATTTTCTACAGTATTACAGCATCCTCTCTGCTATCCCTCATTCCTGGAAAAAACTATTAAAGTCAAACGACCTACCACACATTGTACCCCTTGTTACAATTAGTGACTCGTTGACATGCAAAGCTCTCTATGAAAAACTACTATCTTTGGAAAAGTTACCTCCTCCCACGGCAGAAAAGAAACTTATAGAACATGGATTAGAAAAGAATAATTTGAGTGAGGTTTACCTTTTACCCTTTAATGTTACAAAAGAAACTAAAATGATGATGTTCCAGTATAAGATCATTCATCGCATTCTACCTACGAATAGCTTATTACATAAAATGAAGAAGGTTGACTCTCCAAATTGTCCTTTTTGCCCTTCTGAGATCCACACTATCTGGCACTTGTTCATAGAATGCACGCAAGCTAGCTCTTTCTGGGTCGAATTCCAAGACTGGTATAGTGCCCACAGTCGAAAAAAGGTCCATCTATCGAACTTGGATGTTTTATACGGTATTTTTTGTTCTTCTCGATACTGTTTAGCCTTAAATCATCTTATCATTATAGGAAAATACTATCTATACGTCAAAGCCGGTGCCAAAGATAAATTTCAGTTTAGCGAATTTATATCTTTAGTTCGTGATAAATTAATGTTAGAAAAATACATTGCAATCAAATCAGATGAACAAGATAAATATATTAAAAAATGGGACTTTTTACAAAACATTTAGTTCCCTTTGCTTTATCATTCATTTTTCTTTCTATATGTTATAAAGCAGGACAAATATTCGAACTGTTAGTGTCATATTGCTATTTTTTTTTTGTTTTACAAGGTTGTCTAAGTATTGTTACTATTATTTGTACTGTTAGCGTTGTATTGCTAGTACTAGTAGTTTTACTAAGTAACGTAAGTTTGTACTGTCAATAACTAACTTTTGTACTGTTAGTTGGTTAGTTGCAGTGTTAGTTAGTTTGTACTGTTTGTATCTATAAGGAGTAAATGTAAATAAACATGCATCTAAAAATAAACATATTTGGAAACCCCTCAGTCCAGGGGGATTGGAAGCAAGTTCTAGCAAATTGATTGGTTAATATTTTTATCTTGATTTTCCAAATATAGCTGTAGAAACTTAGCAAATTGAATAATCGGAAGCTTATTTTGAAGCATAAAAATGACAGTTGTATGTTTCAACCCACTTACAGGGATGTAGCTAAGAGCCGGCTACCGGCTAATTTTACCACCTGAAAGAGAACGTATCACCGGCTGAAATCTCACTAGAAAACAAAGACTTTGGGAGATTTTGAAGGTGCACAAGCCAGAAAAACCGGCTGAACTTGTTAATGAGCCTGCTAAGTGTTTTCTTAGCTACACCCCTGCACTTATGGGTTTCTGGTTGTAATGCTAATAAAAATAATAAAAAAATATATTAGTAACAGGGAAAAAAAGCAGTACAAGTGAATTATTTATATATTACTTGTGAAATTCTATAGTTCACCTTCCAATAGATTACAGGGAATAATATAAAATCTCTGTGATCATTCATTGCTACACGTACTGTACTGTAGTTCATCATTCATTGCATTGTTTACCTTGTGCCAAAACACCGGGAATAAAAGCCAAATCATTTTTATGTAAATATTTTTAGCAGTGCTTTATGTTGGGTCTTGTGAGGGTGTTTCAAAGTGTTCTAGTCGTTAAACTGTGGCAAAACATTGTTAATGCTTCTAAACCTTTTTCAAAGTGAAACTTGCTAAGTTCAATACTTTTTTAACTTTGTGTTTATTTTTCTTTTTTTAAGCCTCCATCCTCCGTCATGTGTACCTTCGCAATGGGCTTGGTGTGGGTCACCTTACCCGTGTGTACGGAGGTAAACAGTGCTACAACTGCTTAGCATGGGGCTGTGAATAATGTGTCATTATTACACGACTAAGATAGTCAGAGAGCCAATAACTAAAATCAACCAGTCAGAATGCTCTTTTGCCTGTTCAATATTCTCTAAGTAATAGGCTAGGCATTGTCCTGAATGATCCCGCATTATCCTTCCACTGGCAGGAGATGTGTAATAAATCTTTTATTAACCTTTTAACACCTCAAATGCCCGAAACCGCCTGTGATGGAACCACAGTTCTTCTACCATTTGTGACATCCCTTTTTATGATAAAAGACTTCTTTTGTACCTACATGTAACTCAAGCAGAAGGAAGAAATCTTTTAAAAAGTGCCCAAATAAGATAGGTCTCGTAAATTGGGCCAGAAACCTATCAGATTTGACTGGCAAAATCGAAGAAAAATCTGGTCTTCCAGCCGTTTACCACTTCTTGTTAAAAAAATTTTACCTTCAGCATTTTCTGAGAAACTTTTACTTCATATATAAAGTCTAGTGAAAGGCCAGCAACGAGAGGAAAAAATATGGAATAAGAAAGAAAAAGAAAGGGGAGTAGAACAAAGAAAACAAAAAGTCAAGCTTCTGGTGTTTTTTCTCGTTCAAAAACTACAGTATCTCAAAATTTTGATTTGTGCACATGACCGAAACCAAAAGTCAATTTATTTGACCCCAAGCGAAAAGGAAGCTTATACCCTATTCACACCAACGCTTAAACATGTTTAAATGTTGTTTAGTTTAAAACAGGTTTAGAAAAATATCTCCTAACCTCCCGTAATATTTGGAGTGAAATCTTTACTAAAAGAAACTTTATTGACTTTATTACCATTCCAGGTAGTTTGAGTCATATACATTTAAAAATGTTCAAGATAGAGACTAAAAACCGAGTTAAACTAAACAACATTTAAACATGTTTAACCGTTGGTGTGAATGGGGCATTAGTTTTCAAGTTGCAAACTCATTTTTGGACCGTTTGCTAGCAATTTGCAGCCACACCAGTAAAAAAAAAAACAGCATTAATGGCTTCAAATTGCCGTTTTCTGCATACTAGGAGAATATCCGCCCTCTGTCTTTTTTGTACAGACCTCACTGTACTCGGTCTGTACTGTCAAGACCTCTGGCCAATATTCCCCCAGTACGGCCGTCACACTTAGTCAATAAAATATATGTACACATGTAATGTGTTTGAGCCCCAGCTAATTAGATGGAAAAACAAAACATTGACAACCCCAGAAACCAATTTCCTTTGGCTACTTTCTTCACTTTCCTGCATACATGAAGTAAAAAAAATAACTGACAGCCCTGTTAACATTCATCAACCATTGCATTTTTGTATACATTTTCATTTGTAACAAGGTGGTGCTATAGCACTTTTCATCAGAGCTTCGCTCTAGGAGTATCTGGTATGATAATTCTTAGAGCACAATCATGTATTCCATAAATAGAAAATGACGTATTTTTTCATTGCCTAGTGTTGGACTTGAAGATTTTAGGGAAAGAAAGCTGTGAATTGAAAGGCCAACAGACTTAACTTTAATTTGTTGTCCTTGGCCACTGGTTTAATTGGTTTCTTTGGTTGTGATCAACAGGACGCAAGCGACGAGGTTCAAGGCCAAGCCACTTTGAGCGTAGCTCGTCATCAGTCGCTCGTAATGTGTTGAAAGGCCTTGAACAGCTTAAACTGATTGAAAAAGATAGCAGTGGGTAAGGTGATCTATAAACCATAGTTATACAGTCAACTCTCTCTTAACGACCACTCTTAAGGTTACAGTGTACCTTCTGATTGAAAATTTATTGAATTTTTTTTTTTTTGGCATCAAAATAAAGTTTACAGAATGAACTTTCATTCAAAAAAAATTATCGAAAAATAGTGAAAATTGACGGCGAAATGATGGTATAACTTTTGTGGGCGGAGTTTGTTAAAATAGCGATATGTTTTTCTAAGCGCTGTTTTCTCAAAGTTAATTTTTCGCTTGTAGGGGACACTTTAAAGAGCTACAACTCAAAAGGAATTCGTTCGATTTTCCTCAAATTTGGACAGAAGCTAGGCTAACATATAATCAACAAAAATGTGTCGGCGAATTTCTTATTTCCTAAAACTTTTTCGTCAAGAGCCATTTCCGTGCGATCACTCCAATTTTTTTTCTCCCTTTTTCGAAAATATTCTGTAACTTTTCACTGCAACTGAATATGGGAAATCGCCGACACGTTTTTTTAGCGCTTCGTGTCCGAAAAACCTGGGAGTGAAAGAGTTAATGAGCCATTTCTGATTTGCAAATGCTTTCTTTGTTTCAGTGGTCGATCAATCACCAGTCAAGGACAAAGGGACTTGGACCGCATCGCCTGCCAGGTGATTTTCTGAGAATGTTTTTCGTTTGTTTTGTTTTGGTTTTGTTGTTTGGACTTGAAGGTATATAGGGCCTTAAAGGGACAGTTATTTGACACTATTTGCTAGATTTCATTTTGCCAAATACCAAAAAGACAAACAGTACCTTGCAGAAGTGTCACCTGCGAATACAGCCGCCTCCCATCACTCCCAGCCGCTACGGGCATTTGCAAAACAAGTGACCCCTAGCGGCCAATGAGACGCAGCTGTATTCCAGCTTTGATTTAAATTGTCACACTAGGATTTTGCACCAGACTCCAATTTAGAGCCATGTGGCATCACTGAAGTTTTGATCCAAGCAATAAAAGAACTATGTAAGGTATCTTTAGTCCTTGTGGTGTTTTAAGAAACAACAGTTAACCTTACATTTTTCTTTCTTTCTTTCTTGTTTGCATCCACAGGTTGTGTCAAGTGCTTAATTAGCCAAGACAAAACATGTAAAATTTGAGCAAAAAATAAATTTCTCTTTTACAGTGATTGAATATGAACTTGTTTGAATATGAATAGTCTTTTATTAGGAGACCAACATCCCCTACTACAGCCTGCATGTTATAATTTGTCTGCAATGCAGACTAACATATTAAAGAAGGGTCCAAAATAATATTGAGTGCTGCATATAGAAAATAGTACAACTGTTATATTTTATTACACTTTCGGGGCGACAAAATTACTGAATTGCCCAGTAGATTACATTGGAATCAAAGTAAGCTCACAAAGTGAATACAGAATTTTGTATTCTAAATGTCAGCTGTCTTCCCGCTCGGTATTGCAAAATTCGGACCACTCAGGGACCCAATTAATACGCTCCTTTTCATCATGGACTGGTAGTTTGTCATATGCATATTAGGGCTGCAAATAACAGTTGGTCATCGGACAATGGCCGACCAAAATTTGCCAATGTCCGACGAAATCGCAACCGTGGTCGGACATTATGTCCTGAAAACTTGCAAATGGCTGACCGTGTTTGAAATCGCCCTATAATGCATTGAAAACCCTTGAGCATTAAATACGTCATGTATGCCCGCTTGTAATGCATGGTAAATGTGATGTCCGACCAAATTTTTAGTTTGTCCGACCAAAATGGTGCCCAAGTCGGACATACGCCCTTTCAAGAAAAAATAATTATTTGCAGCCCAGCATATAAAGGGCCGACGGTGGGTGAGCAATTACCAGAATACTGATTTTTTTTTTCAGGACGCCCTAAAAGACAAGCCACTGTTTTTCAGGACGCCCCTGACTTTATACCGCAGGATTTCAAGCCACCCCCACCCCACCCCTGCCACAAAAATTAAAAATGACGATTTTGAACTTTTGTTTTAAACATTGATTCAGATATTCACTGTCAAGAGAGTTTAAGTAATGTTTACTACATGAGCGGGAGTGTTGTATCGGCCTTTTTTGGACAGCCCATACTTTTCCAAGCATTTTGTCAAACTCTGAAACCTTCAATTCGTTAATTCCGACAGAAAGTGTTAATGAAAGCCAATAGTAATTGCCACAACTCTTGGCTTCTGCCGCTTTGCGCTTGGATGTTCTTTCTCGTTTTCTGATTTTGGCTAGAGTCTCTAGCTCTTGACAGTGACTTAGGCATTCTTTAACTAGTTTCTCCTCAACACCAAACTTCTCAGCAAAGTCTTGCATTGCTTGGTGATGTTCCAAAGACAGTTCTCCTTCCTTAAAAGCATTAATAATCTGATCTCTTGGTTGCCAATCGTCCGGTGATCTAGGGATTACATCTCCATTGTAAAGAAGGGTTTTGAAGACTGGTAGGAAGTGTCCTGGATTGGTACATCTACATCTATATTTATACTTGACAAGGATTGCCCATCGCGCCAAGGTAAATACGATCTGGCATTGGTTGGGGAATTCGAGTCTCGGTACCCGTCCACGTGTTTTCTTGGCAAAAAGAATAGAGTTCCCTTGACGCTTCGGCAGCCTTGCTTCAGATACGCTGTATAGTTTCACCGCGCATGAAGACAGTGAGTCTAGTGAGAGTAAAAGGAACTCCATTATCTTCATGATGTAGCCTGCCCCGGGAACATTGGCTTTTGCTTGTGCGCCCACCAATTTCTGATACTGTTGCAGTTGCTCGTCGTTGAAATAAAACAAATGTTCGGGCTTCTTTGATAAGATAACTGATATAGCTTCCAAGCACAGGTGCATCGTCTTTTCTTTTTCTAATTTCTTCAGCTACAAACCACGCATTTCTCTCCATTCTGACTCGTACTTTTCGTAATCGTGACGAAGAGACTGCTTTGACGTCATCCTTTGTTAGCCCTTCAAACCTTTCAACTGGTCGAGTAGCCTGCGAGCAGGCTCACTTGTTTGGGGTATCGCGTGAGTATCTTGGAGGCGGAGCCGGCGAAGCCGGTGAGAAGAATGGGGCGAGATAAAGTGAGCCTGCACGCGGGCTATTGATTTTTTAATTCCCCGCGTTCGCCGACAAACGCAGCAATCTGATTGGTGAAATATGACAGGTGCCACGGCTTTTGAAAGAAAACAAAAAAAGCGTTACTCATCGCCACGTCAACGGCTTGTCAAGTGAGAGTCAGGCGGTTTCCAGCTTCATACAGACGTGTATCACTTTTAATTTTGTAGTGGACGATGGTTTTTCTATTATTTTTAAAAGCACTGAAATTTATTGAGCAGCTTGTCTTAAAACGACTTATCAGCAAAACATATTCAGTGACTGTTTTGCAATTACTCTTCCTTGTACGTGACCGGAAGTCGGGCAGTGACAATGCCCTATTTGCTTTAAAATTTTCACTTTCTTTTTTCTTCAATTTTTTCAATACCCACGGGCCACCTTAAATTAATTGCCGAATCGATTCATTTTTCTTTCGTTTACTGGTCGATCTTTTTTCTTAATTGAAAATCTTGCAGACTATACATAATTATGTGTTGTAGTATGAAATGTTTGAACTTTTATTGAGTGTTTTCCCTTGCGGTTTCAACTGTATACTGAATCATTACGTAAGTAATTAAAATCTGTATAATGACAAAGTGATGACAGCCAAAAGAGCTTTTTTCCGTTGGGGGCGGAATTCGTGAATCGGGGCCTTGCGTGCAGGCTCTACTTTTCTAGGGGACGGACCATTAGAAAAGTGATGGGGGGGGGGGGGAAACCAAAAAAAAAATCGTGCAAGGGAAAATGCTAGGAAAAAAAATTCGTGCAAAGTTCAAGACAAAGAAAAAAAATTCATGCAGAAGGAGAAGTCCTATTGTGGTTGTCATTTAATATATAAAAGCTGCCAAAGTGCCTATTGAAAATAGCGCTCTTGTCGTTTCAAAAATTCAAAACATTCTTGGGGCCTTCCTATACTATTATTTAAAAATAGTATTATAAAGGTGACAGGCCAAACACGACTCCCGCTAGTCGCAAAATGTATAACGAAGCCTTTAGAAATGTTTTCCCAAGAAGGTCTACGAGATATTTGTTCCCTCTAGATCACCAACTGTCTTAGTTTTGCATGCTCGATATGTATTGTATGACTCTTTGATGATCTTTGGGATAAAAATCTCTTAAGTGACAGGAGATTCTCATGCTGTGTAGCCACTGGAATTATTGTTTCTCTATGTCTTCGTTATGCTAGCTCTCTTGGCATATGTTAGGGCTTCTTTGGCTAACTTTTGTTGCAAGATATGTAGTGATCGGCTGCAGTTTTTGTTATTGTTATGAATATGCTAGGATCAGTCAATCTCTCAGCCCGTGCAGGGGCGCAGCTACCTGTTCGCACGTACGCACGTGCGTACCTGAAAAAGTCGGGAAAAAAAGAAAGATTTGGGACTTGAGGGTGTGGGAGGAAGTAGGGGAGGTGTTTGGAAATTGATTGTGCGTACGCCCCTGTCGTGATTTAGTGTCAAAGTCTGCGGTGTGCAAGACTTGTGAGAAAGTGGATCTTTATCACGGATGTAGGCGTCTAAGACCAAAGTCTGAAGCTGCCGTGTCTCTATTGGAATCATGACTTCTTGCAGTTTATGTTTTACAGTGGCGGATCCAGGGGGAGGGTCGGGGGGGGGGGGGGGGGGGGGGGGGGGGGTCCGGAACCCCCCTTTGAGACCTGTGTCTCCCTTGTGGTTCATAAAAATAATAGAATAAAATTGTTTTATACGTAGTTGTTTCACCTCCACCAATTGACTGATTGTCAATTTTTTGACTTAACAAACGCTTTTCGAGTTTCAGGAGTGTTGGAAATGGCGTTTCAGAGGGTAAAATTGGAAAAATTTCCGGGCAGGCATGAACCCGGACCCCCCTTTCAGAAATCCCTGGATCCGCCTCTGTTTTAGCTCCTTGTTTTATATATAGTTCTGTTTCTGAGAAGTGTTTCTTGGAGCTTGAAGAACCTCCGTTGTTTCATCATGGCGTTATTGCATCCCGACATGGCTTGAACAGATATGGTGATCTGTATTGAAAATCTCAGGGACGCTCCGGTGAATTCTTACGTTTTTCTTAAGCAAGACTCGAGTTTCGGTTCTTAGGCCGAACCTCATCAGTTGCTCCCATAAGTAACTGTCTCGTGGAATAATATGAAATTTTTCCGTTGTACATGAAATGTTTGCCGCTTTTGTACTCTTGGGAAGGATCGAATGTTCCGTTTTCTCATTGGCTCGTTTAATTGAACCAATAGCATTGGTGTAGTTTCGATCCGACGTTAAGTTGTGTTTCTTTCTGAGGCTTTATTCTTAATTTCATAGCATGTATGATATTTTCTGACACAAAGAACAGTTCTTTTAGTGTTGTAGAGAGGAGGTCTCGTGTATGTCTCAATGAATTCAAGATACACTGCATATTTTTTCTACAACAGGCGTGTAATTCTGGTGTCAAGTTGTGTTTGCTTCATGCATTCCATAATAGGATATAGTCTTGTGCAACGTAGCGGACTATTCCTAATATATATTTTTCAAATATACGTAATGGTCAAAAATGGTTTTTAAGTATTACACCTTTTTTTAATTAGTAAATGAAAAACAAAGCAATATTTGTCTGAAAAAAAAATTCGTGTAGAGGGTTTCACCTGCAAAAAAAAATCCTGCACAAGCAATGGGCGAAAAAAAAAAATTCGTGCAAGCTGAAAATCCCCCCCCCCCCCCCCCCCCCATCACTTTTCTAATGGTCCGTCCCTAGCCTGTTCCAGGCGTTCAGTTTGTGGGGCGCGAAAGAAAAATCGGGCGCAGGAGAAAAAAACGAGGGGAGGCTGGGGAGAGAGGGTGCTTTTAGAAATAAATAAGAAATCACATTTCAAATTAAATACGGAGATAAATAAACTGAGTCTTATAAGATTTTGAGTGAGACATTTAACAAAGTCGGATAATTATTTTCACACATCAGAATAAAATAAAACAAAGGAGAATATCGAGAAATCATGTCTATTTATATTGTGGGCACGTCAACATACGAATCAGCATTATCAAGTGTTTTGAGGAGTAATTTTCGCATCACCGACTATCAATGTTGTTCTATAAAACAACTGACATTGCTATTTAGTGTGAAGACTTTCACTATGAGCCATCGCACCTAAAGTATTAGACTTGCCACAAGTCGACCTTCGCTTTTTTAGTCGAGTTTTATTCGATAAATTTGCGCGCAATGAAAAACCTAACTTATCGAAAATTAGTACTGGAAGGGACTTGTGGCAAGTCTAATATTTGAAGAGAAATGATTTTAAACATGTTTACATTTATAACATTAATATTAAATACACTTGTGGAGCTAAGTTCGATTATGTACAAGTGTCATGTTCAGGATACATGTAAACATTGAAATCATTTTCAAGCGGCCCCCTGAAACACATCTTCAGGTTTAAGACCGCCCCCGATTATTTTCATGGAAAAATATTTCGGGTGTCTCCTTTTTCTCACCCACCGCCCCCTCGATCCCATAATTAATGATACCACGCAGCTCTTATTAACAATCTCTAATTTCATTGGACCTTGGCATCACGCAGATCTCAGTATTGTTTTTAGGACTATGGTCCAATATTGTGTTGCATGGTCTATTGTTTTCTCAGCAAATCAGAGAAGACCTTGTAAGAGCTGCGTTCTGCCTTGTAATTAATGACAGGTCCGTAATAAATAAGAAACTTTATTATCCCCAGGGCATAGACCTTGTCACGGTTTCTGACGCCATCTTGGTTGGGGGACAAACAAGGCAAAATTTACAGTAAATGTATGGGAAAAATCGGGAGTTTGATACTCGATAATTTGAGGTAGGTTGACATTCTGCAATATAAATATAAAACTTTATTGAATCTCCAGATCAGGATTTTTCAGACACAACGTATATAAGCATATAAATAATTAATAAGGTAAGTGAAACATTGAATAAAAATGTCAAACGTTAAATTACAAACTATGAATTACAAACTATGAATTACAAACTATGAATTACAAACTATGAATTACAAACTATGAATTACAAACTAAAGATACCAGCTAAAAGAGTTTACTTATCAATTTTGAGAAATGTAGTCTCGCTAAGAAAGCCGCAAATTAACATTTTCAATTTTCATATATTTGTCTGTAAAACCGAGCCGCCGTGCGCGGGAAAATTTAGAAACATTTGTATGAAAAACTAAAACTACGATTTCCCCAGGGGGGGGGACTCCCATATAAAAATGACGGGGGTGCTCGTCGGAAATTTTCGAAAAAACCCTAAAAGGTACCAGAATCGCGTTTGAAGGGCGTGGCTCAAAAGAATTTTTACCCCTAAGAGGTACCAATTCTAAAACAACACGTCATATTCTGTCATATTTTTCGGCTCATTCCCTAAAAGGTACCGCGATAATTCTTACGGTGGGCATTTTGGATTTTAGTACCCTAAGCGGTACCAATCTACAAATTTTGACCTCTAAAAGGTACGACGAGCACCCCCCGTCATTTTTATATGGGAGTCCCCCCCCCCCCCCCCCCCCCCCCCCCCCCATCCCCCGGGACGATTTCTCGCTTCTGAGAGCTAACCTGTACCCTTTAAATTTGATCGGCAGCATCTTTTGCTAGGTATCTTTACTTTGTAATTCATAATAATAATAATAATAATAATAATAATAATGAACTTTATTTGAGTGTTAAAGTATTTAGCTTACTAGCTAATTGTGGACACTAAAAAAAAAAGTAAAAATAAATATGAATTATTTACAATTCTTCACTGTCTAAAATATTTAGGGTGTTTCTTGGTGTTGCGGAAACTATTGTTGGTTAGCTATTGTGTTGTGGTGTGGGTATTGTTTACTTTCTTTTGAATCTTTTGTTTTACGTCATTTGGTGATCGCAACACCAAGAAACTGCCAATATTTACATTAAAACGTGATATAAAATAATCGATCAATACACAAGGTCATTAAAAAGATGAATTAACTACGCTAAAATAAGTTTACAATTTACATACTTTAAGTAATGCAAATGTTACAATTAACACACCCGTCCTCAATCAAAGTAGCTAGGTCTTTCTTTCTTATAGAAATTGCAGAATGTCAACCTACCTCAAATTATCAAGTATCAAACTATCAAGTAATGCAAATGTTACAATTAACACACCCGTCCTCAATCAAAGTAGCTAGGTCTTTCTTTCTTATAGAAATTGCAGAATGTCAACCTACCTCAAATTATCAAGTATCAAACTCCCGATTTTTCCCATACATTTACTGTAAATTTTGCCGTGTTTGCCCCCCAACCAATATGGCGTCAGAAACCTTGACAAGGTCTATTCACCCTAAGTACCGACCTTTGTTATGGAAACGCATACAAGTCAGCGAAAAAATTCATGCACGCATGAATACTGATTATTTCACAAAGGAACATTTACAGTTTGTCATAGAACGATGTGAGTATTTGCCAAATTTTATTAAGCCTCAGTTAAGGAAACCCTGAAGCATGTGTCCAGTGACTGATATATTCACCAGTCCACAGGTAGATACTGAAAGGAACACAGCTTCAGGTGAAATTCTCACAGCGTGAAATTCACTGGAGAGAGACATATCGAAGCAATCGGACAGGTATGTAAATTGTTCAGTACTAAAAAGCTTCAAATGTTGAAAACCTGCTGACACTTCCAGTGAATACTCGTTTAATAAGCAACTATTACTATCGAATCGCCAAAACTTGGTCGAAAATTTGATCCCGCAAATTATCTTAAAAGAGGATAAACTTGAATATTCCAACAGAAACAATGGGGTTAGTGACTGAATCGGTTATCAATGAAGGAAATGAGCAACTCCATCTTGCTTGCTGGATGGAGTTTTGATGTGGGACATTATTTTTATAATTCTGACTTCACTAAATGTCTTCCCAGTTAACTCGATCAGAATGTCATCGGATGCTCGAACCTTTAGTTTCCAATCGTGCCTTGATGAAATCTTAAAGAACTACGTATTCCGGCGACTTTTCTGAATAGCTATATTTGAATTTCTCTGTTTACAAACATCACGTCAAATTTGTTTTGTTATTCAAATTTGCCAACGGTTTTAAAACAAAAGAACTATTTGTTTCAACAGCCAATAGTTCTCTGGTTGGCACGTTAACAACGTAACGAGAAATATTGCTATAGTGTATTTTTACGGAAGCCGATAAGGGCGAATCCTAAAATAATTTTCAAATCTCGAAAAAAGTTTCAAATCTAAATAATTTGTTCAAATCCTTGTCCACTATTCTTTTCCAATCCGAAAATATTTTTCCAAATCCGAAAATGTTTTTCCAAATCCGAAAATGTTTTGCAAATCCGAAAATAATTTTCCAAATCCGAAAATCGTTTTCAAATCCCGAAGAGATTTTGAAATCCGAAAATGTTTTCCAAATCTGAAAATAATTTTCCAAATCCGAAAATCGTTTACAAATCCCAAAAAGTTTATCCAATCCGAAAATCGTTTTTCAAATCCGAAAATCGTTTACAAATCCCAAAAAGTTTATCCAATCCGAAAATCGATTTCAAATCCGAAAATGTTTTTCAAATCTGAAAATAATTTTCCAAATCCGAAAATCGTTTACAAATCCCAAAACGTTTATCCAATCCGAAAATCATTTTCAAATCCGAAAATATTCTCCAAATCCGAAAATGTTTAACAACCGGAAAACGTTTTCAAATCGGTCGGTATAAAATAAGAACTGCGGACTGCGGACTGCGGACTACGGACTACGGACTGCGGACTACGGACTGGGTATAAAACATGGACTAGGGCATAAAACATGGACTGAGAATCATGGAATCGGTATAAAACGCAGACTGAGTGTAAATAACGAGGACTGAAGCTGTGAACATAAAATAATGATTTACCTCTGTCGATAAATAGTTTACGTAGATTTTTAATACGTAGGGGTCGCAGGGTATCTTCTTTACAGCGGTTCATAAATAAAGGCCACATTTCACAAAATGCTGGTAGACAATTAACTCTGATAAAATGCGCAGCAACACGTTTCTGGATATTACTGATAATGGCAACGATATGAAATATTTTCAAATTTGCGAGGCAGTACATTTTGCTGTTCTGTAGTCCCAGGGGCCCGTTTCTGGAAAGTCCCGATAACTTTTCGGGCCCGGAACTGCATTTTAAAATCAGAATCTATAGAATGGTGAAGTATTGTTTAACCCTCAAACCAGCCCGACTTGTTTTGTCAACTTATAATGTTTTATTCCCTTGCTTTCAAAACCAACAAAATTTTAATCTTTAATGTAAACATTGCGCATTGTAAACATTGGCTTTCAGGGCCCGATAACTTTACGCAAATTTGAAAAATATTTCATATCGTTGCCATTATCAGTAATATCCAGAAAAGTGTTGCTACGCATTTAATCAGAGTTAATTGTCTACCAGCATTTTGTGAAATATAGACATTTATTTATGAACCGCTGTAAAGCAGATACCCTGCGAGCAGAGCCTGTAAAGTTTGAACTGGGCTCTGCTCGCAGGGTATAAAGCAGATTAAAAATGAGAAAAATTGCGAGAATTAAGATAATATTTCTGCTTTACTTTATTTGAATTTTTTTTCAAATATCAAAAGAGAAAACGTTTGTAAAGTAACATGCCGTGACACCCACGTATTATAAATCACGTATTTATCGACAGAGCCGAAATCAATATTTTATGTTCACAGCTTCGGTCCTCGTTACTTTACACCCAGTCCGCGTTTTATACCGAGTCCATGATTCTCAGTCCGCGTTTTATACCCAGTCCGTAGTCCGCAGTCCGCAGTCCGCAGTCCGCAGTCCGCAGTCCGCAGTCCGCAGTCCGCAGTCCGCAGTCCGCAGTCCGCAGTCCGCAGTCCGCAGTCCGCAGTCCGCAGTCCGCAGTCCGCAGTCCGCAGTCCGCAGTCCGCAGTCCGCAGTCCGCAGTCCGTAGTCCGCAGTCCGTAGTCCGCAGTCCATGTTTTATACTGACCGATTTGAAAACGTTTTCCCGGGTTGGAAAACATTTTCGGATTTGGAGAATATTTTCGGATTTGAAAAAGTTTTAGGGATTTAAAAATGATTTTCGGATTGGATAAACTTTCTGGGATTTGTAAACGATTTTCGGATTTGGAAAATTATTTTCAGATTTGGAAAACATTTTCGGATTTCAAAAACTCTTCGGGATTTGAAAACGATTTTCGGATTTGGAAAATTATTTTCGGATTTGCAAAACATTTTTGGATTTGGAAAAATATATTCGGATTTGGAAAACATTTTCGGATTTCAAAAACTCTTCGGGATTTGAAAACGATTTTCGGATTTGGAAAATTATTTTCGGATTTGCAAAACATTTTTGGATTTGGAAAAATATATTCGGATTTGGAAAACATTTTCGGATTTCAAAAACTCTTCGGGATTTGAAAACGATTTTCGGATTTGGAAAATTATTTTCGGATTGGAAAAGGATAGTGGACAAGGATTTGAACAAATTATTTAGATTTGAAACTTTTTTCGAGATTTGAAAATTATTTTAGGATTGGCCCTTATCGGCTTCAGTATATTTTGCATTTATGTGTTTAGTAATTATCCTGAAGAATTAATCTGGTGTCTTTATAACAAATTTTAAAAACAATTCACAGCCGCCATGTTCAATTTCAAGAATGGCGCGAAACGATATTGTCAGACCCAGGTCCCCTCGATCTTCATTCACTTTCTCAGCGATCGTAGCGATCGCAGCGATCATATGGAAACCATCAATCGCTGCGATCGCTTAACTATTTTTTTCAGCGATCGCATTGATCGCAACGATCGTAGCGATCATATGGAAACCGGGCTTAAGAAAGACCTAATCAGCCAAAAAATGAACAAACAGTGTTCGGATTGAATGGCCTAGACTTTAATGATTATTTCGAGTGTTGTAAAAGTAAAAACACTGGAGCTAACCATCCGTATAAGATCCAAACGAAGTCAGCAAGAGTTAATTCCTTGAAGTACTCCTTCTTTGTAAGAATTATCAAAGACTGGAACAATTTACCAAACCATCTATTTGGAAATGATATTGACATCAATAGATTTAAAATGAATTTAAAAAGTGGATGAACATCAACTGATTACACATTTATACATCATATTTTTCTGCTGCTTCAGTGCCTGATGTTCGTATTCAAAATTTTATATTTTATATTTTCTACAAGCATTGTTAACCACTTGTATTATATATTTTTGTAGTTTATTAATTTAGTTAGTTAGTTAGTTAGTTAGGGGACCTAAAATAGGGGTAACCTCACGGTCCTCCTTTTTAAATACCGTTTTTCTGTATTTGAATAAAGTATTATTATTATAGAGCAGTTTTCAATTGAGTATCGAAAGTAATTACACAATTACTTTGGTTTTGCATTGCTACGCTTTGTGATTGGCTAAAAAATCTCGCGCCACTTTCTCGACCAATCAGAAGTAAAACCAAAACCAATCGTGACTTGCTCGCACGCGTTTTCCCGCGCTTGGCGCCACCGACATGTAATTGCTTCGAGCTCTGATTGGTTCATTGGATTGTTTACGACTGCTGTGATTGGTCAGAGTAATTACTTTGGTTTTGGTTTTACGACACTCAATTGAAAACTGCTCTATTACCGACAAACTGCAAGGCTGATCTGACTACGTAAAAATGTAGACTTTGCGAGACACTACCCTGCTTTATCGGTTTCTGTCGTATTGGTGCCTCGCAAAGTCTACTTTTTTACGTAGTCAGATCAGTCTTGCAGTTTATCAGTAAATATATCAGAAGAAAATATCCTGGTCAGTGTATTGTACAAGAAGCAAGCATTCCCTGTCAAAGGACACTGTATGTAACATTTCTCAAATTATCTCAAAATGCACTAGACTGCATCTAACAATTTCCGGGGGGGGGGGCATGCCTCTGGACCTCCCATAGAAAATTCGGCGTGGCTTTCCGTTTCGGCCACTTGGAACTTCTCCCCCAAGCGAAAAATCCTAAATAGAACCCTGTACTGAAATGTTCGCGATAAACACCGAAGATGGTGCACGTCTGTTAGATTCATAATTACTCTATTTTCTGTAATTTTGACTCCATGAATCACTGATAACAACCAAAAAAGGGAGGATTCGATAATAACTCATATCAACACTAACCGGTGATAATTACAGTTCAATAATGAAAATTGGGGCTCACGAAGCTCGTTTTTAAGTCGTGAATACGACTTATCGCGGTTACTGGAGAAAAGTCACTCGCTCAGCGTAAACTTTATATTAAATTTATATTAAATTGTTGATATGTTACACTTCGGTAATAGCATACATGGGGTAAATGAGAGTAAACCAAGCCGATCCGCCATTACGGTCGTTGTGTTTTCGAATGTTCCATGAGATGAAACGTCGGTTTGGGAAAACGTTGGGGTTCTTTTACTTGTTATTATTGTGAAAAACCCTGTGAAAAGACCTGTGAACAAAATATGATGGAAAATACCTGAAAAAAAACCTGTGAAAAACCCTATGAAAAAACCCATGAAAAAAATTTGTAGGAAATATCTTTTAAAAACCTGTGAAAAAACCTATGAAAAAACCTGTGAGCAAAATTTGCAGGAAATCTCTTTTTAAAACCTGTGAAAAACCCTATGAAAAAACCTGTGAGTAAAATTTGCAGGAAATTCCTTTTTAAAACCTGTGAAAAAACCTGTGAACGAAATTAGGCTGTGACAAAACCTGTGAAAAAATGAAGGTTTAATTCACTGAAACTAAACATGTGAAAAAACATGTGAATTAATTAGCCTGTGACCACATGATTTTTACATCAAATGATAAACAAATGACCAAAACATACATATTACATGCATTTGGCTGGGAATATTCCACTGTTAATATGTTTGTGGATATACACTTTGTTTTCAATAAAACCTTGATTGCAGTTGTATAATTGCTTTGAACTTATAGATATTTATAGTCATGTATTTTAGAAAATATAGCATATTAAAAAAGTACATGTATTATTTTAATCTTGCACTTGTTTCTTTAATAAGTATAAGGAGGTAAGCAGATCTAGTAATGATAAAGAATATCATAAGGCTTGTGTGAAAATTAAGTTTTGCACTTGCTGATCAAATTAATTAGCCACAAGCTTACTATAGAAAAAATTGATGAGCTAGCTACCTTGTACATATGCATGTCAGCCTGTATCATATTGGCCCACAGAATATGGCTGTGGAAACGTCGATCCAGCTTCATTCTTGACAAAATGTTCTTTTTAAAAGTTAATAAAACTCTTCTCTTCAATGGTTTCTTGAAAATGATGTATGACAATCGCTTTTTTAAGTCACAGCAACATTATTATAATCCAGGAAAATTCTGACAAGTGAAATTCAAAATGGCAGCCAAGCACTTGAGCCTACAGGTTTGTGGTCAGCTGACTTGTACTTCCAAAAAGCCTGGACCCCAGTAGAAAAGGCGGGAAAATTGACCAATGGTAGAGCAGCATTTGCGTGTCTGACCAATGAAAGAGCAGTCGGCTGGCAAGTTTTCCGGGGCAGATTACACTTCAACTTCAGTTTTTCTCTTCTGATACTTAGAAAAGGGACTTTGGAAGAATGTTTTTGCCACAAAAGGTAAGTTTTTCTTGATAAAATTCAGCTGAGAAGATTTTTCCTGCCTATATAATGATCAGTGTGTATGAAGAAACAATTAAGATCTTTTTGTCTTTTTATCTTGTGCAGCTCGGAAAGTTGCTAGCTACACGAAGAAACTTTTGAACCTACATGTAGACTGTAAAATCCTATCACTTTGATATGGAGATGTATTTTTCATGCATGCCACAAAAGGTAAGCTTGAGTTTTATTAAACTTAAAGATAAAATTAATTACTAACAGCTTTTGAAAAATAATTATCTGCAGTGAGTAATATATACTTGCTACCCCGGTATGTTTATGTTAAAAAAGATGTTGTCTTTGATGTTTTGTCTTGTTTGATCAGCTCATTTAAGCTTAATAATTAAAACTTAAGCTTAATAATATAAGACTTAAGCTTAATCTTAAATAGCCTGAATAGCTTACCGAACCTTAGAATGGCTTAAGTCTTAATTAAGCTTAATGTTAGTCTGCTAAATTTACAAAGCTATAAAACCTACATCGATCTTATGGTTGTATTTCAAAATTTGTGCAGTTTGATAACAACTGTACTAATCGATAAACACTTTAAAAATAGCTAAAAATATATACTAGGTCTTTCTTCAGGTGACAATCTATAAATATATAGGGCAATAGAATTACTTCTGTCTAAAAAGACATATAGGAAATAAATATAAGCTTACATGTATAATCATATAAATGTACACTGTCTTTTGCAGGAATTGTAAAGATGCTGGCCAGATACATGTAAAATGCTATCTACAGCTGCTAAAGAACCAAACCGTGCATGTATTTTATGTGTGAGTAATTAAGCCTTAATTTCTAAAAGCATCTGTTTCAATTAAGTTAAAAAATACAATTCTGCATGTATTAATTGTATACTTCAAGAGCTAATATTTACACCTGTAGTCATGTATCCATAGCAATTTATTTATTTTAACAGAAAGATCTCATAATAATGGTTTGAGTCTAGTGAGTATGGTATAATTTTGTTATTTCTATAATGACATATATACTGTTAATGAAGTTGTATAATTTTCAATTTGTACCTTAATTATTAAAACTGATCAAAATTTCTGAAAGTTATTTTAGTCTTTGTTTTTACAAACCTGTTATTGAATGAATGCAAGAACATGCAGACTAATTTGTCAAATATGAAAGTTAGTCATGCATGATGCATGGGAATCCAGATAGATTACCTCAAACATGCATTAATGTACTGATCATGGATTGTAAGGCAATGGGTAATGAAAGCTTGCCTTTAGCTATGTTGAACCCAAACTTAACGTTATGTCGCACTACAGTACTGGGATAAAGTAATGGATAAATAATAATGGACGAATATCGTTTATGTGAAACTATGGAAAATGCCTGGTTCAAATGTAGGATTAATTCAGCTGTGAAAAAACCGCAAAAGTGATTTCACATGTTTTTTCACAGGTTCTGACCCTGTGAAACGTGCCCTGTTCACAGGTTTTGAGATTCTGCACCCTGTGAAAAAACCTGTGAAGAAGCTTTTGAAGAAACTAAATATTTCACAGGTTTTTTCACAGGCAGGATGTAATTCACAGGTTTTTTTCACAGGTTTTGACCCTGTGAAACGTGCCCTGTTCACAGGTTTTAAAAATTTCACACCCTGTGAAAAACCTGTGAAAAAACATGTGAACAATTTCATTTCACAGGTTTTTTTCACAGGTAAATTCACAGGATTTTTCACAGGTTTTTTCACAGGCTGTAATTCACAGGTTTTTTCATGGGTTTTTTCACAGGTTTCGACCCTGTGAAACGTGCCCTGTTCACAGGTTTTAAAAATTTCACACCCTGTGAAAAACCTTTGAAAAACCTATGAAAAAACCTGTGAAAAATTAGAGTTCACAGGTTTTTTCACAGGTAAATTCACAGGTTTTTCAAAGGTTTTTCACAGGTGTTTTTTGTTTGATACCATTAGAAATTTAGTATTGATCCATCAAACATTGGTGATGGAAAATGCTGAAAACTATTGCGAGCTGGAAGGGATTTTCTGCCTCAACTGATTGAGAACGTAACTAAAGAATTTTTGCCATCTGCAGATATGTATCCAGTTTGTCACCTATACAAAGCTCATTTGCCATATATTTTGAATATCTTTTTTTGTAGTACCAAGCAGCTGATCGATACAGATAAAAACAATTGACGCAATAAAACTTCAGAAAACTGAACTTCGAGACTGTCAGATGGAAAGTGACAAGAAAGTAACACAATCAAGGAATCCATGTCCATGTAACGCAAGAAGTTGCATCCCAGTGCGTTACATGGTTGGTGTGTTTCTAATGTTCGGATGTGCATTGTTTAATGCTTTGCGTTTTAATCTCAGCATGGCTATTGCTGTGATGGTTGGCAATAACACAGTTCTCAGAGAAGGCAGAGAAATTCAGGTAACTTTGATGCATGTGTTAGGAAATAGGTAACATTGTTCAGGTTATGGAAAGGAAATACAGTGGAACCTGTCAGTACTGTGGTACTCATATCATTAAGAGGCCGGTAATTATCGCCTCTATTAAAGGAACACCTCTATTAAGGAGACACTTCTCATGGTCCTGGCCGGCAAAACCTTTATTAAAGAGACGTCGGAAATTTTGAATTGAACCCATAATATATATATAGATAGGCTGAGCATAACAGCGAAGCTCTCTGAAAGGAACCCATACAGGGTACCCATTACCTTTTACCCCAAAGACGTAACAATTCGTTTTGAAAGTTGTTCCTGTCAGCACATTTTTCTGGCTTAATACACTAAAAGGTATCAGAATTACTCTGACAGTGGTCATTTCCGATTCAAACACAGGGATCCCAAACCAGTAAGTAAATAAGAAGTAAAGGATCGCGAACGAAAATGCTGCCGGTGTACGTAGGATCTGTAACAGATCTAGTCAGCCAAAAATAGAGATAAAATCAAAGTATAAACCATGAGATTCTACGTAGTATCAGCCTTGCTTTATACTTTGATTTCATGAATTTTAACCCCTAATGGTACGACCGTGATCACTCCCGTCGTTTTTATATGAGCGTTCCCCCGGGATGGGGGGAGGGGAGAAGATACTTATGATTTTCCACGAAAGCTCACTAGGCTTACTTATCAGAAATGAAATATATGTGAGTCTTTTTTCATTTTCTGTTTAGGAGCCTGCGGAGTTCTCTTGGAGCACCAAACTACAAGGTAATATTGCTTATAGCTCTGAATAATACATATAGATAGGCTGAGCCTAACAGCGTAGCTCTCTGAACAGAAAGCCGATTATAAGCTTAACTAGAGGTGAAAGGTCGGAAGCACAAGAATTAAGATTGACGACCGGGCTATTTTTCAATTTTAGCAATTCTCAAAAACAGACTTACGCGACCCTCTGCACAGTACATTTAGACCTTTCAAAAGTTCACAAAACAACTTTCTCTCGGTCTAGAATAACTAGTTTGACTAATTTCCGAATAAAATTCACCTGCTGCGTATCAAAACTTGCCCGAGAAACTGATTTGGAAATCAAAATTGCAAAAAATACACAAACAGTATTTGCTTAAGACGACGCGAGTGAAGATAGTCTATAAAATCCAAGGTAAAATAGTTGAACAAAAAAGTTCAAAAAAACTGCGTGGCACTTGTTATAATAAATAATGGAAAATGTTAATGTAGAAAAGTGCCGAAAATTTGCGGAAAGTTTTCAGACGTTTCGGGCTTGGCCCTTCTTCAGTGAAATGTCAATTTTTATAAAATCCAAGTCTTGTTTTGTTTGAACATAAAATCGCTTTTCAACCTATGTAATGAATGAACAAACACATCATGAAATGGACAACACGATCGTCTTTCGAAACATTTTATTCAAATCTCCATAAGTTTACGTTTAAAAGCAAAACGCGTACCATTTATAGTACATCGAGGCCGAGCTGTCTTCGATGAAATTCAAGAAATCAATACAACTGAATTTAAGCACGTTTTATAAACAATTCTCCAAAACTAACGAGAACACAAAGAAAAAGTCAATCACAGATTGATATCAACATAAATTCCCATCAAAAAATGTAATCTGTTTTACTTTTATGTCTCGACTGCTTGGAAATTCGTTAAATCTCCGCTTCTTTGGTTCTGAAATCCGTAAACACAAACATCTCCCCGCATTAAAAACGTATGAAGTTCCTCGAAGCAAGATTATATCCCTGAAAGCTCTTCTTTTTCCACTATAGAGGCTTCTGAGTATCCCTTAATTAGTATCCCTGTCTTAAGTAGCAAACCGCGAAAAAATGCGGGAAATAACGACTTTAATTTGAAACGGTTTTCTCCGCTTATCATAGCAAAACATCAAGTGTTAACAGAGCTGACGTGACATCAGGACGTGCAGCCGCGCGAAAAGCAAAGCCTCGCTTTGGTTTCAAAATTGCTAAGATCCCGGATGTTACGCAACGTCATATGCGCATGTTTTGCGACGTCATACGCGCCGGCCCGCGAGCTAGCCCTGCCCAACGCTCGCACTCTCGCTCGGACACACATGTTACGGACGCGCGTCCACGAAACATTCCGCTCGCCATGACCATGAAAAATGATGGACATAGGTTCTATGAGTATGAAGCTCCGAGCGCGAGAGCTCCGCTAATACCAGACATAACCTAATAGTGAGGCATTGAGGACATAAACAAGGGGAAACCGGTCGCCTACGAGTCGTTTCGCCAACGGTCAGCTCGCCTACGCCTTAGGTCAGTTCGCCTACGTCGGTGATTTTCAAGTTTGAATCAGTCTGTAATTAATGAAATTAAGTCTACGTAGAACATGACGTCGCATAGTTTTGAGTTATATCTGTAACGAATGAAATAGAGCAGTCTACAGTAGGTAGAACCTGATTCAAAAGTGTATTTATCATCGTCTCCTCGCTTAGCAGGATTCTTATAACGACTTGGCAGAATTTTTTAAACAAGGGATCTTCCTGTTTATGTTCTCTAGCCTCATTATCAAGTTGATATAACGTAAGGAGCCTTATGTCTCATTATAGTATGTGACAAGAAAGCGAAATTATTTGAGTAAATGATTTACGCTGTAATCACTTTTTATTACAGCACTGAGTTGTTTGCGATTTGCTTTTTACAATTCCAGGGATAATACTCAGTGCTTTCTACTTTGGCTACATACTGATGCATATACCAGGAGGATGGTTGGCGCATAAATTCGGTGGTGCCACGGTGTTTGGGGTGTGTGTTGGTACCACAGGAACCCTAACCCTTTTCACTCCTCTTGCTGCTCGGATGCACGTGGGACTGTTGATTCTGTTGAGGATAGCAGTGGGATTGGCTGAGGTAAAAAAAAGCAAATGCAGTAAGTTTTAATATGCTCTATGCTGATAAATAAAGAGAATAATCGATTACATCAGGAGCACGGAGAAATAAAATTTCTCGTTGCGTTGACTTGGGATATATCTTGCTGAATATATTGAGGAATTCTAGATATGTACAATCGACCATCTATTGTTTTGATTATTTACTAAAGTATATTAAATACCGGGGAGAGGTCATGCATACATGGGCAATACAGGGAGGCTCCGCCTTAAAGGGGTGCTTTTTAACTGTCGTAGTAACGAAAGGGTAGCAAAATTTGACGTTTTAGTATTTGAAAGGATGATGATATAACAGAAGCTCGCGATAAGCTTCTGAATAATAAGTTTTAAAAACTAGGAAAAAATTGCGCTTTCCGCGAGAAAAATATCGAGTTGGTACGTATAATTTAACTCGTGAATAAGCGAAGCTATGAACGAGTTATTACGCTTGCCGAAGGAGGAACATCGAGTCGGCATATCAAACTTTGCCTATTGTCACGTTTTGAATTCTTAAAAACAATGCCGCTTTTGTTTCTTTTGTTTTAAATTTCAATAGCCGACTTTTTCAATGGGGTATTGTGAAATAGCGTTCGGCCTTTATCGCGACCAATCGGCATATTGTCGGTGACGACATTTTTGCACCCAACGGAGGTCTAGTGGGGGAAACATTTAACGAGGACAGGAACCGACAGGGGGTGGGTGAGTCACTTGCTCTGGCTGCATTGTCATCATCGACCGAGCGCATATGACAAACCTCGCACTTAAGGTTTCTGTTTATCGACATAAACAGAAACCTTTTTTAACAGACTAGCAGTGCACTTCGGTTTATCTAGCAATTAATTAGTGAATGCCAAAGAGGCTTAGCTGCAAGCAGTCTCTTATTTATCTTTCAGTTATTTTATAGTCGGGTGTGCGAGCACGCGAGTGAACGAGCGGCTAAACCGCGAGGAACGAGGTCATCTAATTGAAAGAAAATTAAGGACTGCACACAGTCAAATTTGCTTGTTGATTTGCTGAGTACATGTACTTTGAAATCTAAGGTTTGGTGGAACAACACACTCAGTCGGAAAGCGTAGGTAATCGAAGGATTGAATGAGTTAGCAACTTTTTCCATTTCAGTGATTTTATTGTTCTGCTGCCGCAGAAATAACAAAAAAGCAAAATTTACAGCGGATTTGGCAAATATCGGAAAACAAATAAAAGACATTCTAACTGATAACTGAACAAAACTTAAAACTCTAAACAAAGTCACTGGTCAGGAATAGGGGAAGTGGTCCTAGCAGTCTCTTAGCTGTACATTCGCAGTCGGCGGCTCCCTTCTTATCCTCTCTCCTTGCTTCCCCCTAATCCAGAGCCAACAGTAAAATAAAAACACTAAAAAAAAGCAACACAACCGAAAAACTAACCACGCGAAAACATGTCGGGATTTTTTTTAACATAGGATCAGAATGTTTTTTTTTTCAGCTCATATCTGGACTCCGCTACATAAAACCTCTGTTTAAAGATTTTTCCGCGCAGTGTCAGTGATTCCCGGCCTCTCGCGCGCACCCACGCTTTGCTCATTGCTCTTAGGCTACTAAAATGTCTTTAATTGCTGAATTTTTCAATCGAATTAAAATCGTCTCTAGCCAGTTCTTATTATTTGTGTAGAGTTATCAAAAATGTTGTGAATAGAAAGCTTACTCTTTATGCGGCGGTTGCTGTCAAAAACATGCCTATTGTTATTTTGTTAGAGTGTGATTTTTTTTCTCAGCGATACTGCTTTCGCATTTCTAAAGGACATCTTACTTGATTTATTTTTTTTAAATGCGCGTTTACCTTCTCTCTCGTCGTGTGATTTTAAATAATGTGAATTTCTCTTAAGTTTGCCTTGACCATATTATATAGCGCACGCTTCAAAATTGTTTAAATCTTTTCATGAATTCAGAAAACGAACGAGTTATAACAGTGGGACAAAATTTGGCCAATCAGCTCATCAACTGATGGTAAGCTGTTCACGTGGCTCTGAAGACGTTCATCTGTCAATTAAGATTGTTGAAATTGTGTAAACGTCAGCCACCAACACAGTCTGTAAGTAGGTACTACCCTCACCTACTGCTCGATACTCATAGATCCAAAGCATTTACTATTAACAGAAGCTCATAACAGAGAAGCGATTTTAAAACTCGTTTCCGATGCAGGGATTTTTAGAAAACGCGGGGAGCCAATCAGAATTTACTTCCTAATATGGAGTTCTAAAAGAAGCCTACTTTTAGCACCGTGAAAAAACATTACCGGCAGAGTCACCGGCAGAGCGAAAAAATTCCCATTTAGATTGCTTGCCGTCTCAGGTTTAACTTAATACTCCACAGCGATTTGTGTCAACAGCAACATACCAGCAATCAAAATCAGTTAATGAATGAAATACGGTGAAATGATAAAAACACAGAGTTCAAAACTTTAGGACACCTGCATCAAAGAAAGATGAAAATGAAATAAAGATGCACACAACATGTAGGGTTCTCCAAATCACTTTTATTTAAAAACAAAGACAAGTAGACTCAAATACAATGTAGTTGAATGAATTAATACAGATCTTGAACAGCCAGTTTATCACAGTTAAAATTACTCATAACAAATCGTAACTCGAAACAGCTTATGATGGCTTCTGCTCGAAAACAATTAAGCTTAATGATACGAAAACTTCGAAATTCCTCAAGACAACCGCAATTTAGTTTTGTCGAGATGATGAAAACGTACTCCGTGATTTCAGAACCTTAGCGATGCCACATTTACAAAACAAACAATTAACGCAACTCATTTTTAAAAATAGTACGTTAAATTATTTCTCAAGATACAAATGCCGGGATCAGAACTTTCTCGTACGAAATCATAAATTCGGAAAACAAGTACCCTCGAGAGCTAAATAAACATGTTTAAAACTTACTGATTTGGTATGCTCATTTCCTCTCAAAAATCGCTTTGAAAAACAATTGTAGTATATACAAAGAAAAACCATGGTAAGGATGGGTTGACAAAGTCGGTGAAAGTTTTAAAAAGTGTTGGCTGTTTAAAATACAGCGAACTGAATATTTATAAACACCGCGCCGTTCATATTTCAAAATCTATACAACAAATTTTATTCCAACCGATTTGGGAAGAAAAACCCTAAGCTCAAGTCAGACACGAAATATTGTATGTTTGAGCGATAAATTATAAGCAAAAAGGAGAGTAAAAACACTTTTGTTTTCAAAATAAAACAGAAAAACACATGGCATGCGTAATGAATTATGAGAATTTGCTTCGCTTCTTCCGTATGCTTCAATCTCTTTGTGAAGTTAAAAACAATTCATATTTTGTTACTACCATAAAAACCTGACTTAAACAATCTTTCTAATTTGAAACTACATTTGAATAAGTAAAATACATTACCATATTGCACATAAAAAACTTTAAAGAGCCATTTTAGTGGTGATTTGGTAGAGATGAAACAAGGCTTGAAAATACCTGAGTTGTCCAGATTTCGCGGTGTTGAGCTTTTTTTCGTTCCTTACTCCGTCGTCATCTTCTTAGAACTACTAAAATATTCAATACTTTTTCCTCTTCAGTTTTGAACCTCAAAATGGGATTTGGTAGCGACAAAAAAAAGCCGTGAAATTATTAAGCTGTCCATATTTCGCGAAGCGCTTGAAGTTTCCTCGAAGTTTTCTTGCCGATTTGAGCGGCCGCGCGTACGCGCGTGGAGCTGAAAACCTCCTTCCATATAAGGGCAAAAATTCAATCCGCGATTCTGATTGGTCGGTTGGGAATTCTAATAATCCCCAGCATAGTTCTGAACATATAGGGGGAAGTTGCACGCTTCTACGTGATAAGTTTCTGCTATTCAGATAATACCCATTTTTTTTTAAGGCACCAACATTTCCAGCTGGTCACGCCTTCTGGAGTAGATGGGCGCCTCCTTTAGAGAGAAGCAGACTAGTTACGTTCAATTTTGCAGGTAAAGAAAACCCATTTATAACTGTTTATGCTGCGTAGCATTTAAAGTGGTGGAAAAATCATAATAGCGTTTGATCTTCATGAAAGGTTATCCTGGCCTGCGAGGGCAGGCTCTTCTTCTTTTACTCGCCGATGGTGAAACCCCGGTAAACACGTCGCTTTTGCAGGCCATGGTTATCCCTGAGCAGTTTTCACGGTGGCCCACAAGTATCAGGCAAAAGTTTCAAGTCAACACCGAACAATTTAAAAAATAATGTCAACATTTATTTTTGTTCAGTCCCAATACTTTTAGTTGATACATTTTAGTTTAATGCGCGGTCAACAAACAAACAATTTCCCGTTCCGGGGCACTGCAAAGTTTGTAGACATCGCGGCAAAAGTTTGAAAACGCCACGGCAAAAGTATGAAGACACCACGGCAAATGTTTAAAGACATCAGGGCAAAAGTTTGAAGACACCACGGCAAAAGTTTGAAAACTTATCGCCTAAAACTAATGGGACTGAACAAAAATAAATGTTGACATTATTTTTTTAATTGTGCGGTGTTGACTTTAAACTTTTGCAGTGATACTTGTGCGCCACCGTAGTTTTCAATATCGAAAGTAATTTCGCGATTGCTTTGGTTTTGCATTGCTATACTTTGTGATTGGGTAAAAAATCTCGCGCCACCTCGACCAATCAGAAGTAAAACCAAAACCAATCGTGACTTGCCTGCACTCGTTTTCTCGCGCTTGACACTGATACATATTTTTGTTTTTTTTTTTTTACCAGACTGGAAAACATTCAGGCAAGCCGCATTTGACAAAAGAATAAATGAACTTAAAATGTGTTCATGAGTTGATTTCTAGATCTCTGTTTTTCTTGTTTTTACATAGGAGCAAATTTAGGAACCATTACTTCAATGTTCCTGTCAGGATATCTTGCGTTTAACTATGGTTGGCCTTCAATATTTTATGTATTTGGTGCGTACACTAGTTTTAGATTTTTACTGATCATTAAATTATTAAAAACTCCAAATTGTTTATGTGATATATTAAACACGAGGAAGAGTGTTTCATCAGGGATTCCAATAACAAAAAACGAGGCGCAGCCGAGTTTTTTTTAACCCTATTCGGCCTGGAGGGGGGGGGCACAAAGTGCCCGCGCTAACTTTCAACGTTCATAACTTCTTTAATATGTATTCAAACGCTATCAAACTTTGTGACTTTTCCTAAAATTTATCTGGCAACAATTTCATATGACAATTTTTTGATCACATGACTTGATGTTTCCATGGCAACAAGATTTTGACAGCCATGTTTTTTGAAATTTGCATATCTATACCTTTAAATGAAGAAAAACACTGTTTATTGGTATAACTTTTGAATTTTTACGTCATTTTGCGTTTATTTATTGTTTTTGATTAATTTTGCGTCAATTTGGACGGTTTTCAAGAGGTTTTAAAAAATTTCAGAAATCCAAGATGGCGGATCCAAGATGGCGGCCGTATAACTAATTACCTAATAACTGTCATATGACGTCATCGTTCCATTGTGCGACCGCAAAGGAAGCAGTTTTTGACGTACTATGTACCCTCTTGGTTTCATTGTCATAGCCTTAATGTTCTTGAAGTTACGAAGGGGGGGGCACAATGTGCCCCCCCTGCCCCCCCCCCCCCCCCCCCCCCCCCCCCCAGGCTCAGGAACTCAAAAAAAGCCCAGGCTGAATAGAGTTAATCGACTTCCAAGTGTTTGGATACCCGATGAAATACTCTTTCTTTCGAGTATTTGATTACGAAACTCTGAGCTTCAGTTTCTTTGCTTGTGTTTTGGTGATAAATAAGTGTATAACTTAGCTTTTGCATTGTATTTATATCTTTATTTATTTATATCTCTAATCTATTTATTTTATTTTATTATTATTATAACTAATCTTTATTTCTCTTATCAACTTTATCAGGTACTAGTGGTGTTATTTGGGCCATTATTTGGCTTTTACTTGTCAGAAATTCACCTTCGGAGCAATTACGTATTTCATCAGAAGAAGTAGAATACATTGAACTGAGCTTAGCAGCAGATATTCAGAATAAGGTATGAATGAATTTGACTGACGGACGGATGGACAGATTGATCGATGCATGCAGGATGGTTGGATGGACGGACGGATCTGCCGTTTAACCCTTTAACTCCCAAAATTCAAGAAAAATCCCAAATTTAATTTTATAAAATATTGAAAAACAAATGGTACCATGCAAAAGTACTGCTGAAATGGTTTCATTTGAATGGTCACACCATAGGATTTTGTCCACAGACTGAAAAGTAAGAACTCCACTGACGTGTAACATTTAAGCGCCATCAAAGGAGGATTTTTCAGGTATCCCATGATGCAACGCGAATGAACTATATTATCAACTGAAAATTGCGTGACCAGTCATTTGCCATGGAGTTGCTCGAAGCGAGCGCATCGTCCACTTCTTAGATTTTAGCAGTTAAACATGTATCACATCGTCCAATCTGGCTTGTTGTAGGTTCCCAACGGTATTTAGTACATGTTTGCCTCCCCAAAAAGTAAAGAGAGCGGCGACTTTGTCTATTTCTGAACACGGACAAATTGAAAAGTATCGATGACAATTTAGACTTCGATTTCCGGATTTCCGGTAGATGAAAAAATATTGCCATCTTCCATATCACTTGTAAAAACATGAACATTAAGCGATTTATTAGCTTCGAAGCGAAGGAAAGTGTCAAACGATCATATGATTTGACCAAAATCATAAAAGGAAGCTGCAATTGCACTAAATACGATTTTTTCTTCGACTATAAAAACCTAAACAAAGAATCTACGCGATCGAAAGGAATTTTAGCAACGTTTTGGCGCCGATTTTGACCAAAATTCAACGGTCATAAATTCCTACAAAACGTGGGGACTTAAGGGGACCTTGTATTGCATTTAAAAGAGTCACTCTCCGGGCACTATCAGGCGTAATTATATGCTAATGTCCCCAGGATTAAAAACGAAACACGGCAAAACAGATCAAGGGTTAAAACACAACAAAGAAACGAAGTGGATCAGCCATGCATGCCACTCGAAACGAAGACAAAAATATTGCGATACATAGACAAACAGGCTCGGATCAAATGATATCTAAGTAAACTTTAATGTATATAGAAACCAAATAACGATTTGATTCACCTTTTATCGCGTTGGAAACGAAGAAAACGTCTCGCGAAGATCAGTAAAATTTCACAATGTGTACTCGCCATCGCAGGAAATTTGACACATCAGGATCGATAATTACGCGCTTGGCGTCATGGGATACCTAAAAAATCCTCCTTTAGCGCCATCTAAAGACATATTTATTTAAATCCGCGTACGGACAACGATTACTGTTAAGTTATTTTGATCTTATTATACAATAATTTTATTCTGTAATTATATTACAGTAGAACCCCGCTAACTCGAACCCTGAAGGGAAACGAAAATCAGTTCGAGTTATCGGGGTTGGTGAAAAATTTATTTATTTTTTGTTAATTATTAATAATAGTGACGATATATAGCGTGAAGATAGTTTTATTGTCCACCTCTGTGATAAACATCGCTCAATTTGCGTATGGTGACAAGAAATTCCAAAGATTATGACTTCGAGCTAAATGGGTACATGTTTTTGTAATATAAACGAAGTTTGTAATGTAAAGAATGTTAAATACGTGATCAGTCCGAAGTTACAATCACATAACAAGCAGCCTATTTTCTTGATACTGCATTTTAACAACAGAGTTCGAGTTATCGGGGTAAATTTGGGCCAAGGGAAACGAAAAATAGTTCGAGTTAGCGGGGAATTCGAGTTATCCGAGTTCGAGTTATCCAAGTAAAAATGACTCAAAAATAGAACCAAATCCAAGGGAAATCGAACTTAGTTCGAGTTAACGAAGTTCGAGTTATCCGAGTTCGAGTTAGCGGGGTTCTACTGTATTAATATGATTCTATATATAGCTTTTATCATATGTAAATGATTATTATTCTAGTTTATATTAGACAATTATTTGTGCGCGATGATGTAATTGTTCAAACGGACCGAAGGTGTTTCTGGGACACGTTCCCTCGTGTATTGTCTTTCTGAGAAGCCATCTTGGTTTGAGAGTTGTTTATTCGATGTCAATCCTTCGGAATCCTTGTAATCTGTAGAGCTGTAACCTTGGAACTCGAGCCTAAACAGTGGAAATACAGTTTATTAATACAGTCTGGAATAAAATCCTGTAAATGGTCCTTCGAGCCGGATGGAAGCCTATTGAAACGAGTCTTGCCAGCGAGTGGTGAGTGAAATCTGAGTTAAATTTCTGCGTTATTTCGCAAATTTCATCGAGACACAAATGGCCGAAGAACTTTCTAGAAAGCGGAGAACTCGTGGAGGTCACAGGTCCACCGCAACCCGTATTATTACGTCTGCAATCGAAATCCTCACTGAAGACGTGTCGGAAATCGCCAAACACGCTGTCAAGTTGAATCAACAAAGGGCAAGCCTTCTGGAGAAACGAACCACTCTTCGACAACTCGACGCGGAAATTCTGGCCGTTGTGGATGAAGAGGAAATCGAAGATGAAATAGAGCGAGCTGATTTGGTCGAGGAAAATATCCAACTGGCTATCGCTAACATAGATCACGCCTTGTCAAATGCAAACACAAACACTGTTGTTTCTAATCTTCGCGCGCAACCGAACGTGTCAGCAAGCATGTCGACAGAAAAAGGTCACAATGGTTCTTCGCCTCCGAGTGCTTCAGGTCACAACGAGAATGGTTCTTCGCCTCCGAGTGCTTCAGGTCACAACGAAAATGGTTCTTCGCTTCCGAGAACTTCTTTGGCGGATTCTTCAGCGTCTGCACCGAGAAAAACACAAGTCAAACTACCGAAGTTGGAACTAAAGAAGTTCGACGGCGATCATAGTAAGTGGATTTCTTTCTGGGATACATTTGAAGCTTCAGTACACAAAAACGAAAATCTCTCTGCCATTGACAAGTTTAATTACTTGATTTCGCGCCTCGAACGGTCAGCAGCTGAAGCAATCTCGGGTTTGACCCTAACAGCATCGAATTATGACGAGGCAATAGAAATTCTGAAGGGTAGATTCGGTAATAAGCAGCAAATTATCAACCATCACATGGAAATTTTGCTGAACCTTGACATTGTTACATCTCATCAAAACATGAGGAGTTTGCGGAAACTCCATGACACTGTTGAATCAAATTTCAGAAGCCTAAAGTCACTGGGAGTTCCTCGCGAATCATACGGTGGTTTACTTTCGTCCATTTTGATGAATAAGCTACCCCAGGAATTTCGTCTTGTTATTACTAGAGAAATGGGGAACGACGACTGGCAACTGGACCAGCTACTCGCGATCTTTAAGAGGGAACTAGAAGCAAGAGAAAGAGCTGGAGCACCCCCTGTGAATGGAAATCAGCCTTTGCCTCCTAAGCCTCCAAATAGGAACAAAAAGGATCCAGGGACAACATTCAGCCTTTTTAGTGGCAATGGTAATGGTTCCACCTGCACCTACTGTAGGGGAAAACACCCATCAAGGGATTGCACAACAGTAATCAATGCGCAAGCTCGTATAGATCTTTTGAAGAAGTATGGAAGATGTTTTGTGTGCCTTCGGAAGGATCACATAAGCCGCAACTGTCCATCTAAGTCCAAATGTAACAAATGTAATGGCAAGCACCACAATAGTATCTGTCAAGGTCATTTATACGCAGTGCCACCCACCTACCCTGCACCTTCAGTTCCTACACCAGTTCCAGAACAGCAAGGCTTAACAGTGCAACCAGGTACCAATTCTGTTGTCTGTTACTCAAATTCTTCGACACCAGTGTTACTTCAAACCGCTCAGGCTATTGTTTACAACCCCCAACAACCAGAGTGCAAGGTCAAGGCCAGAATCATCCTGGACAGTGGTAGTCAGCGCACCTATTTAACAGGCAACTTAAAGAACATTCTTCAATTACCAGTGTTAGAGAGGAAACAAGTCTCAATTAAGACATTTGGATCCACAGATGAAAGATTGGAATTCGTGGAAGTTGCAGCACTGGGGATCGAACTGAAAGGGGGGGCCTAACTGAAAGGGGTCGGCTTTTGCTGTGCCTCTGATATGTCAACCATTGCAGGGTCAGTCTGTTGAGCAGGTGGTGAATGACAATGACTCCTTTGCAGGTCTAAGACTAGCTGATTATTGTGCTGAAGGGGAAACTCTCAATGTTGACATTTTGGTCGGCTCAGACTATTATTGGAACCTTGTGACTGGTCACACCATTCGAGGAACCCAAGGCCCCACAGCTATTCACACTAAGCTGGGATGGGTACTCTCGGGCCCTGTTTGTTGTGGAGATCCAGGACGTCAGCAGAGTAGCAATCTTGTGACAACCCATGTCTTGAAATGTGCCACTGGTGAAGTTCCCTATGAAGGTCTGCAAGGAGAGTTAAAGAAATTCTGGGACTTAGAGTCTCTGGGTATCAAGACTCCGAGCATCCATGAAGAGTTCTTAGAGAAGCTGACGCATAGAGGAGACCACTATCAAGTTAACATCCCGTGGAAGGCTACACACCCACCACTTCTTGATAATTACGAGTTAAGTCAGCGAAGGTTAAGCAGTTTGTTGAGTCGACTTCGCAAGGAACCTGACATCCTAAAGGAGTATGACAGTGTCATTAGAGATCAGATCGATAGAGGAATTGTCGAAGTTGTTGACAAGGAGTCAAGGCCAGGGTCTAATCGCATACATTACATCCTTCATCATGCTGTAATCAGGAGGGACAAGTCCACTACCAAGTTAAGAATCGTTTACGACGCCTCGGCGAAGTCGGGAGGGCCTCACTGAATGAATGTGTGCATGCTGGTCCTCCACTCGCACAGAACATCTTTGACATCATGTTAAGGTTCCGTAGTCACAGAGTTGCTCTTGTCGGAGACATTGAGAAGGCTTTCTTAATGGTTCACATAGCTGAAGAAGACAGGGATGTACTCCGGTTCCTATGGGTCAAGGACATTGATAAGGCTGAACCTGAGGTTGTTGTTTTGAGGTTTACACGTGTTGTGTTTGGTCTAACATCGAGTCCATTTTTGCTGAACGCCACTATTAAGCATCACATAGGGCAATATGAACAGTGTGATGCCAGCTTCACACACAAATTCCTCGAGAGTATTTATGTCGATGACCTGACCTCAGGCGACAGTGATGTGGATCGCACCTTTGAGCTTTATGTGAAGTCCAAATTACGACTGAAGGAAGCGGGATTCAATCTGCGGAAGTTTGTCACCAATTCTGAAGAGCTTCGCGAGAGAATTGACAAGAATGAAAAATCAGCCTTAAGGAGCGAAGAAGCTCAGCCTAAAGAGGATGTTGGCAGGTATCAGGTTGTTGAGACAGTGGTGGCGGATGGGCATAAGGTTGAAGAGGAGGACATGACCTACTCAAGGAGCGTCTTAGGAACCCCAGTCATTGAAGACCCTGGCGAACAAAAGATATTAGGAACTCTGTGGAACTTTCACAAGGACAACCTTGTATTTGATTTCACAGAGACTGTGTCTTTGGCAAGGAAAGTAGAGCCTACAAAGAGAAATGTGATCAGTACGGTGTCCAAATTCTATGATCCGCTTGGTGTTATCTCTCCCATCATCATTCCATTCAAAATCCTGTTTCAAGAGCTGGGCAAAGAAAAAAGGGGCTGGGACGACCCACTAGAAGGTTCTTGCAAGTCAACCTGGCAGAGACTAGTAGCGCAACTACAAGATGTGAAACCCATCACCCTTCCAAGATGTTATTACACTGACGTAAAGGGAGAAGTTGTTATGAGTGAACTTCACGGGTTCTGTGATGCATCTGCAAGGGCATATGGGGCAGTTGTCTATCTGCGCATTGTGACCACACGTGGCAATTACGTCAGATTTGTAGCTTCAAAAACACGAGTAGTGCCTCTCACAAACCAGACCATACCACGCTTAGAATTGCTGTCAGCCGTTGTTCTTGCCAGACTGATGCACAGCGTCAAGGAAGCCCTTACTTCTGAGATAGAGATTAACAAGTTGACGTGTTGGACCGACTCAAAGGTAGCCTGGTATTGGATCGTACAGAGTGCAAAGGAGTGGAAACAATTTGTGCAGCACCGTGTAGATGAGATAAGGAAATTCGTACCTGAAGAGTGCTGGAACCATTGCCCCGGATCAGACAACCCAGCGGACATACTCTCGAGGGGTATGGATTCTCGTGACTTAGCAGCTAGTACCTTGTGGTGGAATGGGCCCAAATGGCTGATTGATTCTGAGGGGTCTGAGGAACCAACCAAGTTGGATGAGGAGTTGCTTCCAGAGGAGTGCCTCTCGGAAATGAAAGCAAAGGATCGAAAGGCAGAGTTGGCTGGAGACCTCTCTGCATTAACTGTGAACAGTCAACCGATCTCACTGAATAATGTTGTTGATTGCAAGGCATTCAGCTGCCTCGAGCGCCTTGTACGAGTTACTGCTCTGGTTTTTAAATTCATCAGACTTATGAAGGCGAAACGTAAAGGAGTTGACGAGAAGCCAGAGATAACAAGTGCCGACCTGGAGGGAGCCGAACTGTGGTGGATAAAGGAGGTGCAGCGATCACTGAAGGACAAGGAAAACTTCAGGTCTTGGAAACAGCAGTTGAATTTGTTTGAGGATGAAAGGGGAGTTGTGATATGTCGGGGGAGACTTGGAAACTCTGATTTGGCGAATTCTGCAAGGTACCCTATCTTACTTGATGCCAAACATCATTTTACTACACTCGCTGTTTGGAGCTGTCACAGGAAAGTTATGCATGGAGGCGTTAAGGAGACACTTGCTGAACTAAGATCAACCTTTTGGATTGTTCGAGGTCGCTACTTTGTCAGAAAGTTGCTGTTTGGCTGTACAGTTTGTAAGACGTTTCAAGGGAAACCATACAAGACACCACCGCCTCCACCCTTACCTAGTTGCAGAGTAAAGGAGGCGCCTGCATTCACCTACATCAGATTGGACTATGTTGGCCCTCTTTATGTAAGATCTACGAGTGAGAAGGACCGAAAGGTGTGGATTTGTTTGTTTACCTGTTGCGTAACAAGAGCGGTACATCTTGAGGTCGTTCCAAACCTTACTGCCCAAGCATTTCTGAGGTGCTTTAGAAGATATGTTGCTCGTAGGTCAACGCCTTCCTTTGTGATATCAGACAATGCTAAAACCTTCAAGAGTGCCTCTAAGGAACTTGCGAAGATAATGAGCGACCCTAGTGTGGTCAGGCACTTCACCCAGGAGAAGATAAAGTGGTCATACAATCTGGAGAAGGCCCCATGGTGGGGAGGTTTCTATGAACGCTTAGTCAAATCACTGAAGGGCAGCCTCAAGAAAACAACTGGTCGAGCCAAACTCACACAGGATGAGCTTGTGACCGTCGTCGCAGAAGCGGAAATGATTCTAAATTGCTGACCAATATCTTACATCTCAACTGAGGATCTGGAAGAGCCTCTCACTCCTGGCCATCTTATCATTGGTCGGAGAATTAGTGGTCTTCCTGAGGTGGATTGCGCACTAGATGAGGACTTTGGGATTTCGCAGAGTGACTTGAGTAGGAGAGCAAGACATCTAAACATGATCTTGGGTCATTTCTAAAAGAGATGGAGAGCAGGATACTTACTTGAGCTACGAAATGCCCATTGCCGAGTTAAGAGAACCGCAGGATCAAGTTTGGTCTCTGTAGTTGACCTGGTTTTGGTCCATGACGAAGGACATCCAAGATCTCACTGGAGATTGGGTAAAGTGGAACGGATCCTGACAAGCAAGGATGGACAAAGTCGAGGTGCTGAGGTCAGAGTCCAAGCAAAGAAGTCTAAGAGAACCAGTCTCTTGAGACGACCACTACAATCGTTGTACCCATTGGAGGTCAGCTGTGCTGCCGATGAGACCGCTCAGCCGGAGCCAGTACTAGAACAGCGAGAGCAGTCAGCACGAGGGCCAGTGAGAGGAAACCGAGAACGGCGTAAGGCCGCAGTTGAAGGAGAACGATTAAGACGACAGTGGATTGCAGAACTGCAAGATGAACACTGATTTATCAAGTTTACTATGAAACATTGAACACTGAACATTGTTTGTTGTGTTTTAATAGTTTTGCATTCGTTAATCTGAGGACAGTTTGTCTTTAAAAACAGTTTAATCAGTTGATTTTAAGAGTGAACTGTTGACCATTCTATCATGGTCAACCGGGGGGAGTGTGCGCGATGATGTAATTGTTCAAACGGACCGAAGGTGTTTCTGGGACACGTTCCCTCGTGTATTGTCTTTCTGAGAAGCCATCTTGGTTTGAGAGTTGTTTATTCGATGTCAATCCTTCGGAATCCTTGTAATCTGTAGAGCTGTAACCTTGGAACTCGAGCCTAAACAGTGGAAATACAGTTTATTAATACAGTCCGGAATAAAATCCTGTAAAATTATTTATATCATTATTCTTAATTGACTTTAGACATGATATTGAAATATCTATTTTATTATCGCGTTCGAAGAACGCAATCCTAATTTCGTGTTGGTTGTCCTGTGGTTTATGTGCAGTAAAATTTGAGATTTTTTGGTAGACGGTCTTCCAAATGGCGGCCCCTATAGAGCGTTTTCACTTGACGTCATAGCCGCCATATTGGTGTTCCCGTACAAAATAATTTTAATTATTTCATTTTTTTTTTTTCATTTCATTTATTTGTTTACTCCAAACCTTTACAGATGTTAATAATTAAATTTGAATCACGTTATATTAGGAAGGAAAGGAGAGGGGCACGTCTAGATAAACTAATATTGGGCCCCTAAAGTTATATAGGTATAAACAAAAAACTTGTAATTTTTTTTGTTAGGAACACCAACATGCCTGCCATGGCCTTTGTCATTTGAGTCCCACGGGACTGAAGATCACGTGAGTGAAAACGCTCTATTGGTTTTTTCAGGGGCTCATTTCCGCCGGAAATTCCTTGGAACGCGTCTCCATAATCTGTGATTACTGCTAGTATTTTAGTGTAGATAATTACTTAATCATTTACACGTGACTTTTAATAATAATAATAATAATAATAATGATTAAGGTATTTATATTGCGCAGGCTACATGGATATATGATCGCCTGCGCATTACAATATGTTAAAAATTACAATATAAAAAAATTTACAACAGGTTGAAAATGATAAAAGGCCTCCCTAAACAAATGTGTTTTTAGAGACAGCTTAAGATGTTCTAATGTCCTACTCTTCCTGATGTTTATAGGTAAATTGTTCCATAATTTGGGGGTAGCGGCACAAAATGCCCTGTCCCCCAATGTTCTTTTGGTGCGGTCTTTAGGGTGTTCTAAAGTTAAAACGTCATTAGACCACAGTGCGTAGGTAGACGAAGGCTTGATACTTATTAAGTCTCTTATATAAGTGGGGGCCAACCCATGAATGGCCTTAAAGGTAAGAATCGGGATCTTAAATGTTATTCGATATTTCAAAGGCAGCCAGTGAAGCTCGAAGAGCGCGAGATTTATATGATCAAAGCGGTTGAGATTGCAAATAAGACGCGCCGCTGTGTTTTGAACACGTTGTAACTTAGATAGCTGTGCCTGTGGTAGGCCGTATAGATATAAATTATTAAATTATTATTAATTATTAAATTACATGTCTTCATAATTGACTTTGGGAGTGAAAGGGTTAACTGACTGAATGAATGCATGAATGAATGAATGACTGACTGAATGGCTGATTCACTGACAGACAGGCAGACTGACTGACTGACTGATTGGTTGGTTGTTTGGTTGGTTGGTTGGGTGAGTGGGTGGGTGGCTGGTTGATTGGTTGGTAGGGTGAGTGGGTGGGTGGGTGAGTGGGTGGCTGGTTGATTGGTTGGTTGGTTGGGTGAGTGAGTGAGTGGGTGGGTGGCTGGTTGTTTGGTTGGCTGGGTGAGTGGGTGGCTGGTTGTTTGGTTGGCTGGGTGAGTGGGTGGCTGGTTGATTGGTTGGTTGTTTTTTATTTCAAATAGTAGCATTTACAATTAAACTATATAGTAGTTAATATTTAGCATTTTAACTACACAGTACTTAACAATACCACACCCAATTAAACTAAAGCTTTGATTGATTGATTGATTGATTGATTGATTGATTGATTGATTGATTGATTGATCGATCGATATTGATTTGAACAGCAAAATGCGCATTTACAAGAGAGAATCTGGGATCTTATTGTTTTCGAGTTGTTACCTTTTTTCTATCCTCAGAATACTTCTATTCCATGGAAAGCAATCTTCAGCTCTCTTCCAATGTGGGCAATAATCGTGGCTAATTTTACGCAAGGGTGGAGCGGGTACACCATGTTATCCGAACTTCCGTTATATTACACACAGAGGTTAGATTTGAATCTCAAAGAGGTATGTGTATTGTTGCACTTCTAATTTAATTCACAGTCGAAAAACCCGTAAGCAGAAACCCTCTGGAAGCAGAAAACTGAAGTGTCCGTTAGTAGAGCTGTCCGCTTACGGGAATGATTCTCGTAAGAGGAGAATTCAAACGGGGTTTTGTCAAGCAAGGCGGCCGTAAGTAGAGCTGTCCGCTTACGTATATGATTCTCGTAAGAGGAGAATTCAAACAGGGTTTTGTTAAGCAAGGCGGCCGTAAGTAGAGCTGTCCGCTAACGGGAATGATTCTCATAAGGGGAGAATTCAAACTGGGTTTTGTTAAGCAAGGCGGCCGTAAGTAGAGCTGTCCGCTTACGAGGGTTTCCGCTTATGGGACTTATAGAGCTTCGGCTGTAATTTTGGGCGTCTGCCGTTGCCCGTTTTTAGCGTCCACACCAAACATTTAAGATAAATATCCTTTCCATAATCTCCACTCTGGGTAGTGTTTTTTAAAATCTCCATTTTTGGTGCATGCTTTTGCGCTGGAGACCTAAAACCCTTTGGGATACTGATTTGTGTTAACTTTACTGAGAATAAAGAGATGAACCATCGCGTTTTCCGCTGATATAGGAAACGTAAACTTGCCATCTGCGGTTGCCCATTGTACTGTACGTGGAAGTAGGTCTTTCGTTCATGTGTAGAAAACGGCGACTGCCTTAACTGTCCCTCATGTCGTTCGCAGGAAACATTACGCGTTGCTAATAATCTCTCTATTTTCCCTCAACAGACGTCCTTTGCATCGTCCATACCTTTTGTGGTTTTAGTCCTCGTGTTGTTATTTGGAGGGCAACTGGCGGACTATCTTCGTAAACATTATCTCAACACAGGAACAGTGAGAAAAATCTTCAATACACTTGGTAAAGACATCTTACTTAGTTTGTAACCTTCAGCGTCGTAATTCAGCCAAATGGTTGCAATGCTTTGTAAACTATCTATCTAAGGTCACGTTCTATTGAGGTCAACCGTTTTCGGTTGGTTGCATGGGTTGGTTGGGTTTTTCCGTGTCCTATTGGAAAAAAGCCGTTTTTGGTTGGTTTCGTTGATCAACCTTTTCAACAGCTCGGAACCCGGAGTTGAAACGATTAAAAATGATGGATAATGCCCGCTGACACTGTTAGCAGTCATCAATTTTCGTCAAGAAACAAAATGGCGGTCTTTTTAAATGACGACTTTAAAACGTTGGACTACTTTCCTCAACGTATCCTGTAATATGGGAGGCAGGTACCGTTCATTTTCTAGGAATAGTGCTGCTATCCCTTGAAGTTCGTCATCAGACTCACATGGCAGAAAGTCGTCCTCTACACATTCTGACAATCAGAACTACTTCAGCTACTTCTCGAATTTTCGCCATCTTCCTTACCCGCTTTCACAGAGTTACAGAGTAAGCCTAGTAACGAATTGTAGTTTACGTATACTAGCCTTATCTTTAGTTTTTATTATATTGTAGGTCATTTCCGCCCCTCCTCTTTTTTTAAATATGTATTGCGACATTCTCCTTTATATAATGTTGTATTTTCATTTTATAATTTAGTAACATCTTATAACCTGAAGAAGGCTGGTCTGGCCACCCAAAATATTGTTTGAAATATATTTACTCGTTGTATCAGCTTTGCAGTAGTCCTTGGACTTCTCGTTAGTATAATGAGCAACAGCGTTTTTAACCAAAAACGGTCGGAAAGTGTTCTATTGGGACAACGCAACCAAATCAACCAAAATCTGTTTAGGTTGAAATAGGGTTGATCCCAATAGAACACGACCCAACATCTTTCCGTCTGTCTGTATGTATGTATCACTTTTTGTCTGTCTGTCTGTCTCTCTATTTATCTATATTGTCTGGTTTAGGGTTTATTTTTCCGGCTGTCTTCCTGCTGGCAGCAAGCTTTACATACAAGCCCGACGTAGTTGTGGCGCTTATCGTACTGGGAGTGGGGCTTAATGGACTGGCATACATCGGCTTTGGTATTAATCATCTTGACATAGCACCGCCCTTGGCCAGCATTTTGTATGGAATAAGCGATTTGGGTGGATCATTAGCGGGAATCCTGACCCCCACTCTGACAGGATTTATCGTACAACATCATGTAAGTTCAATTTAGTTCCCCAAAGAGGCCCAAGTTAACTCCTCGATATCTTTATGTAAAATATTGGAATAAAAATATAAAACACCACACAAAAGTACTGCTCAGTAGCTTTCATTAGAATGGTCATACTTGAGCATAATGTTATCCAGACTCTAACGTTAGGACCACCTTGTACAGCAAAACAAACAATACCATAGAAAAATACTGCTCACTAGCTTTCATTTAATGGTCATGTATACAGTGAGATTTTATCCACAGATTCAGAAGTTAGGATCCAGGAATTAACTTTAATAATGGTCCCGCCGAAATAACAAAATTTCGCTTGCCTATTTCCATGTTATATCGCCAAATGCCACCAAATATACAACTAGATTGAATAAAAAGATTCTACAACCTCGTTCCCAGGGTCCTCCTCTTCCCGCCCCCTGGAGCGAGAGAGAAGAGACCCTGGTCTGGTCTGGTCACGTGTCTTCTAAATTTTAGAAGATTCCAAATAAACGATACGGGGAAGGGGCGGCAAAGTGTGAAATTTGTCCGCTCTAGCTGAGCATTGCGAATCAAAACAAATCCCGAGTGAAAAGCGTTCGGCGACTCGCAACAAATGTGAAGCGGCGGTCATCCGCAGACTTCGAAAACATACCCACATCGACTAGTTTTGAGAGTGCAAGTTGCTTTAGGATCTGTAAAGCTAATTTTGAACTTGATACTATGTGCTACAGAATGCAGTCCAATTTTATTACTTGACGCCGCTAAGCTCGCGCTCGGCAGGAAATGCTTTTGATTTACGGCACTGTTCCAAACTTAGATGAATTATCGCCACATACTAGCAGTTTAGCCAGCGATCTTTAAGCTTCATTCGAGAGGCACATTAAACTTGTCGCCGTCCGTTCTAGGACGATGGCAAAATTTAAATTTCCAGGGTCCTTATTGATAACAGCACTTTTATGAGGTCACCCTGGTAAAATAACATTATCATTATCATATTATTAAGGCAAGAAAGAAGCAGCCGCTACGGACCAAATTTTTGAAATGCAGATCAACTGTACACTTTTATTACAGGAAACGATGTAGAGTAAACCATGATAGCTTCCATTCTTCGTGGGTGAGTCATGTTGTTTTGTTCAATACTCAACAGTTCCAGTCGTTTGAATATGTATACAAGATAGCGTGCATTTTGTTTCATTATACACTTGAGTAATCATTGAACGACATCAATTTTATCCTTTCGCATTATTCATTCGCTTGTCGTTTGATTGAACCGTTTCCAGGCATCAACGGATTCGCGCACAGCACGAGCCACTGTGAAGAAAACGAGACAAAGTTACAAACACTATCGACCCCTCCTTAGGTTTATAATTGTCCAAGAGACACGTGACCAGACTAGACCAGGGTCTCTCTCTCTCGCGCGCGCACGCGCTCCAGAGGACGGGAAGAAGAGATACCCTGGGGACGAGGTTGAAGATTCTATAGAGCAAAACAGAAGCAGTAGTTTGGAGATAAAGTGCAGGATTGCAAGGATCAGTTACAGTTCATCAACTTGATTTCGTGGGTTTTTTAGTCGTTACTTTCTTTTTTTAGTTCATATTTCTTTGCGTTCATCATTTTTGGTGCTTTGTTTCCTATTTCAAGACAATAAATTAAGGTTAAAGCAAGCTTCTGGCCATCATCGTGAAAACATGCACGATATATCAATCGGGACACTATCCTATCAATTGAATGAGCTATTCCTTGGGAGCTCCGCTATTAGGCTAGCCTATCTATATATGGTATTGTAAAATTCATTAATAATTCATGAGGTGATGACCAATCCAACAACAGTATTCAAGTCACATGTATACCTTTGTAAATCCCAATACATATATAAACTGTCTGAAAGCACGGGGAGGGTTTGAATAGGTAGCAGGGAAATGTTGGGGTTGATGAATGAATACAGAATATTAATTAGCTTCATTAGTATTCTGTATCTAAATACAGAATACTAATGAAGCTAATTAGTATTCTGTAACTGATACAGAATACTAATTATGTACATGTAACTCAGCCACTAGCTTCTTTGGAAAGCAACCAACAAGAGCCCCCTTCCATTTATTTACTTTTCACTAAATAACTAAATAACGATTTATGCCACAGGCCAGTAAATAGAGCGTTTTCGGGGGATATCGACCGCCGCATTGATTTATTACTTCGCCAATAAATTTACTAAGCCAGAAGTTTACTGTTTCCGCTGTCATAACCTCCAGCTTGCAGCTTAATTCTTGAACGTTTTCCACCCTACAGTTTCTCGCCTCCAAGGCTACAGTTTCATTTTCGGGTTTTTTGTTAGCCCTTGCCTGCTGCCGCTGTTCAAATATTTTAACGGCCCACTTCGTGCTGTTTTTAGTGTTTTGGGGAGTCACATCCTTGAGCAGAGAACTTTCTTCCGATAAACTTTTCGGAGGACGAAAGCGCGTGGACGCCATTTCGCTCTTCTAAAATGAAATAAATGTTATGCTAATCCCTTTGCGTTCATCGGATTAACTTCATTCATATAACAACCAATCAAATTGAATGTAAACAACATTCTTCACACTTTGTATGACATTCATTTCACAAGTCAGATACAATATTCGCGTCCGATCTGTATGGGATTTACAATGGCTCGCCTTCGGCTCGCCATTGTAAATACCCATACAGATCTCCCGCTCATATTGTATCTATCACTTACTGTAATATTATCCACACACTATGAACTCAGTGCTCTGTCACCTGTTGTTTAACCAGTAAAACCAAGAGTACCGTTTTTTCTTTCAACAGACCGCCTTAGAATGGAGGATAGTTTTCATAATCAATGCAACAGTGTTACTCCTGGGAGGAACATTTTACGTTGTGTTTGGCTCAGGCGAAAAGCAGTCATGGGCTACAAACAGTGAATATGACAATTTAGCTCAAGAAGATTCGGATACTGATGAAAAAGATATGTCAACCACTGACTGATCACGAATGAACTCGTAAAGCAGTAGCAGGGATGGAGATAAGCGTCCAGGGGCGTAGCTACTTGCACGCACGTACGCACGTGCGTACCTGAAAAAGTCGGAAAAAAAAAGAAAGATTTGGGACTTGAAGGTGGGAGGAGGAGGTAGGGGAGTGTTTGAAAACAGTGATTGTGCGTACCTCTGAAAAAGTCCTGGCTACGCCCCTGGCGTCTATTAGTATACTTTTGGGTCACTTGCCGAAGATGACACGAAAATGCTCGACTAACTTCCGAATATTGCCCTAAGGGGAATAGAAATTTATTCAGTCGCGGAAGTCGAGATGAACGTCGATATTTTGGACCACTTAAGGCGGTGTTACACTCTGCAATATTTCGCGCAGCAAGTCTCGCAACGCCATTGCGTGACATGCTTTTATTGCTGGGCATGAACCATTACAGCGTGTAACACCCCTGCAATGGTCAAAATCGTTGCGAGACAGGCTGCATGCTGCAATCGTTGCAGAAAGTAGAATTGGGTTCTACTTTTCGAAACGATTGCAGCAACTTTTTTAGCTTTAGCGTGTAATACCCCCTTTGCAGCAAGTCTCGCAATGTTTTGTTTTTAAAAACCACTGTGCGCATGTGTGACAACCAAATCGTTGCAAGCTGCCCGAAGAACGTTGCCCCGTGTAACACCCCGGTTCGTACAGTAGCAACGCAACGATCTTGCATCAGGTCTCGCAACCACTTGGTGCACGAAAAATAGCAGCGTGTAACACCGCCTTTAGCTATAAATAATTTATATAAATATCAACTTTACAATGCATGTGTGAATGGGTGATATACACCTTATTCATAAATGGCGGCGGATTTATTATTCTTTTGTATTTATTTTAATTAGCCTCACAAGCCTCATTAGCATGTGCAAAATTTAAATGAAATTACACGCTAAAATAAGGCTAGTGAGGCGAATTAACATAGATATAAATTAAATGAATCGGTCGCCATTTATGAATAAGGTGAATAATAGCTAAATAGCAGAGACATTCAGAATATTCTTTTTTTCGACCTTGTACAATGGTCATTAATAATACTGAAACAACACCACTCAGTTGCATTAGTTAATATCTAGATTTTAATTTCAAACTTATGGCGTTGAATTTTTTTACATTTTGCACCCAGTCATCAGTGACGTCATCAGTTCCATGCAACCTCGTCCCCAAGGTCTTCTCCGCTTTCAACATGGCGTGGCGGGCTTGGGATCAAGACTAAATTCTGTTAAGAACGCCAATTAGTTCCTCCGATTTATCCTGGCGCGATCACGTTAAAGCTACTGTAAACAAAGCCAATAAAATGTTGGGCCTTATCTACAGAACGTTGGGTTTCTCAAATAAGGAAGCTTTCCCAGTCTTTTGTAGAAGTGTCTTGTACTCCCCGGTCTGGAATCCGTACCGTCAATGGCGTAATTAAGATAAAATATATGGCTCACGGTTGTGCGTTATGCGCATTGATTAACATTTATCTGGGTTAAGGCGGGGGTAAACATGAACGCCATTTTTCCGCCACTTGACATGGCTTTAATGGAAATATCTCGTTTACGTTTCAAGCAATCCAAAAACCCTATGTTGTGGGGTGTTTTGTAAATTTTTGGGTGATTTTTGGGTTTGTTTGGAAGGAAATAGTTTTTCTCGAAGGATTTGTAAAATTAAGAGGAATAAGAAATATTGAAGATTTAGTGAAGTTTTAAAAATAGAATTTGTAGTTAATAATTAATAGGCGGACATCAAGTTAGTCTACTAGCAACCTGGGGTACTCTTGCGTTGGTATCAATTGTCTGTTGGTGTTCCAAAAATCATTTTCTTTCTTCTATCCCTTCTTTTAACCTCTTCAAATTTCATTCAAATTCATGTTTACCCCCGCCTTAAACACATCCATTTGGTATAAATACAAGTTAAAACGCGAACGCGCCTTTATATCTCAATAACAAAAAATAAAAGATAATTTCTCCTTAATATTTTCTCTCAGTGGATAGGCAAGCAAGAGAAAAACGCAATCGCGCGCGAAACCGCCTGTCGCGTGGCACCTCTCCTTTCACTATCGCTTGCATCTCAGGCAGTAAATCGATTAATAAAGAAAATGTCCGCTCACCACGGAAGCAAGCAATGCTCATAAAACTAGCCGCTCGGCATTCTTAAAACGTCCAGCTGAGTGGCCCATCGTCAAAGCTTCCTTTAAATATTCTACCAGTTCATTAAATTGATTGTAAAACCACAAACGAACGTTCGATTGACTACCCCGGGAGTTTTGTTATCATTAAAAAATAAAAATAAACATTAAAATTTTTTTTTCAAGGTTTGATGTTGGTAGTGACAGATGGAAAAATATTCTGCCTGTCACGAGACCGGCACGGGTAAACAGTCTGGGAACATTTCGAACCCTAGTTAATAAGCCGTTTCCGATTTGCAAATGCTTTCCGTGTTTCAGTGGCCGATCAATCACCAGTCAAGGACAAAGGGACTTGGACCGAATCGCATGCCAGGAGCCAGGATTTCGAGAGAATGTTTTTCATTTTGTTTGTTTTGGACTTGAAGAAATATAGGGCCTTAAAGAGACAGTTATTTTACACTATTTGCTAGATTTCATTTTGCCAAATACCAGAAAAACAAACAGCACCTTGCAGAAATATCAACTGCGAATACAGCCTCCTCCCATCACTCCCAGTCGCTACGGGCATTTGCAAGGCAAGTGCCCCCTAGCGGCCAATAGCAAGGAGACGCAGTTAATTGTATTCCGTAGGCTTGCCAGCTTTGATTTAAATAATTGTCACACTAGGATTTTGTATCAGACTTCAATTTAGAGCCACGTGGCATCACTGAGGTTTTGATCCAAGCAATAAAAGAAATATGTAAGGTATCTTTAGTCCTTGTAATTACATGTTGTGTTTTAAGAAACAACAGTTAACCTTACATTTTTCTTTCTTTCTTTCTTGTTTGCATCCACAGGTTGTGTTAAGTGCTTAAATTAGCCAAGACAAAACATGTAAAGAAGGGTCCAAAATAATATTGAGTCCTGCGTATAGAAAATAGTACATCTGCTATTTTATTACACTTTTGGGGCGACACAGTTACTGAATTGCTCAGTAGATTACATTGGGATCAAAGTAAGCTCACAAAGTGAATACAGTATTTTGTATTCCAAATGCCAGCTGTCTTCTCTTCGCCGCGGTCAATTCGTTTTGGTTTTGCATGAACGTGAAGGCCTGGGAAAAAGCCCATTTTCTTCTAACTCGATATCCCCAAAAAGGGGGTGGGTGGGTGAGAAATTCCCAGAATACTGATTGCAAAGCCACTGTTTTTCAGGATGCCCCTGACTTTATACCCAAGGATTTCAAGCCGCCCCTAAAATACATTTTCAGATTTAAGACCGCCCCCATTTTCATGGAAAAATATTCCGGGGCGCCCCCTTTCCTCGCCCACCTCGATCCCATAATTAATGACCGGTCCGTAATAAAAAGGGCATTCACGCTAAGTACCGACCTTTGTTATGGAAACGAATAAATGTCAGCGAAAAAATTCAAAGTTTTGTTTTCTTCTTCATGCATGAATACTGATTATTTCATAAAGGAACTAACCTTCCCAGTCTGTCATAGAACGATGTGAGTATTGGGCCGAATTTTATTAAGCCTCAATTAAGGAAACCCTGACGCATGTGTCCAGTGACTATATATTCACCAGTCAACAGGTAGATACTGAAAGGAACACAGCTTCAGGAGACCGAATTCTCACAGCGTGAAATTCACTGGAGAGAGACCTATCGAAGCAGTCGACAGGTATGTAAATTGTGCAATGCTAAAAAACTTCAAATGTTAAAAACCTACTGACACTTCCAGTGAATACTCATTTAACAAGTAACTATCACTATTGAATCGCTATACTATAAAAACTTGGTCGAAAATTTGATCCCGCAAATTAGCTTAAAAGAGGGAAAACTTGAATATTCCAACAGAAACAATGGGGTTAGTGACTGAATCGGTTATCAATGAAGAAAATGAGCAACTCCGTCTTGCTTCTGGATGAAGTTTTGATGTGGGAAATTATTTTTATAGTTCTGACTCCACTAAATGTCTCCCCAGTTAACTCGATCAGACTATTATCGGGATGCTCGAACCTTTAGTTTCCAAACGTGCGCTGATGAAATCTTTAAGAACTACATAGTATTCAAATCAAGGCTATTCACGGCCGGCGACTTTCCTGAATAGAGTGTTTTGCATTTATGTGTTTATGAATTAGCCTGAAGAATTAATCGAGTGTTTTTTATTTTCCAAATTATCACAGTTTTGGGAGTGAAACAGATGAAATTGTTAACATAAATGCAGGAAAACTATCAAATCAAACCGACCGAGCAAATTTGTATGCCGGGAATATCAGGTTTAGATGCACAGCTTCATTGTAAGTATTTGTCAACTTTATGAATTCTGTGCTTATTAAAGTATCCATATATCTATCTAATGTCTGCTGGTCACCGACACACAAGGCGATTTTATTTATTAATATACGCTCGTCACTGTAGTGAAAATGATCGCAAGAGAATTTCGCCGATTTTTGACATATCAGACTTATCAGTGATTTCGATCGCTGGTGAAAATCGCTGTCGCAGTAAATGGGCACACTTCGTGATTTTAGCGACGAGCATATAAAATCGCCTAGTGTTCAGCTAACATGCTCGTCGCGACGATTGGCGAAAATCACCAAGTGTGCCCCTAAAAAGTTGTTATCATAACCATTACAGTATATTTATCAGAAAAAAACATCCTGGTGAGTGTATTGTACAAGAATCGAGCATTCCCCGTCAAAGGACACTATATGTAACATTTCTCAAATTGTGTCTGAAAATGCACTAGATTGCATCTCAGTGCATATTCATTTCAAAAACAATTTCCGCGGGGGCATGCCCATGGACCTCAGTCCCATAGAAAATTCGTGGCTTTCGGCCACTTGGAACTTCTCCCCCAAGCTCGAAAAATCATAATTAGAACCCTGTACGTACTGAAATGTTCGCGATAAACACCGAAGATCGTACGTGCACTGTTAGGTTCATATTTGCTCTGTTTTCTGTAAATCACCGATAACCAAAAAAGGGAGGATTCGATAATAACTCATGCATCTCCGTCCCTATGATTTATCCCATATTAACACTAAAACGTGGTAATTACAGTTCAATAATGAAAACTGGGGGGTCACGGAGCTCTTTTTTCAGTTATAAAGCATTTAAAGCTAAAATTAAGGGTGTCTTTAACAGGTTATACTGTGACTATGGTAACCTGTATATCCATGATGACAATGACCAGCTGCTTAACAATGAATGGGCATTTGTTTGATACCATTATTGTAGCAAAAACGGATAAAGAAAAGTAGTATTGATCCATCAAACATTGGTGATGGAAAATGCTGAAAACTATTCCGAGCTGCAAGGGATTTTCTGCAACAACAACAACAATAACCTCAATAACAATAACCTCAACACTGAGAGCGTAACTAAACAATTTTTGCGATCTGCAGACACTGTATCTAGCCCATTTGCCATATATTTTGACAAGAGATTATAATTGTCTAATTATTTTCTCTTTGAATATCTTTTTTTGTAGTACCAAGCAGCTAATCGATACAGATAAAAACAATTGACGCAATGAAACTTCAGAAAACTGAACTTCGAGACGGTCAGATGAAAAATGACAAGAAAGTAACACAATCACGGAATCCATGTCCATGTAACGCAAGAAGTTGCATCTCAGTGCGTTACATGGTTGGTGTGTTTCTAATGTTCGGATATGCATTGTTTTACGCTTTGCGTGTTAATCTCAGCGTGGCTATTGCGGTGATGGTTGGCAATAATACAGTCCTCAGAGAAGGCAGAGAAATTCAGGTAACTTTGGTTCATGTGTCAGGAAATAGGTAACGTTATTGTGGCAGGGATCAATACAGTTGAACCTGTATTGTGGCACTCCTCTTATTAAGAGGACTCTTCTTCTGGTCCCGGTCGACAAAACGCTCATATAATCTTTGTTATTATCACCTCTGTTAAAGGGACACCTCTACTAAGGGGACACTTCTCCCGATCCCGGCCGGCAAAACACTTAGATAATCTTTATAATGGTCCCTAAATGGATATCTACACGGAGCTTTGTTGTGTCAGTGTGCCCCGGGGGATGCCTCAAGAGGTGGGGTTTGTGGGATGCACTGGACATTCAGGGAACTAAGAGAGTGTAAACACTTAATCTGATTTACCTGTCATGTTGTTAAATGAATGGAAAATTTTAACAAATAGATTCCATTTGGCCGTGTGTCTGTTCAGTTAAAGATCACAGATGACGTCAAAATGTGGTAAGAACAAAAAAGTGGCACACGAGCCATGATAGGCGAGTGTGTCACTAAGTCTTTCTTTATTTTCTGTTTAGGAGCCTGCGGAGTTCTCTTGGAGCACCAAACTACAAGGTAATATTGCTTTTAGCTCTGATTAATACCAGACATACTAGGCAACCTGATAGTGAGGCATTGAGGACACAAATCCCCGGGGGGGACTCCCATATAAAAATGACGAGGGTGCGCGTCGGAAATTTTCGAAAATACCCTAAAAGGTACCAGAATCTCGTTTGATGGGCGTGGCTCAAAATAATTTTTACCCCTAAGAGGTACCAATTTTAAAACAATACATGTCATAGTCTGTCATATTTTTTCGGCTCAATACCGTAAAAGGTACCGCAATAATTTTAACGGTGGTCATTTTAGATTTTAGTACCCTAAGCGATACCAATCTACAAATTTTTAGAGCACCCCTGTCATTTTTATATCGGAGTCCCCCCCCCCCCCCCCCCCCCCCCGGGACACAAACAAGCCAAGGGAAACCGGTCGTTTCGCCTACGAGTCATTTCGCCCAGGCCTTACGCCCGTTCGCCTACGTCTCGTATTTCCAAGTTGATTCAGTCTGTAATTAATGAAATTAAGTCTACGTAGAACATAACGTCGCATAGTTTCGAGTTGTATCTGTAACGAATGAAATAGAGCAGTTTACAGTAGGTAGAACTTCAATCAAATTTGGCAGAATTATTTAAACAAGGGTCTTCTTGTTTATGTTTTGTAGCCTCGTCATCAGTTGATGACGAAAGGAGCCTAATTTCTCAATATAGTATGTGACCAGGAATCGAAATTATATATTTGAGTAAATGACTGATTCAGATAAGGTCAGGATTTAAGCTGTAATCACTTTTTATTACAGCAATGAGCAGTTTACGATTTGCTTTTTACGATTCCAGGGATAACACTCAGTGCTTTCTACTTTGGCTACATACTGATGCATATACCAGGAGGATGGTTGGCGCATAAATTCGGTGGTGCCACGGTGATTGGGGTGTGTGTGGGTGCCACAGGAACCCTAACCCTTTTCACTCCTCTTGCTGCTCGGATGCACGTGGGACTGTTGATTCTGTTGAGGATAGCAGTGGGATTGGCTGAGGTAAAAAAAAAGCATGCAGTAAGTTTTAATATGTTCTATGCTTATAAATAAAGAGAATGATGGATTACATCAGGAGCACGGAGAAATAAAATTTCTCGTTGCGTTGACTTGGGATATATCTTGTTGAATATATTGAGGAATTCTAGATATGTACAATCGACCATCTATTATTTTGATTATTTACTTATACTAAATACCGGGGAGAGGTCATGCATACATGGGCAATACAGGGAGGCTCCGCCTTAAAGGGGTGCTTTTTAACTGTCATAGTAGTAGTAGTAGTAGTAGTAGTAGTAGTAGTAGTAGTAGTAGTAGTAGTAGTAGTAGTAGTAGATCTTTATTTAAACTTAGTTAAAAAAAATCTTCTGTTATACTAATAGTACTTTAATTACAATCATTTGTAAAAATTAAAATAACTATAAAAACTGATTTACAAGATTGCCGAGTGGGAATCAACAATCTAGTAACGAAAGGGTAGCGAAATTTGACGTTTTAGTATTTGAAAGGATGGCGATTAAATATAACAGAAGCTCGCGATAAGCTTCTGAATAATAAGTTTTAAAAACTAGGCAAAAATTACACGCAAAAATTGCGCTTTCCGCGAGAAAAATATCGAGTTGGTGCGTATAATTTAACTCGTGAATGCATGCATATATGGGCAATACAGGGAGGCTCCGCCTTAAAGGGATGCTTTTTAACTGTCGTAGTAACGAAAGGGTAGCGAAATTTGACGTTTTAGTATTTGAAAGGGTGGTGATTAAATATAACTACTGACGCTCGTGATAAGCTTCTGAATAATAAGTATTAAAAACTAGGCAAAAATAACACGCAAAAATTACGCTTGCCGCAGGAAAACTATCGAATAAGCGAAGCGTTGAACGAGTTATAACAGTACTAGCGGGACAAAATTGACCAATGAGCTCATCGATTGATGGTAAACTTTTCACGTGACTCTGAAGACGTTCATCTGTCAATATTGTCGAAATTATGAAGACGTCAGCCACCAGCAACAGTCTGTATGTAGGTACTACCCTCACCTGCTACTCGATACTTCTAGGACCAAAACATTTATTATAATACTCATTTTTTAAGGGACCAACATTTCCAGCTGGTCACGCCTTCTGGAGTAGATGGGCACCTCCTTTAGAGAGAAGCAAACTAGGAACTCTCAATTTTGCAGGTAAAGAAAACCCGTTTATAACTTTTTTTATGCTGCGTAGCATTCAAAGTGGTGGAAAAATCATAATAGCGTTTGATCTTCATGAAAAATTATCCTGGCCTGCGAGAACAGGCTTTTCTTGGCCTGCGAGAACAGGCTTTTCTTGGCCTGCGAGAACAGGCTTTTCTTGGCCCGCCGATAAAGAAAACCCGGTAAACACGTCTGCTCTGGCAGGTATGGTTATCTCTGAGCAGTTCTTAATTGAGGTCGAAAGTAATTTCAAATTACTTTCAACGAAAGTAATTGGCGATTGCTTTGGTTTTGCATTGCTACACTCGCGCCACTTTCTCGACCAAAACCAGAAGTAAAACTAAAACCAATTGTAACTTGCCTGCACGCGTTTTCCCGCGCTTGGCACCTGCTGCATGTATTCGCTACGAGTTCTGATTGGTTCATAGGATCTGTGTCTGTTCTGATTGGTTCATAGGATTGTATGCGTCTGTTGTGATTGGTCACAGTAATTATTTAAATCGATTTTGATTCTACTTCGTCATTGGTCAATGTCGCTAAGGAGTCACGTGAGATATGCGCGCGAAACCAGAGCGGTCACTTGCAAGCGAACCTTTGTAGTAGTTGCACGTTAAATTTTTCTTATGGCGAAATCAACAAATCCCGAAGATCCCCTCGAAGGAACGGAGCTTCCTTCCACAGAGGAAGTCGAGGACGAACTTCTAGAAGAATCTGCACTCGAAGATAGCGACTCGCTATTGAGTGTACTCGCGAAATTGAACAAAAACATCGATCACATGGCGGGCTCAATGGCCGCCATGGGCGACGCGTTCGTTGCTTTGTCGAAGCAGCGCCCAGCAAAGCGAGACGCTCGCTCTGGGAATTTAGACCCTTTAAATGGGGAAACAAAGAAGTCTCGAGTTGAAGTCAGTGATGTGGGTGAAACTGACAATGAAAGCGATGATGCAGACGTTCACGACCTTCTTGCAAACAACGCGGAGAACGATTCTGAAGGCGCCAAAAAGTCGTCCGCCAGCTCGCAGGACTCCTGCAAAAATGAAGGCGAAGACGAACTTTTACAGCAATTGGCCCTAGACTTCTCCAAAGATGACAAAGTGAGCAGCCCAATCTCTAAGCAACTTGCTGAAATTATCAATAAGAGGTGGGCTTCAAAACTTGGCGAGAACATGCAAGGTCAAAGAAACGGTCGAGAAATACGATCGCCCTGAAAACTGCGAGAAACTTGTTGCTCCCAAGGTGAACCCTGAGATTTGGGAAAAATTAACCCATTATGGGAAAAAGCAGGACCTCAGATTGTCCGCTATTCAGAATTGGAGCCATTATTGCACAATCAACTCAGAAGCTCATGCATTTTAGAAGCCAAGGTGGGAAGCTTGAAACGAGTGCATTACTCATAGCACAAATCGATGCCATCGCCTTGTTGGGCCACACGAATTACGAGCTCTCGCTACGTAGACGGGAAGCTATCAAACCCAACCTAAACAAGGAGTATGGCTCACTGTGTTCTTCTCAAACACCGGTTACAACCTTGCTATTTAGCGACGAGCTTCAGTCGCAGCTTACTGCGATTCGAGCATCAAATCGAATTAGTCACACAGCTGTTTACAATAGCTCCAAACCTTCCACCAAACCTCCATATCGACAGAAACAGAGCCAGCCTTTTTTAGGCAAGGGCCACTTCCAGTCCAAGTGGAAACCACAGAGAAGCTGGAAGAAAAAGGAGGAAACCAGCAAAAAATAAACACTGAGGATATCCTGCCTAAGCTTCAATTGTTACAGGTAACTCAGTTTGAAGGATTTATTCCTGCACTAATAGCTTACCTGGTTGCACAATAAGTTGCTTCAAAAGCGGTAGGCTGGCAAAATTTGTTCATTGTTGGCAAAAAATTACCTCGGACACTGAGATTATTCAAATGGTGTCAGGGCAATTCATTGAATTTGACACTAAGCCTTGCCAAACACATACCCCTACACTGAAATGTTTTAGTGCTGCAGAAAATGCTATTATTTCTAAAGAGGTTACAAACCTGCTTAAGAAGGCTGTGTATTGTTGAAACCAGACATGAGCCAGGGGAGTTTATCTCGTCTGTTTTTGTGCGACCCAAAAAAGATGGATCTCACAGGATGATACTTAATCTTAAAAACTTGAATAAGCATGTGCAATACAACCACTTTAAAATGGATACACTTCAAAGTGTAATAAGCCTTATAACGCCTAACTGCTATATGGCTTCTGTGGATCTTAAGGACGCATATTACTCTGTCCCCATTGCGGTTGCACACCAGAAGTACCTTAAGTTTGAATGGGCTGGTAAATTGTATCAGTTTACCTGTTTTCCTAATGGTTAAGCTTTCTGTCCAAGAAAGTTCACCAAACTTATGAAGCCAGCCTACGCTGTTTTGAGGCAACTTGGACATATAAACTCTCCTTATATTGATGACTCATACCTACAAGGTGGAAGTTATGAGGAATGCCTAGCTAATGTCCTAGACACTGTGAAAATGTTACTCTCATTGGGTTTCATTCTTCACCCTCAGAAGTCAATTTTTACCCCTACACAAAAATTAGTATTTTTGGGGTTTGTCTTGGACTCAGTCCAGATGAAAATTTATTTGACAAATGAAAAAATTGGCCGGCTGAAATCAGTCTGTACCAAGCTTATCAAGGCCCCAAAAACCACTATACGGGAGGTTTCCAGGGCCCTTGGGTATATGGTATCTAGTTTCCCAGGTGTCATGTTTGGCCCACTTTATTTCCGCCAATTAGAGAGGGAGAAAACTCTTGCCCTAAGATACAGCAAGGGTGATTATGATGCTTTTATGACAGTATCAGAGAAAGCTTGTAAAGAATTAATGTGGTGGAACACACACCTTGATGCCAGCTACAATGTAATTAGTCATGGTGAGCCTTCTGTTGTCATGTCAACTGATGCCTCATCCACTGGTTGGGGCTGTGCCCTAAATGACACCAGTACAGGTGGACATTGGACTCCAGAGGAGGCTAGAAACCACATAAACTATTTGGAGCTCCTAGCCATATACTTGGCTCTGAAATCTTTTTCATCGATCCTTAATGGGCAGCATGTGAAGGTCATGGTGGATAATATGACTGCCCTGTCTGATGTAAACCATATGGGTACTAGTAGCTCTGAGAAACGAAATGAACTAGCCAGAGAAATTTGGTTATGGTGTTCTGAAAGAAATATTTGGCTTACAGCTGTCCATATCCCAGGGGTAGAGAATGTGGAAGCTGATAAACAATCCAGACAGTCTCACTCACAACTTGAGTGGACACTAGACAGAACTATTTTCAGGGACTGCCTCAATGTAGTAAAGGTTGTGCCCAATATTGACTTATTCGCTTCCAGATTAAACCACCAGCTTCAGCCTTATGTCTCCTGGCATCCTGACCCAGGGGCTGTGGCAGTTGATGCATTTCACTTATCATGGAAGCAATATGTGCCTTATATGTTCCCTCCATTTTCTCTTATCAGCAGAGTATTGCAAAAGATTCAACGGGAGCGGGTTCAAGGAATTATCATTGTTCCAAAATGGCCAACCCAAACATGGTGGCCTGTCTTGATGAGAATGCTGATCAACAATCCAGTACTACTACCCTGCAGAAACTCTTATTGTGCTTCCAGGGGGTGTTCACTTTGGCAGTCATCCGCTTGTTTCCAGGTTTGTTAAAGGCGTTTTCGAAACTAGGCCGTCCCTCCCAAGATACAAAGAAATATGGGATGTAAACTCTGTCCTAAAGGTACTTGCAACCTGGAATCTTGGTGTGGAACTGAGTCTCAGAGACATGTCTTGGAAGCTAACCATGTTACTTGCTCTCTTGTCTGGCCAGCGAGTACAGACACTGAAGGCTCTCACTTTAACCTCAATGACCTTAACTGCAAACAAATGTGTATTTACGATTGATACCCCTCTGAAGACCACTCGGCCGGGTAAGCACCTGGGTCGGATTGAGTTCTTGGCATATGAGCCTGACCAGAACCTGTGTGTTGTACGTCATCTACGAGCCTATATTGACAGGACATCTCAACTAAGAGGTGACGCTGACCAGTTGCTGATTGGCTGTCAGAAACCCTACAAACCGGTATCAACTAACACCATTGCTCGGTGGCTCAAGAATGTCATGGCCAAAGCAGGAATTGACACTAGTGTGTATAAAGCTCACAGCACAAGAGCAGCTGCCACTTCAGCTGCAAAGGAAAAACAGGTCCCTATTGACACTATCTTGTCTACAGCAGGCTGGAGTAGTGAGGGCACCTTTGCCCGATTTTACAATAAGCCTATCCAAGACACTGCCACAAATTTTGGGCATGAGCTATTGCATAACAGCTGTTAAGACTTATTACATGATTGACCAGACTTGCTCATATTGTTACTGTTAGCTCACTGTAAGAGATTTTTAGTGGTGTATACTTTGTTCAGCACCCTGTTGTTGCTATTTTGCATTAAAATTTATTGATGTTCATGATTTCTGCTCATGATCATGACGCTTTAAAGTCTCACGTGACTCCTTAGCGACATTGACCAATGACGAAGTAGAATTGTAAAATTAAACGAAACTTACCGGAAGTTGAAGTTTGATTGAGATTCTACGAAGTCATTGGTCTGGAGCTAAGGAGTCAGGTGCCCTCCCATCTGGGCTACCCACCCTAATTATTTACAACAGTCCTGATCATTCGCCTTTGAAATGTGACTGCTCTGGTTTCGCGCGCATATCTCACCTGACTCCTTAGCTCCAGACCAATGACTTCGTAGAATCTCAATCAAACTTCAACTTCCGGTAAGTTTCGTTTAATTTTACAATTTTACGACAATCGAGTGGACACCGCTCTATCTTGTTTTTTAATTAAGGCTAAGCATACACTCTTTTTTACTCGTCCATTCAGAAATTAAATCCTTTAACGCATACCAACAGTGCCATCATACAAATTTTACATATTTTTTCTTTTCTACCAGAATGGAAATTCATTTGACAGGCTTAAAATATATTCATGAGTTGATTTCAAGAGCAGTGATTCTAGATCTCTGTTTTTCTTGTTTTTACATAGGATCAAGTTTAGGAACCATTGCCTCAATGTTCCTGTCAGGATATCTTGCGTTTAACTATGGATGGCCTTCAATATTTTACGTATTTGGTGCGTACACTAGTTTTAGATTTTTACTGATCATGAAATTATTAAAAACTCCACATTGTTTGTTATATATCAAACACGAGGAAGAGTGTTTTATCGGGGATGTTTGGATACCCGATGAAATACTCTTTCCAGGAGAAACTCTCACCCTCAGCTTTTACATCGTATTTATATCTTTATTTATTTCATTATATTCTCTATTTTATTATTATTATAACTAATCTTTATTTCTCTTATCAACTTTATCAGGTACTAGTGGTGTTATTTGGGCCATTATTTGGCTTTTACTTGTCAGAAATTCACCTTCGGAGCAATTGTGTATTTCATCAGAAGAAGTAGAATACATTGAACTGAGCTTAGCAGCAGATATTCAGAATAAGGTATGAATGAATTTGACTGACGGACGGATTGATCGATGCATGGATGGTTGGATGGACGGATCGACCGTTTAACTGACTGACTGACTGACTGACTGACTGACTGACTGACGGATTGGCATACTGACAGATAGACTGACTAACTGACTGACTGACAGACTCACTGAATGACTGAATGACTGATTCACTGACAGACAGGTAGAGTTGGTTGGTTGGGTGAGTGAGTGGGTGGCTGGTTGATTGGTTGTTTTCTATTTCACATATTTAGCATTTTAACTACACAGTACTTAACAATACCGCACCCAATTAAACTAAAGCTTCGGTTGATTGATTGACTGATCGATATTGATTTGAACAGCGGAACGCGCATTTACAAGAGTGAATCTGGGATCATATTGTTTTCGATTTGTTATCTTCCTTTTTTCTATCCTCAGAATACTCCTATTCCATGGAAAGCAATCTTCAGCTCTCTTCCAATGTGGGCAATAGTCGTGGCTAATTTTGCGCATGGGTGGAGCTTGTACACCATGGTATCAGAACTTCCGTTATATTACACACAGAGGTTAGATTTGGATCTCAAAGAGGTATGTGTGTTGTTGCACTTCTAATTTAATTCACAGTCGAAGCTCCCGTAAGCAAAAACCCTCTGGAAGCAGAAAACTGAAGTGTCCGTAACTGGAGCTGGGCGTCTGCCGTTGCCCGTTTTTAGCGTCCACGCCAAAAATTTAAGATAAATATTCTTTCCATAATCTCCACTCTGGGAAGTGTTTTTTAAAATCTCCATTTTTTGGTGCATGCTTTTGCGCTGGAGATCTAAAACCCTTTGGGATACTGATTTGTGTTAACTTTACTGAGAATAAAGAGATGAACCATCGCGTTTTCCGCTGATATAGGAAACGTAAACTTGCCATCTGCGGTTGCCCATTGTACTGTACGTGGAAGTAGGTCTTTCTTGTGTAGAAAACGGCGACTGCCTTAACTGTCCCTCCTGCCGTTCGCAGGAACATTACACGTTGTTAATAATCTCTCTATTCTGCTCTGTGATTATTTTCCTCCAACAGACGTCCTTTGCATCGTCCGTACCTTTTGTGGTTTTAGTCCCTGTGTTGGTATTTGGAGGGCAACTGGCGGACTATCTTCGTAAACATTATCTCAACACAGGAGTAGTGAGAAAACTCTTCAATACACTTGGTAAAGACGGTCTTACGTAGTTTGTAACCTTCAGCGTCGTAATTCAGCCAAATGGTTGCAATGCTTTGTAAACTATCTATCTGAGACGACGTTCTATTGAAGTCAACCGTTTTCGGTTGGTTGCATGGGTTGGTTGGGTTTTTTTTTTTCATGTCCTATTGGGTAAAAGCCGTTTTTGGTTGGTTTTTTTGATCAACTTTTTCAACAGCTCGGAACCCGAGTTGAAACGATTGAAAATTATGGGTAATGCCCGTTGAATGTTACCAGGTATCAATTTTCGCGTGTGATCGCCATCATTTTTGTGCGTCACTCGTCAAAATTGGGTCAACAACAAAATGGCAGTCTTTTTAAATGATACTAATTCCTCGACGTATCCTCTAATACGGGAGGCAGGTACGCGTTCATATTCTAAGAATAGTGCTGCTATCCCTTCAAGTTCGTCATCAGACTCACATGGCAGAAAGTCGTCCTCTATATATTTTGACCATTAGAACTACTTCTCGAATTTCCGCCATCTTCAGAGTTGCAGAGAAAGCCTGGTAATGACTATTCCCAGGAGCAACCGCGTTTTCAGCCAAAAACGGTCGGAAAGTGTTCTATTGGGACAACCAATTGCAAATCAACCAAAACCGGTTTTGGTTGAAATGGTTGATCTCAATAGAACACGACCTAACATCTTTCTGTCCTTGTCTTTCTGTCTGTCTGTATCTATCTAATATTTATCTATTTTGTCTGGTTTAGGGTTTATTTTTCCGGCTGTCTTCGTGCTGGCAGCAGGCTTTACATACAAGCCCGACGTAGTTGTAGCGCTTATCATACTTGGAGTGGGGCTTAATGGACTGGCATACAGCGGCTTTAGTATCAATCACCTTGACATAGCACCGCCCTTTGCCAGCATATTGTTTGGAATAAGCGATGTGGGTGGATCATTAGCGGGAATCCTGACCCCCACTCTGACAGGATTTATCGTACAACATCATGTAAGTTCAATTTAGTTTCCCAAAGAGGCCCAAGTTAAGTCCTTGATATCTTTATGTTAAATTTTGGAACACAAATATAAAACACCACGCGAAAGTACTGCTCAGTAGCTTTCATTTGAATGGTCATGAGAGCATGATGTTATCCACAGACTCAAAAATTAGAACCACCTTGTACAGCATAATAAACAATACCATTATAGAAAAATACTGCTCATTAGCTTTCGTTTGATGGTCATATATACAATGAGATTTTATCCACAGATTCAGAACGTTAGGCTCCAGGAATTACCTTTAATAATGGTCCTGCCAAAATAACAAAACTACGCTTAGCTTATTTTCATGTTATTTCCATGTTATATCAATGTTATACAGAAGCTCATAACAGAGAAGCGATTAACTCGTTTCCGATGCTGGGGATTTTTAGAAAACGCGGGGAGCCAATCAGAATTTACTTCCTAATATGGAGTTCTAAAAGAAGCCTACTTCCACGCGAAACGCGCGCTCCAACAACACTTGCAGGAAAAGCTTGTATCTTGTTTCATACAAGCTACTACAAAGGTCAATAATTGCACTTTGCAGTTCTGAGACTCGACCAAAATGTCAACTTTATACTATTCAAACGGCCATTGACTCCCTTTGGAGAAAAGAAGGCCGATTATGCCGAACTGGAGGAAGCGGAGAAAAGGAGAAATTGTATCAACCGTGGAAAAACTTTACCGGCAGAGCGAAAAAATTCCCATTTAGATTGCTTGCCGTCTCAGGTTTAACTTAATACTCCACAGCGATTTGTGTCAACAGCAACATACCAGCAATCAAAATCAGTTAATGAATGAAATACGGTGAAATGATAAAAACACAGAGTTCAAAACTTTAGGACACCTGCATCAAAGAAAGATGAAAATGAAATAAAGATGCACACAACATGTAGGTTTCTCCAAATCACTTTTATTTAAAAACAAAGACAAATAGACTCAAATACAATGTAGTTGAATGAATAAATACAGATCTTCAACAGCCAGTTTATCACAGTTAAAATTACTCATAACAAATCGTAACTCGAAACAGCTCATGATAGCTTCTGCTTGAAAACAATTAAGCTTAATGATACGAAAACTTCGAAATTCCTCAAGACAACCGCAATTTAGTTTTGTCGAGATGATGAAAACGTACTCCGTGAGTTCAGAACCTAAGCGATGCCACGTTTACGAAACAAAAAATTAATGCAACTCAGTTTTAAAAATAGTACGTTAAATTATTTCTCAAGATACAAATGATCAGAACTTTCTCGTACGAAATCATAAATTCGGAAAACAAGTAGGCTCGAGAGCTAAATAAGCATGTTTGAAACGTACTGATTTGGTATGCTCATTTCCTCTCAAAAATCGCTTTGAAAAACAATTATAGTATATACAAAGAAAAACCATGGTACATGTAAGGATGGGTTGACAAAGTCGGTGAAAGTTTTAAAAAGTGTTGGCTGTTTAAAATACAGCGAACTGAATATTTATAAACACCGCGCCGTTCATATTTCAAAATCTATACAACAAATTTTATTCCAACCGATTTGGGAAGAAAAACCCTAAGCTCAAGTCAGACACGAATTATTGTATGTTTGAGCGATAAATTATAAGCGAAAAGGAGAGTAAAGACACTTTTGTTTTCAAAATAAAACAGAAAAACACATGGCATGCGTACTGAATCATGAGAATTTGCTTCGCTTCTTCCGTACGCTTCAATCTCTTTGTGAAGTTAAAAACAATTCATATTTTCTTACTACCATAAAAACCTGACTTAAACAATCTTTCTAATTTGAAACTACATTTGAATAAGTAAAATACATTACCATATTGCACATTAAATTCTTTAAAGAGCCATTTTTGTGGTGATTTGGTAGAGATGAAACAAGGCTTGAAAAAACCTGAGTTGTCCAGATTTCGCGGTGTTGAGCTTTTTTTCGTTCCTTACTCCGTCGTCATCTTCTTGGAAGTACTAAAATATTCAATACTTTTTCCTCCTCATTTTTGAACCTCAAAATGTGATTTGGTAGCGACGAAAATAGCCGTGAAAGTAAGCTGTCCATATTTCGCGAAGTGCTTGTAGTTTCCTCGATGTTTTCTTGCCGATTTGAGCGGCCGCGCGAACGCGCGTGGAGCTGAAAACCTCCTTCCATATAAGGGCAAAAATTCAATCCGCGATTCTGATTGGTCGGATGGGAATTCTAATAATCCCCAGCATAGTTCTGAACATATAGGGGGAAGTTGCACGCTTCTACGTGATAAGCTTCTGTGTTATATCAATGTTATTTCCATTTTATATCGCCAAATGCCACCAAATTTTCAACTAGATTGAATAAAAAGATCATATAGAGCAAAACAGAAGCAGTAGTTTGAAGGAGGATTACAAGGATGGAAGTGGATTACAGTTCATCAAATTTGATTTCGTGGGTTTTTTAGTCGTTATTTTGTCTGTTTAGTTCATATTTCTTTGCGTTCATCATTTTTGGCGATTTGTATCCTATTTCAAGACAATAAATTAAGGTTAAAGCAAGCTTCTGTCCTTATCATAAAAACACGATATATCAGTCGGGACACTATCCCTTTAATTGAATGAGCTATTCCTTGGGAGCTCCGCTATTAGGCTAGCCTATCTATATATGGTATTACTGTAATAGTATCCATACACTATGGACTTGATGGTACGGTTTTCTTTCTTTCAACAGACCGCCTTAGAATGGAGGATAGTTTTTATAATCCATGGGGCAGTGTTACTCCTGGGATGTACATTTTACGTTGTGTTTGGCTCAGGCGAAAAGCAGTCATGGGCTACAAACAGTGAATATGGCAATTTAATTCAAGATGATTCGGATTGGTGATGAAAAAGATCGTCAACCACTGACTGATCACGAATGAACTCGAAAAGAGGTAGCAGGGACGGAGATAAGCGTCGATACTTTTGGGTCACTTGCCGAAGATGACCCGAAAATGCCCGACTAACCTCCGAATATTATCCGAAAGGGAATAGAAAGTTTAGTCACGGAGCCCGAAATAAACGTCGATATTTTGGACCACTTAAGGCGGTGTTGTACGCTGCAATTTTTCGCGCAGCAAGTTTCGCGAGATATGTTGCATGAAACATTACAGCGTGTAACACCCTTTACAATGGTCAAAATCGTTGCGAGACAAGCTGCTGCATGCAATCGTTGCAGAAAGTAGAAAATTGGGTTCTACTTTTCGCAACAATTGCAGCAACCTTTTTTTAGCATTAGCGTGTAACACTCCCTTTGCAGCAAGTCTCGCAATGTTTTGTTTTTGAAACCCCTGTGCGCATGCGTGACAGCCAAATCGTTGCCGGCTACACGAAGAACGTTGCACCGTATTACACCCCGGTTCGTGCAGCAGCAACGATCTTGAATCAGGTCTCGCAACGCCGTTGCGAAACTTGGTGCACTAAAAACACCACCGTGTAACACCGCCTTTAGCTATAAATAATTTATATAAAGATCAACTTTGCAATGCATGTGTGAATTGGTGATAAAGTCAGTAGCCACGCACCTCTTTAGAACCTCTAATTTCATTGGACCTGGTTATCACGCACTTGTATTGTTTTTAGGTCTAGGGTCCATTGTTCTGTTGTTTGTTCTATTGTTTTCTTAGCCAATCTTGTGAGGCGTTCCGAGAGGTGCGTACCGCCTCGATAAAGTAGCTAAATAGCAGAGCCGGACATTAAGAATATTCTTTTTTCGACCTTGCACAATGGTCATTAATAATACTGAAATAACATCACTCAGTTGCATTGGTTAATATCTAGATTTTAATTTCAAACTTATGGCGTCGATTTTTTTTATAATTTGCACCCAGTCATCAGTGACGTCATCAGTTCCATGCAACTTCGTTCCCAGGGTCTTCTCCGATTTCAACATGGCGTGGCGGGCTTGGGATCAAGACTAAATTATGTTAGAACGCCAAGGATTTCCTCTGATTTATCCTGGCGCGATCACGTTAAAGCTACTGTAAACAAAGCCAATAAAATGTTGGGCCTTATCTACAGAACGTTGGGTTTTTCAAATAAGAAAGCTTTCCCTCTCTTATGTAGAAGTGTCTTGCAAGCCTACGAATACAGCCGCCTGTATTCGCAGGCTAGTGTCATGCACGCCCGGTCTGGAATCCGTACCGCCGGTCAACGGTGTAAGATGAAATATATCGCTCACGGTTGTTATGCGCATTGATTAACATTTATCTGGTTTAAAACGGAGCTGCCATTAGCAGCCCAAACTGCCGCGGTTGTTAAGATCTGATATAAGAGCTTGGGTGTCATTTGAGAAAGTTTGTAACTTCTTTGTACACGTTTTCTACCCCTCTTTCCTGTCCAAGCCTGCCGCGGTTGTTAAGATATGATATAAGAGCTTGGGTGTCATTTGAGAAAGTTTGTAACTTCTTTGTACACGTTTTCCACCCCTCTTTTCTGTCCAAGCCTGCCAGGGTTGTTAAGATATGATATAAGAGCTTGGGTGTCATTTCTTTGTACACCTTTTCCACCCCTCTTTCCTGTCCAAGCCTGCCAGGGTTGTTAAAGGGGCAGTATCATGAGGTCGAAACTTGATAACGTCGGCCCATGTTTTCAAGTTTGATTCGGCAAATTCAAAAAAGCCGTCGAGAAGTGGAGGTATTTGTTGAATCAAAAAATCCGTTTTGATAACCGGAACAAAATAAAATAACTTTTAACAGTGATATGTCCAAAATTCCGGTGCAAGAACAATGAACAGTGCCGCGCGTGGAACCTCGTGATACTGCTCCTTTAAGATATGATATAAGAGCTTGGGTGTCATTTCTTTGTACGCCTTTTCCATGCACCCCTCTTTCTTTTTCCAAGCCTGCTGCGGTTGTTAAGATGTGATATAAGAGCTTGGGTGTCATTTCTTTGTTCACCTTTTCCACCCCTCTTTCCTGTCCAAGCCTGTGCGCAGACGTCTTCTATTTCCTTTGCTTCTGCACGCGGGCTAGGTTTAACACGCGAGAGGTCCGCGCATGTCACGAGAACACACGCGGTGACGTCTGCCGCTCAGATGAGAAGCCAGAAATTTGAGTTACTTAGTGAGACGATATCAGATTCCACTTATAAGCCAAATGTGATTTTAGATTCTCCAACAGCACGCACGCAAGGCTTCCACGTATATTTATTTGAAGATTCCCTGATTTTTGTCAGGTTAGTACCATTCATTTTTAGGCGTTGCGTTTTATCATGCAAGAAATTAGCAAACAAGGAACTGTATAAAGTCACTCTAGGAATACATAGACGTTTCATGTCCGGTCTGCTATGATTTATAAGCAAATCATGGACTGTTGGATCAACAAACGCTGCTATAAAATCCATCATTTGAACAGACCGTTCTGATCTACCCTTAATTTCAGTTATACAAGGAAGAAAACAGATTCGCTGTTTTCGCACGTTTTCTGAAAAATAAAGCAGTTCAGCAAATGCTAGCGGCATGTACTGTAGCGCCAGCCAAACGCGCGTGGCAGGCACGAAGCAAGCGCGAGCGACATCTCTCGCGTTCGCGGTTGCCACCTTCACATTGTTTTGCATGCTAATTTTTCTTCGAAACATTTTGGAAGACTGAACAAAGCGGTAGAATTTTGCTCGTTCTCTTAATACATCAAATTCAGCTTAATATTTTCTCTCAGTGGATATTCAAGCATTCCAAGAGAAACACGCAATCGCGCGAAACCGCCTGTTACGTGTCACGTCTCCTTTCACTGTCGATTGCATGTTTGGCGCTCGCTCTATAATCCCTGAGAGAAACTAATGTAATAGTCTCATTAGACTAAATACAAAATACCGTGAACTGTATTCAATGTTTCTCAATCGTTTGTGCTTTATTTAGATGTTACTAGCAGGCTCCCGCTTTTCACAAACAAAATGATCATGAAGTTATATGCTGTGTTGGTTCTACAAAGTGTTTTGGTTGTTTATGGTCAGCTCCTCAGGCCTTGGACTGACAGAGATTGCCAACAGGTAAGCGAAAAACTTTCTTGTTCTCTCCCATCCCCTATACCCACCCCCCCACCCCCCCCCCCCCCCCCCCTCCTCCCCTCCCCCTGTCACTCTCTCTATTTATACTATTTGAAACATTTCCGTGTTACAGATGACAAGCCGATGCGATCAAATAACACGTGGAGTCGAAGGTGCTCCTGGACCTAAAGGATACCGTGGGGGCCAAGGAGCTCCAGGCCCTATTGGATCAAAAGGTACCAGGGGAGCAAGGGGACCTCCGGGAAGATCAAGACCAGGACCCCCTGGGCCACTTCCACTTCCCGGCCCCCCGGGTAATCCTGGCGAGCGTGGAGTAGAAGGAGTGACCGGAGATCGCGGGGATCCTGGTTCACCGGGACAAAAAGGAAGAAAGGGATACTCGGGTCTTGGAGGATATAAAGGCGTCAAAGGGGAGGAGGGAGTTGCCGGAGACATTGGTCCTCCTGGAAATATCGGATCCCCTGGAGCTATGGGAAGTTGGTCGCGCTGCTCGTGGGAGATAAGTCGCAGTAAAGATAATGGCCTCCTGAAGGTCAGTATAGCGCCGTGTTATTTGATCTGTAAAGGACTCGTTGGCGAGCGCTCTTAGATTCTATTGTGAGCCAAATGTGTGACTTGTTGGGAGCACTCCTGCGATCTTTCCTCGAGTGTCCGCATGGTTACTTGCAGAGATTCAATTTACCTTTGGGGTCGTTATTACTATCGGAGATCGTTACTTTTGGGGGCTCGCTACTTTCGGGAATTACCAACAACCGCGCGTCAAATTTTGGCGTTACTTTTGGAGGGTCGCTACTTTCGGAAATTACTAACAACCGCGCATCAAATTTTGTCATTACTTTCGGATCTTTACTGTAATAACAAAGAGGAATAATATTAAATGGCTTAAATGGCTTTAATGGCGTGTTTAGTCGCATGTCTTCCACGCCGATGGCAAGCCAACTATTTTATTAGTTGCTCGTGTTAAATTGACTTCATTTCATTTCTCCTCAGGAATGTATCTTCACCAAGCAAGATGCTAATTCAGTCCTCCATGTCGTTTATGAAGGTAATCTTCAAATCGGTCTTTGCAAAGACTGTTGCAAGCGCTGGTACTTTATCTTTGAAGATTTGGAATGTAGAAACCCGGGTCCAATCGATGCTATAATGTCAGGTGGCCTTAGCCTTGATTATCCGTTCTATTCCTACGGAAGAATCGAAGGCTTCTGCGAGACGCGATTTCCTTCCGGCCCAGTTAGAGTTGGCCTGCAAATGGCGAATTGTCCAGCTCACTCAAGTTCTTTAACACCGTATAATTTGCAACTCTATAATCGTTATGGGAGCATATTAATCCAAGAGGTTTTACCACCGCAGTAAAATATAACACAGATCTTTACTGTAAAAACGCATGCGAAATAAAGTGCACGCTAAATACGAAAGTTGATGCAGTAAATCAGCCACGGTAAAGAGATTCATAAGCTGACGTTTGGAGCACTAGCATCTCTTTGCGGTGGCCGATCAACTTCCCCTCTTCACCGACGTAGCACCGCAGTTTCTTGACAAACGAACGCTATATACAGTCACTAAATAACTACACCTTGATTGTAATACTAATGATGTTTAGAACTGTTTTAAGCGCGGTAAGAGCAACATTTACACCCATGGGAGTGGAATACTCCTTATAATTATTGGCGAGGCTGTGCGGTCAGCTTCCTGAAACCCTTACCCGTTTTGTTTTCCTTTAGACTATTGTAGTCTACATGATTTTCCTTCCCTTTTTAAGGCGAGACTCCACCTGAACGCCATTTTTCCGCCACTTAACATGGCTTTAATGGAAATATCTCGTTCATGTTTTAAGCAATCCAAAAACTCTATGCTCATCTGAAGTTTTAAAATTAGAATTCGTAGTTAATAATTAATAGATGGACACCAAAATAGTCCACAAGCAACCTGGGGTGCTCTTGCGTGGGTATCAACTGTCTGTTGGTGTTCCAAAAATCATTTTGTCCCGCCTTAACCCTTTCGCTCCCAGAGTCAATTATGGAGACATATAATATAGTCCTAACGTTTCAGTCTGTGGACGAAATCCTATGGTGTGACCATTCAAATGAAACCTCTTCAGCAGTACTTTTCATGGTACAACTTGTTTTTCAGTATTTTACAAAATGAAATTTGGGATTTTTCTTTAATTTTGATTTTTGGAGCTCTGGGGAGTTAAAAGGTTAAACCAAAATGACATACCCAATTTCAGTTGAAAATATACCATTTTCACACCAAATCGTCAAAATTCTATATTCATCCTTAAACGGCTCACAAACCACATTCCTTGGGACCGCACATGCCTGTTTAGTTACGTAGGAGACTCACCCAACCGCCGGAGATCTTCACCATTATTCGGAGTTAGACTATGGGGTTAACGTTAGGGGACAATATTAGCGCAACTTTACGATGCCTGTTAATAATATGTTTTCAATAATTTTCTTCGCGATCGCAATAAAATGTCTTTCTTAACAATTTTGTTTTCTTGTGTCGATTTCTGTCTACAGATACAGTAAAAGTTCTATTAAGCCCCCAGGAGAGCATACCTGCATTGCCTTCGTGGAAATCCCATGATTTTACTGCCATATTTTTAACCTGAAAAGTAAATGAAAAGTTGGGGGGGGGGGGGGGGGGGGGCTATTACAAAATGCGACTTTAAAAACGGAGGCAGCCAAGAGAGGGGTTTTAATAGCGTGTGTGGGAGGGGGGAGCTTAATAAAGCGTTTGTGGCCGAATACACAATATTATTGTGCCCTCCCCCCTCGTAACTTCAAGAACATTAAGGCTATGACAATGAAACCTAGAAGGTACATTAGTTATACATGTAAAATAACACGGCAAACTGATCCTTACGGCGGAGAAAAGATGGAGGCAAGAAAAATAAAATAAAAGATATATGTTTTTATTTTAGCCCCCGTCGAAGGTTTGTGTTTCAAACCGAAAAATCAAGCACAAAATATATATCTTTTATTTTACTTTATTTTTCTTGCCTCAATCTTTTCACCGCCGTAAGGATCAGTTTGCCGTGTTATTTTACATTTATTCAAGTAGTTTACTGATCCAGATCTTTGTCACAGATCCGGCACCTCTCATTGGTTTGTAGTTGTGGTTTCTGCTGTTCATTGTCTTAATTAGTTGTACGGCCGCCATCTTGTATCCGCCGTCTTGGATTTCTGAAATTTTTTAAAACCTCTTAAAAAACCGTCCAAGTTGATTCAAAAGTAATCAAAACCAATAAATAAACGCTAAATGACGTAAAAATATCAAAGTGATACCAATAAACATTGTTTTTCTTCATTCAAAGGTACAAACATGCAAATTTCAAAAAACATGGCTGTCAAAATCTTGTTGCCATGGAAACATCAAGTCACGTGATCAATAAATTGTCATATGAAAATGTTGCCAGATAAATTTTAGGAAAAATCACAAAGTCTGTAGGCGTTTGAATACATATTAAAGAAGTTGTGAATGTTGAAAGTTAGCCCCCCCCCCCCCCCTCAGGCTAAATAGGGTTAACAGATATAAAACACGAAAAAAACAAGCGACACACTCAAACACCAACCCCGTGGTCTAGTTTCACTACTCTGAATATCAGCCTTGCTTTTTATCAAATTGTTTTATAGCTGATTTTCTGACAGGATCCGGTGCTTTTATGTCGTTACGCCGGGTTTCTACTTGTTTTCATTATTATATTAGCAACCTTAACTGATGCTGAAGAAGAAATCAGTCAGAATATAATTAGAAAACCTGAACTAGAAATTCTCGGAGAATTCTTGTCTCGCGCGTAGCTACTCGGGAATAGACCTCTTTCCCCGCGTGAGGCTCACTTCTCGCGCGGTGCACGCTATACAATGAACCTCTCATGATAAACAGGCCATTGTATGCAGTGTTTATGTTTAAATCTCCTCCTAATCCGGAAATCCTCTCCTGATGAGTGATCAACAAAGATCCGTTGTTGTGCGCGCGTTTGTAGTTTGCGTCACGCAACTAACTCAAAGCAACACTCGATGTCTTGAGCAAAAAATAGTTTGGTATTTGGTGAGTAGGAAATGCTCAAAATGGTAACAATATCGTCGTTTATCTTTCTATGTATTACAATGCTTGAAGTGATTGATGCTCAAGGTGACATTGTTTGGACGAGCCAGGAGTGTCGTAGGGTACGTGTTTACCATTATCCTTCTGATGTTTTTCTTGACCAATGTTGTGTATATTCCGGCGTTTTAATACTTCAATAATGCGTTTATAGCCTTCTCACTGCATTCATCATAATTTCCGAAGCAAAATATTGATAAATTCTTTCGCCGATTGCTTTGTTCTCGCTGGAGAACAAAATATGAAACGCCATTGTTGCAAGAACGTCTCCCCCTCCCCCCCCCCCGTCCAGTACGGAGGTTTTTTGTGAACGTGTGACACAGCAGAACGTTCCTGCGTTCCTGTGCTGTTGATTGTTTTTCAGTAACACAGTAAGTCCCTTGTAAGATGAACACATCTCTAGATAGATGATAGATGATGCTGAATTAGATGAAAAACTTTACAACCGTAAAAGTCTAAAAATTATAATTCAGATATAAGACGGACATCACTGAATTATTGGCTGGTTCTGACCGAATTTCACTTGTTCGTCTGTATTCAAACTAAACTGTCTATAAGGCGGACAGCTAGAGCTACAGCTGGTCCCAACACAGGCAGCCCAAGCAACGAACGATTTGCAGAAACAGTAAGACTTTGTATGGGAAATTCACTTTAGTCTTATATACGCTAAAATACAGCTATAAGTGTAGAAATAAACTTCACTTACCTCAACATTGGGTTTTCATTGTGTCTTTTATGCAATTTGGGCGCAAATTATGTCGACCATTTTAGGCGGTCTTGTGGCTTACGAGTTTTTGCGATGTCGTTGGTTATCGTTTTCGCTTTATGAGGGGAAACGACAACCAACTGAACCCCGGGAGGGGAGGGGGGGGGGGGGGGGGGGAGAACTCACATATAAAAATGACGGGAGTTGTCGTCGAAAATTTTCGAAAAATACCCTAAAAGGTACCAGAATCTCGTTTGATGGGCGTGGCTCAAATGAATTTTTACTCCTAAGAGGTACCAATTATAAAACAACACTTCCATGTTCTATCATATTTTTTCGGCTCAATACCCTAAAAGGTACTGCAATAATTCTAACGGTGGTCACTTTAGATTTTAGTACCCTGAGCGGTACCAATGTACAAATTTTGACCCCTAAAGGGTACGACGAGCACCCCCGTCATTTTTGTATAGGAGTGCCCCCGGGCAACCAACGACATCGCAAAAACTCGTAATCCACAAAACCGTCTAAAATGCATAAAATGCACACAAATTGCATAAAAGACACAATGAAAACTCAATGTTGAACTGAAGTTTATTTCTACATTAATAGCTTTATTTTAGCATATATAAGACTAAAGCGAATTTTCCATACAAAGTCTATAAAGCGTTCGTTGCGTGATATCAAAGAACCGTCACATACTAGCTGTGAGAGAGATGAGAGCGCGAGAAAAGCCTCTGGGACCCAGGGTAGATGTTGTCCAGCTATGACAGAGTTCATTGCCTTGTTGCAGAATGTAGGATTTTTGTTTTCAAGAAACTTGGATGCTTTAGGGTAGCCACAGGGCGCCCACACAAACTGTGTGACCGTTCGTATTAGGGTAGCCTGCAGTGAAGGTGTTTTTTTGAGGGCGAGTGCTGGTCGTCATTTTGGTTTCGCAAAACATCGGCGCCGCGAGGAGTAGAAGGGAATGGAGAGATGGCGAGGAAGAGGAAGAAAAAATAGCAGCGAGAACTCGTCTTGTTGTGTAATACGTCTTTGTAGTGATGTGCTCATTTGTGTCTGACACCTTAACCCAATAGACCATATTCGTATTCTCGGTATTGAACTGGTACTAGCTTGCAATGGAGGCTAATGCGGGGGAATATCATTAAAAACATTTGCATGTGAAAAGATTCCCCCGCATGAGCCTCCATTGCAAGCTAGTACCAGTTCAATACCGAGAATACGAAAATGGTCTATTGCTGGTGTGCAAGCTGGTTGGTTATTTTTTTTTTTCGTTGTCTGTCCATTATTTAAACGATGTTTATTAAAATACCTGTGTCTTTTTTAATCCAGATGATGGAAACATGCGAGTTGAGTTCCGGCCTTCCAGGACTCCGAGGCCCAGTTGGACTCAGAGGTGAAATCGGGCAGCCGGGATCACAGGGCCCACCCGGAGATAAAGGGTTTCCAGGAGTGCCCGGAGATCTCCCGTCGGGTGGCGGGGGATACCCAGTGAAAGGACCGAAGGGAGAGCTTGGCGAATCCGGGAATAAAGGCCCAAAGGGATTGAAAGGATCCCCTGGAAACAAAGGAGATCTAGGAGTGGGTGGATCAGGGGGATCCCTGGGATTAAAGGGGGATCAAGGAGATAGGGGAAATATTGGTCCCCTAGGGGAAGACGGAGACCCTGGAATAACCAAACTGAACTGGAAGCAGTGTCTGTTCAGACCGGATATCAACATACCCAGTGGAGAGTTAACGGTAAGTTTACTGTAACAGAAAGAGTCAAAGCTGTTTAATCTAAGACAACACATTCTCTTCACAAAAATGGTCATTTCCGGATTGTTTTTTTACTTTCGCAAAATTTCTCACTTGCGTTAGAGAGAAGCTTCGCACACGCTGGTTCAACAATCTTGGACTGTATACTTTCGTTTTCACTTGACTTTATTCTTCACAATTAAACAATACACATACCGTTCTGCGATCTAACTAACTTAAGATTACAAAAATGCTATGTTTTCAATTATTAAAGGATATCCTCACCCAGCTACGTAAATCCGGTGTGGTCTGATAATTTATTAAAATCTTATCTTAGTTCTAACTTCCTATAACGTGGGTTTATTTGATAATCATAGAGCTAGTCCTTACATACGGTTTTACTAATAATTACCTGATTATAAATACATCATTGTTTGTCAAAGTTCGGTTTACTTATTGTGTGTCACAATGTTTCGTGTGACATTCTGCATATCTTATTACAGCGCTTTAGCGAAACAATGGCTTTCTTAATGAGAATTTAGTTTTATCGACTGAGTCGATAAGGTAAATTGACCACCGTAAAAAGATTCAAATAGCTGACGTTTCGAGCGCTAGCCCTTCGTCGGAGCGAATCAAGGAATTGTGGGTAGTGTGTGGTTTATATAGTAAGCGGTGGAGCTAAGCTATTGGTGGAAATTTGGAAAACGAAACAAGAGAAAATTAATATATGAGCGTATACACGCTTCACGACATTGACTGGGGCAGTTTTGAACGCTTGATGATCATGAGATACCGTAAAGATCCAGACTCGTACCCAGTCGCTATTAATTGGTTTTTGGGGCGAGAGAAGATTGGATACTAGGGTGAATTGAGGCGCGCGGGGTGTCATGGGAATGGTCGAGGGAAAAATAGCGACTGGACGAACTCGTCTCATAGAAGGGTGCAAATCACTCACTGAAGGGTGCAGAAGCTTTTTTAAGCTTTTGGCTTGTTGTTTTGGCCAATTTTTTACATGTGTCTGTTATCAAGTATTCAACAAAGGCTGTCCGTTAATGACACGGCTCAAAGTGGCGTTGTATGGATTTCTTTTGAATTTTTTACTCTTCATTCGAGCATTCGGGAAACGGGATATTTCTCGAGTAGAAGTGGAAATCAAGCTAAATCATTGCTAGAAGCTGGCTATCAAACGATATAAGGTAAAACTAATATAAATATGGCCTTTTTGACATAAATTGTCATGGCTTCTTGTCTATCTTACTGTTTTTAGCTTGGTGCCATAAGTTGAGGGCAAAATGGCTCTCAGATTTTCGAGTTTGTTTTAGCGACTGAGCCTATAAGTTAAGCTTACTAGTTATTAAAAGTGGCCATTCTTTTTATCTGTTGAAAGGTACACGATTCAAGATGGTTTGGCTGCGAAACAAGCTCATTTAAGTTTGAGAACACGAAGTGTCGTGCCCTGCATTGCAAGCTTTATAATAATATGTCAAGGATAAAGTACTTCTATCATATTTATTGATAAGATGTTTTTATATTTCAACTAGTATTAAGCCAGGATGATAAAGTATTCGAAAGGACAAAAAAGAGACCTTTCAGCTACAAACCCAAACAAACATAATTAACATTTTTTCTTGTATTATCCCAATACTTGTACCCCCCCCCCCCCCCCCCCCCCCCCCCCCTCCCTTTCCCAGGGGGTAGTTATAATAGGTATCAGAGGAAATCAGATCAAGATATTGTGATCATGGGATCCCAAAGCACATTTTGGTCTTTGTCAGTTTCTAAGTTTTACTACTCCGCAAATGAGAATCTGGTTCATTTGTCAGGCTTAAGTGGTTTGCCAAATTTCAGCTTGCATTTTAATCTACAGGTTCTTATATGCAGATTTTGTATTTAAGGGGACTGGGTCATACCACCAAAAAAAAATTACTTTACTTTAATATTAGTACTTTACATTTTCCTGTATTTTGCCTTCTAGCTTCCATTTTAAGTTTGAAAAGAATGGTTGGGGTCCAAGAAGGCTTGGATGCAATCACAATATTTATCTGCCCAGAAGAAGCTATAAATCATGCCTAGTTGAATAGTCTACTGTTAAGGAGCACTGGCCAAATCACAGTCAATGAACTCTCCCAGAAATATTGTTGAGAGTAGAGTCTGAGAAGTTGAGCTCCACTGTATTTCTTTTATATTTTAATTAAAAAAGAGAAATGATATTGTTTCCAAGAATTAAATTTGAAGACAGGGGGTGGGGGGTGGGGGTCATAAGTTTTCTTTATTCTGTGATAGTAGGCAATAAATGCTTTATAAATAAAATTCAAAAGAAACGAAAGCAATTTAATGGCTGCATGTGTCTATTATGTTTCATTTGTTTTCATTAAAGAACCAGTATTGTCCATTATGCTTCACGTGCCTCTGTTATTGTTTTGGGTTGCACAAGTGTGAGGCAGCTATTGTTCAGAGGTACGTGAAGCATAATGGACAATACTGGGTCTTTAATGAAAGCCAGAACTCATTTAACTATGTGATATGTTGCAGTAGGGATGGAAATTATCACTCGCCCACTCGTCCAAGTGAGTGTCAAGTCTTCTTTGGCGAGTACAAATTGTACATTACACACACGCCCCAAACAGCCAGTGCTGTCAAAATTAAGGTTTCCAACCCTGTGTTGTGATCGAGCTATTATGTATATACTGCCTAAACAAGAAAAAAATTAACAAAATGTAGTTACTTCTTACATCAGGACACAGATCTCCATTGTCTGTGTCATTGGACACCACTTGGAACTGGGGTTCTCCAGCAGTGACAAGAAATCTTATATGGTGCCAAGAAAACTAGCATGCATTGTAAATGAACTCAGTCACTATTGCATTTGACAACATCCCCTAGCATCTGATTAGCTCTGTTGTAGAGTCATTGTTCATGTAATCAAAATAATTTTAATTAATAATTATTAATAATTGTAAAATAAGATTTTTTAGTTAGCTTAGTTATTAATAAAAGATTCCGTTGAAAAATTTTTTAAATAATTTTAGAAATGATCAGTTTTTAAACTTTATCAATAACTTATATTCCTACCTTATTATGATAGGAAATCAACATTCAAAATTAACATGGCTTAAATTTATGCAATTTAGAGGAAAAATTAATGCAAAAGAGAGGGTTAATTTCCTATAAATAAATTAAACCATGCGCATCATTTTGTTGTTGATCTATGACAATCTTGAAGTCTTTCATTTCACAAGATTCCATGCTTGAAAATGACAGTTTACACTGTGCATAGTTCTGTGATAAAACAAGGCATTATAAGTGCTAATAATAAGTACATGATAATGAAAATTATACACTTTAAGACCCTTTAAAAGCGAAATGGATGAAAAATATCAAAATAAACGTTTCGAAACCCTGAAGATACAGTTGTAATGATCGATAGTGGGCAATGGCAATGACACAGCATTTCCTTTTAACATCATGAAGGAATCTATTTTCACACATATCCTGATTAATTTAAGCCTATTACAGTAAATTTTGACCAAATACACTTGCCTTGCATAGAGGAAACCTTAAATTTTGTCAGCTAGCATAAATAAAATAATTCCTAACTCGATCGATCGGCTCCATGGCTGAATACCTGAACCATAAGATATCTTGTAATGACACAAAAACCCGTCATATTTAAAGAATATTGCTATTCAGCTGTAATATTTATCCACACGGGCCATTTTACACTCTTTCTCAGCATTGTTTACAATAATAGCGAACAACAGTCGCCATTTTGGATCGAGTTCGACCAGTCGCTATTTTTCCCTCGACCATTCCCATGACACCCCGCGCGCCTCAATTCACCCTAGTATTCAATCTTCTCTCGCCCCAAAAACCAATTAATAGCGACTGGGTACGAGTCTGGTAAAGATCCGAAAGCATTGAGCAACGAGGGTGACAGTCTTTAACTATCGCTACATTCGGAGGTAGCTACTTTCAGGTGGCAAAAAAGTTTCAAAATTGCGACAGATGTGAAAACTCATTGACATAAATTTTATTTTTAATAAAAAGGTGGTTATTAGGGATATTCGAACAGATATTAATTAAGTCTGTTTATTATATAAACACCAATGAAATACCAGGTGAGCTTTCGCGCGTAAACATCATATCTTCACACTTGAGAATAACATGTTATCTTCACACGTGAAAAGATCACCGTTGCTACTTTAGGACTACAAAGAAAATATTAAAGTGAAATGGTTTGATTTCATTGGTGTTATATAATAAACAGAACATTACATGGCCGCTTGAAGATACAAAATTTCTCTTCTCGTGTTGAAATATTTTTCAACACTCGAAGAGAAATTTCGTATCTTCGCGCGGCCATGTAATATCCTCTATGTTTTACAGTCGTAACTTCTCTTTATATGATTTACGGTAAAAAAACATCTGTAAAGTGCTCTTTGGCACCGTTCAGTAAAGTCACAGGCTGTGTTCCGTCCTCTAAGTTGGAATCTTTCATTTTTCGTAGTATTGCACGTTTATAAAAGAACGCAGTGACACGTCACTGCACGTGACCTATCAAGGAGAAACACACATTGGATTATGTGACAGTTGCTGTAAGACTTGGTACTTCACGTTTGACAACCTGACGTGTACCGATCCTGGAAGTATCGATGCTGTGTTTAGCGCTTTGCAATTGTCACGAAATGATGGGAAGAATACCCTACCGGTTCATATGCACGGAACTATCTCCGGGTACTGCAATTCCGTCCCTAGGGGATCAGTTCGCGTGGGGTTATCACTGGACGACTGCACCGGATATCCAAGTGAACGACAGAATAGCAACAGTGTTATTTCGCCAAACAGTCGAATAATCATTCAAGAAGTTCCCGCCCCGCAATATTAATTCTCATCTTCAAATGTTGTCCACCGTTGACGAAAACTATTATCGATTTTTTTTTTAAATATTTCCTTTTTAAGCGTCTATGAGTAGTTTTTTATTCTGTGTAATCTAGCATAAGCCGGTCATCTTGGCCAACCGGATTAACCACAGTCAAAGACTTTTATAAATATTTTACAAATGTACATTACCATGATTACCTGATCATGAACTACAATGTTTAAATAAAGTTTACAACTACTTCTACCTGTACTTTTTATATTACTCACAATGAATACCAAAACCGGTACAAAGGAACTTCTTGCGGCATTCTCGTCCCTAGGGCGCCCTCTTTACCGCCGGAGCCTGATTACGAGGACCCATCGCCCCCCGCCTCTTCCCGACTCCACCCACGCGAAACCCTAGGAAACCCCTATCAGTTATTTTTAGTACGCGAGTATCCGATAACAGACACACGAAAAATGACCCGCAAACCCTCTCCGGCTACTTGCCATGCGCAATTATGTCACTGTACTGGCTTCTGTCACCCTGATCCGTACACTGTTCCTCCCCGAGGGGGAGGGGGGGGGGGGGGGGAAGGAGTACTCCTACTCTCCTATAAAAGTTATCAGATGGCCTGGTGTGCGGCTCGAAGGTTCAATCAATCAATCAATCTTTTTATTGACTCATACTCAATTATTAAAAGAGAAGTATTGTATATATTACAAATTTATTAATTAAAGAAAATGACAAGGAGAGGTATTAATCAAGTGGAGCCTAGAGACTAAAGGAACCGCAAGATTTTTTAGTTAATCCCTAATGCCCATTTAAAGTTAATTTTAATAAAAAAAAAAGAGAGAAGTAAGGGAGAAAACTGGATTTAGTAAATACATGTAATGCATAATTACGTTGTAATTAATGATAGAAATTCTATTCAAATTACTTAGAGTATTGTTCAGACAGCAAAAAATGTTTTATTTAATTTCTTTGGCAAAAGAAAATGTACTTAGGTCTTTCAGGTGATGAGGAATATCATGCAAGAGATCTATTGCCTGATACGAGAACATTTGTTTCCCAATGTTGGTTCGAGGACGCGGTTTACAAAAGTTTTGCTTTGATGCATACCTTGTGTTTTATGTATGCCGACTGCTGGCACGTTGAAAAAGGTTATCAAACACGCTCGGCAGAAGCCCTTTATGCCACAGATTCATAAATTTTAAAGCGTGGAGACGGTAAACATTATTTACTGTTAGGACAGCTAAAAGATTTATAAAGTAATGGAGAGCGCTTTCTGTGTAAGGCCGAGAAGTAGTAGCAAAAAACATTAATCGTGAGACTGTATTTTGTTTAGATTGCAACTTTTACAAGTGTGTTTTATAAGCACTTCCCCAAGCTGTTACAGCATATGATAGATAGGGGTATACAAGATTATAATAAATTTGTTTAAATTGATGAATAGATAGATTAGTGTTTTATTAGACCCCTATTAGACGTTTTGATCTAAAAGTTGGTACAGAATTTGACGAAAACTGGTTTGAGAATGGGTATAAAATGAAACATAGAATGCACGATCACTGCAACAAACCGTTGAGAATGGCCGAATCTGGGTTTCCAGACCTAGATCAGTATTAAGACTATTAATACTTGAAGTGAAACAAAAGAAACGGCAAACTGATCCTTTTATGAAAATAGGTATGTTTTGTCTTTTAGTCTGAAGTCGGGTTTACATCGCTGATTTCCGCCATTTAGCTCCCCCTCCTCCCTCCCCCCCCCCCCCCCCCCTCCCCCCTCCCCTCCCCCCGGCGGACCTGTTTATCTCTGTTTCGTGACTGTGTACAGGAAATGGTTAATTACCTTTAGTAATAGGTTGAAATAACAAATGATTAACTCCAGAAAAATAGACAATTGATACTCACGACATCGAGGGAAGTCTCACGCGTGGCGATTCGTTTTAAACTAAGGCTGAAAGATGTGTTGTGATTCACATATTTCCCTCTGATAATTAACTTTGATACAGGAGAGAGTCTTGATGTGAAAACGGTAGGTTCCTTCCAGGTAAAATATTAATTCAAACGATCGATAATCTGACGAGAAATATCTCCTGATTTTCAGACTTCACTTTCGTGTTGAGCTTGAAGTGTTTCATCTTTATTCAACCTTCATACAGTTCAGATCTATGCTTTTCAAACTGTTTGTCTATGAATAGACCTTTCTGCCTCTCTCTGTACCTCAGAAAAAGACAGTAAGATGTAACACGCACCCGCGCGACAAGCAACAAATGACGCGTCGCGCGTGTGTTTCGTGATTATGATATTTCACGCGCGCGAGTCCCTGCTCCTTCTCCACGTTCTATGGCTTGCTCGCAGTTTTTAAAAGAACCAATCGGAATTACTTTAGGCCAAACCTTTTATTTTATTTGAAATATTCAATTGTTGTAGCCTAAAATTCTCGTGCCAACTGCCAGGACTCCAAAGGGGTTTAGGGCTCACTGAGAACGGGGCCTACAAAGGTGGAATAGACTGAAGCTCCAACATAAAATATTAGGGCTCCAGGACTCCATTACAAGGCTACTTCAAGTGCTCCTGGGCTTCAGTGACAAATACTCATTACGCGGGAAAGTTCCAAGCTTTCTTATTTAGCCTGTGACAAATTTACACGCACAGTGCTGAGAAATGCATTTCAGGGCATCTAAAAATTAAACTTTTCGGGGGAGCACACTCCTGGATTACTCAAACAAACAAACAAACAGAACAACTCTCGCGAGATCGCCATCATGAGCTGTCTCAGTCTTCGCGTGATAATTATATGCCTGACTTACATGTTTCGCCGTTGGTCCTACATTTCATGTCTAGGGTGACAGCTAATATTATTTATAATGTTCTTCTTTCGTCAAGTAGTTGATCTTCATCACAATGACACGAATTATAGCAGTATTGTTCTTGGCTGCCTTTTACCAAGCAGTGCAAACACAGCGTGCGATGCGTTGGGGGAGATTTTTGTGTGGTCAGGTGAGTAGCAATTGCCTATGTAGTTTTTATCTCGTGAATGCGCAAAGCTTTGAACGAGATATAGTATGCGGGGACAGATATGTAAATTTTCACTCATCGTAGTTAATAATAATAATAATAATAATAATAATAATAATAAAACATGTCAAAGGTATTTAGCACGTAGTACTAATTGGGACACTTTCCAGAGCTAATTGGAATTTGGAAGTGTTGATTTTTGAGGAGAGGGGAAAACCGGAGTACCCGGAGAAAAACCTCTCGGGGCAAGGAGAGAACCAACAACAGACTCAACCCACATATGACCCCGGGGCCGGGAATCGAACCCGGGCCACAGTGGTGGGAAGCGAGTGCTCTCACCACTATACCACCCCTGCTCCCCATTGTGCCATGCAGTGCATAGGGTTACTTCAAAACTTAGGATTTGCATGGATGCCTGGAAGGATTAAGCCTGTTCCCGAGGCGGGAACGAACGATAGGCGGCGCGCGAAAGACAAACCATGCGAGTGTTGACGGAGAAGGATGGGAGCGAAAGAGAGCACTCTCTCTCCAGTTTCCTCGCTTTCCTCGCTTTCAAGTTTTTTCTTCGCATCGCTCCCCACTATCTGAACGCCTAAACAGTCCAGTAGAGATCTGGGTCAAGTTGCTTACAGGTACTTTCACAATCATGGTGTATAGTAAGCTATAAGGTCATGCAAGGCATCTCCCCACTAACATTGGTGCGTGACCACTGAAATAACGGCTGCGTTGGAGACAACTGCAAGTATGAACTCCAAGAACTTAAGGCGCTTACCATTTGCCAGAACTAGCCGGCCAGACCGGTCCGTTTGTAACTAGAATGTATCTTTTTGAAGACCTGTTCCTACAAGTCCATCAAAATGGTGCACACTATTTCCAAATTTACCAGTCTTTCCGACCAGTTCTGGCAAATAATGAAATAATATTTACGAATTGAGCGCTCCGGCAGGGCAGTTCTGATAAGTGGTAAGCGCCCTTAGACTCGGGTTGCCATCCCTCACTTCAGTATCGAATAAGTCGTTACTTTGGGTGTCTTGTGGCTGAACTCCGATATATATGTTTATTTCAGGTTGAAGGAAAGTGCAAACAGCACTTCCTTGGATCCCCTGGGACAATAGGGAGTCAGGGAGATCCGGGGCCGACGGGTGTAGCCGGGCCCAAGGGAATTAGAGGCGACAGAGGACCTAAGGGATTTAGTTATATTGCGGAGTCGTTTCCACTCGTTGGGGAGAAAGGAAGAAAAGGAGAACCAGGTATGAAAACTGAATTATGATACAACTAAATTATTACTCCTTACTATAAACTATAAGTAATAGTAATTGGACTGATTGCAATTCAATTTAGGATCCAATCGGCGAAGCGCGTAGCGTGAGGATGATTTGAAATTACGAGCACGATTACCGCTGAATTGTACGACACGAAGTTCAATTACTAATTAATCGCATATTAAGAAAATTCGAGATGAAAAAGTCTGTGTGGACTTTTTGTACTTAAAACATCTGAAAGCAGGAGGAAAGCAGCAAAAAAGAACCAGGAGTTCACCAACCCCACTTGCAATTTTTATCGCATTTGTCGCGACGATTTTTCTCGCGCTGCAACTCCAAGTCGCAAGTGTAAACAAGATGCAAACAGAGGTTGCAAACATGTTCGAAACTTGGTGAAATTTTGAAGCGATTTTGGACAAATATGACTTTTTACTAGGGGTCCTCCTGGGTAAGTTTTGACTGCACGAGCGCTTTTCTCGAACTAGAAGTCGCTGAAAATAAAATGTCTGATGGAAATAAAACGAAGACGGCTCGTTCGCTCATCAAGACGACGAGGACATTTTGCTGGAAGAGTGGCCAAAACATGAAAGTCTCTACAACTGCAAGAGTGCAGATTATAAACGGTCTGACCGTCTGACCGTCGAGCGGTAATCAAGGGCAATTTAAATGCTAACTTTGATGAAGAAGAGGAGAAGTTTACCGGTAAGATATGCTTTAAAATAGTTCCATTAAAGAGAAAAAATAAAAGCCTATTTATGCGATATTACGGCCCACAAATCGCCCTGAAATTGCACCGAAATGGTATACCCTCTTCAGAAGACTTTTTACAGACAGTTTCCATCTGTGATTGTTTTTCAGGTTATCAGGGAGAAAGAGGACAACCCGGCAAATCTGGAAGCAAAGGAGTTACCGGAGATCCGGGAGATAAGGGTGAAAGTGGACTAAAGGGAGACAAGGGGTCGCCGGGATTCCCTGGTGTTCGGGGACCGAAAGGCCCGCCTGGAATCTCCGGGTCTATAAATAACTGGAAAACATGTTTATGGAATCGTGTCTACCCTGTACAAGAATATGGACTGCTGAAGGTTTGCTCCTTTATTTATTGCATGTTCTCTCATAACAGCAAAGTTTTAAACAAACAAGCTTTCGCGTATATTTCTCCCGCGAACGGCAGGGATACAGCTTTTCCCATCTGCCGTTTGTCGTTTCTACGTGAAAGTGAGTAGTTTTCCGTTTGTAATGAACATGTGAATTATTTTCGATTTTTCTAGTGGATTTATTTTAACGATTCGGGAAAAAAGTAGAGAAAATCGACTGCAATCTGCCGTTTGCCGTTTGCTGTAGAACGCAGCGCTTAATCTCTCTATTGACTCTGTCTGAATCACGGGCCAAAAGGGAACGAGAAATGTCGAAAGTCCATGCTCTTTGACAATAAGAACGCTTGCGTGTTGAGGTCGAACGAGAGCCTCCAATGAAAAGAGGGTGTATTTAATTCAAACTCTTTGAGAGCGCACGAGAGTCGACGAGAGCGCACGAAAGTCGACGAATGCACACGAGAGTCGCCGAGAGCGAATGAGAGTCGCCGAGACCGCACAAGAGTCGCCGAGTGGACGAAAACGCATGAGAGTCGCCGAGAGCATATGCGAGTCGCCAGAGCGCTAGAGAATTGCCGAGAGCGCAAGAGAGTCGCCGACAGCGTACGAGAGTCAACGAGAACGGACGAGAGTCGACGAGAGCGCACGAGACTCGCTGAGAGCGCACGAGAGTCGACGAGAGAGCACAAGAGTCGCCGAGAGTGTACGAGAGTCGACGAGAGTGCACGAGAGTCAACTAGAACGTACGAGAGTCAACGTGAGCGCACGAGAGTCGCCGAGAGCGCATGAGAATCTCAGGCCAAACGAGAGCGAGAGTTTAAACTCTTCTCAACTCTCGTTCTCGATGGGTCCAGACTTAACAGGTGAAAGTTACTTAGTCCACTAACTAACCACAGGTCACTTCAGTATTTGTAGCATATAAAAGGAGATAGGACTTGAGTATCACGCTTACTATAGTAATAGAAGTCTTTAATGATTTACAAGGTAAAAGCACATACGTTATACTACAATATATGGATTCAAATTCAAACGTATCTTGGCTAAGGAAACAACGCAACGGCAGACACCAGGCCTCGAATCACCGACCTTCGAGTTGAACGTCTAGCGCTTTAACCACTACATCACCGCACCTCTACCTAGGTGGAGAGGGAGAGAATATTCCCAAGGACATAGGGATAACGTAGTTTACACCTATATCTGGGTATAGAGAGATATATCTGGGTATAGAGAGATATATCTGGGTATAGAGAGATATATCTGGGTATAGAGAGATATATCTGGGTATAGAGAGATAATATGTTTTGGACTATCTGACTAAACTGACCACAGACCTTCAGGTCAAAAGCCCAACGCGTTATCCACTAGATCAGCGCGCCTTCAGTCTCTAACATATCTAACGAGCATCGAAATGTCGAGAGTACAAGAAACTGACCAAAAAATAACTGTGAATGACTTAAAATGAAATTGAGCGCATCCTTCCATACAAATAATTCCCCCTCTTCACTTTCTTGAAATTATAATTCTTTGAATGGCTGGTTGTTGAACTAGCTATTGCTTTGATTCTCCCATCAAAATAACTTCGCTCACTCTCCTTTTTCTTCAGGAATGCGTTTTCAACAAGCGTAATCAAGCGAGTGTCTTGCATGTAATATTTGAAGGGAGCATGCGCGTTGGTTTCTGTACCACGTGCTGCAAGCGATGGTTTTTTTCCTTCGATGGTAATGAATGTCAGGATGGCAGCATAGAGGCCAGGTTACAAGGCAGCAAGAAGTTCGCTGGTATGGAATACCGTCACGTGAGAATGGAGGGCTACTGCGCACGTCCCGCAGGACAAGTATCCGTAGAATTGTGGGTAGAGGATTGTCCCGGCCATCAGAGGGCACCAAAGGTCCCGTTTGTAGAAGTTGATTTAAATCCTAGAATCACGGTTGAGGAGATCAGTCTGACCGAAATATGATCAGTAGATAATAGCGACCTTCAGATTTGACTACGAGTACGAAATCGAGTACGAGTACGAGTTTTCAAACCAAATTCGTGTGCCTCATATACTTAATTATCACACCAATCTTATCCCTAACGTTTATTTACATGTTAGTCAGCAACAGGAAGGAGTTACAGTTCGGTGGATACAATTATCTCAAAATTCCAAAGTCGTACTCGTACTCGATTTCGTACTCGTAGTCAAATCTGAAGGTCGCTAATAACAGTGACATTCCACCTAGCAGTCACATGCGGTCTTGAAATAAATGTAACAAATGTCAGTCGAGTTTAATGAATGACTTTATTAACGTAAGTTCTGTTGTGTTTACTCTATTCAGATCTCCATTTACCTGGCTGTTCTTTGTATAATGAACAATAAGTGGCTTGTATATGTTGTGGTTCAAATTTTTCTTTGGTTTAAAATTTTTTAAACCAGTTCAATTTTTGTTTTCTTTTGTGTCAGATTATGATAATGAATCTGAGACAAAGAAAAATCAAAATCAAACTGGTTTGAAAATTTTTAAACCAAAGAAAAATTTAAACCACAACATATACAAAGCAATGTATAATACTCAAACACAATGTTTTCCTGAAAAAAAAAAACTACTTTAGGGTGCGTTCGAGTGAACGTATTCCGAAATAAGAATATGTCAAATTCTCCTTCCTGGTCTCCATACATTGTTTATAGCATTTGCAAATAATTTGTTGCTGCATCTATATTAAACATATAAAATTTTGCGGTGCATCCTCCCCCAGCTTCGCGAGGTTCTGCGAGACACGTATTTCTAGTTAATAATAGTCACATACAATCGTGTTCTTCGTGATTTGGGAACCATGCACTGGAGAACTAAACATCTCCTCAAATTGCTGTATCATAATTATAAGCATGCTTTGCCAGATTTATATTGCTAATGTGCCTGAACAAACAATTCTCAGAGACTATTCTGTTTATTGTTATTCCGGTCAAGCCCTTAATTGTTTGTTGTATTAATCAGTGAGAGTTCTATCTAGGTTTTTTCGCTTGGGGAAGAAGTTACTAGTGGTCGAAGGTCACAAGTTTCCTAGGGGGATCCGGGCGCATGCCCCTCCCGGAAATTTTTTGAAATGAATGTGCGCTGAGCTGCAATCTAGTGCATTTCGGTTGAGACACAATGTTACATACAGTACCCTTTGACAGAGAATGCTTGCTTCATGAACACTGACCAGGACGTTTTTATTTTAAATATTTACTTATATACTGTAATGATAACGAATTTTTTTAGGGGAGAGGGGGGTAGGGGGGGGGGGGGGGGGAGGGGGGAGGGAGATGGGCTTTTATTTATTTTTTTTTTTGGGGGGGGGGAAGCTTTCACCCCTCAAAGCCCCTAGATAGGGCCCTATTAATTATAAGGCTCGTTTTTCAGCCGTTTAATGGAGTCCAGTTTTCAGATCCTCGGGGGGGGGGGATACTCCAATATAAAAATGATTCTTCTGGGCTGCTCGAGCAATGAGCAACTTAAAACATCGATATTGTATCGTCAGTTAGATGGACAGACGATCATGATATATCTTGAAGTGATCAATTGCAAGAGAATTGAACTCCAATTGTCATCATATGTAGACTACGTGATTAGAGACCGTGTTGTCCTATTTTGCACAATAATTGCTTATTTTTCAACCAAATAAAAACAAAAACGTATTTCTACTTTTGCATCCGCGCCGAAAATAATCTGAATCCAGAATCTGAATGTGAAAGGAAATGAAGATCCGTCAAGGATTCGAGTTTCCTGTTTCTTATTAATTAAATATCAATTCAGTCGAATCCCGATAACTCGAACCCTCGGTAACTCGAACCTCGCGCTAACTCGAACCAAAATCGATTTCCCGGCCTGATTTTGCTTTATATTATTTATTGTAATTTTACCCCAGGTAACTCAAGACTACACTACATTCAGTAGTATAGCCAACACCTGAAACCTCGATCGCTAAGCAAATTGCAAGATATATAAAACACAAAACTTGCCGAAATATCAATTCCACAGAAATTAGCCGTGAACACAATACCAAACGGTCCTATCCATCCCTAAACGCCTTATACTCAGTGTACGCTATAATTCTTTCTTCTGCTTCTCAAGTCAAGATATTTTGCGATATGTTCTTCATGGCTTAAAGCCATATAGCTAAAACATACGTGCATAAATTTACATGCACTAAATAAATGTGACACACGCACACAAAAAAAACTATGACTCGCCGGCTACACCACGAGATAAAAACAAACCAGATAATTAAGATTATAATTCAACACATTGATACACTGCCCAAATATGGTCAAAAAGTTATCGATATGCGTTATGTCTACATGACGTATAACCAGCGATGGCGGTAAATTTCGCATTTTGAAGGAAAGTGAAAATGACTGCTGCCTGCAATTTCGTGTTTTGGGGCGAAAAAGTGCGTGAACTATTAATTAAAAAAGGGAAAAGAAAGAAAAAAAGAGAAGAAAAGAAAAGAGAAAAAATATTGTTCAAATGATTGGACAAAAAAAGGCGCGAAATTTTCGCGTTGTCGCGGTCGCAGTGTTGTTTCTTGGCGTAGCTGAATGAAAACTGGTTCAAAGTTTAACCGCTCGACAAGGAGTGAATGAAGAAGCACAATTTTCGTAAAATTCCTTTGGTAATCACCTCTGGAATATGGTATAGACTTGATACTTCCTCAGAAAAGTTACTGATCTCGTCATTACGGCTGTGGGAGCTAAAAAACGAGCAAGTTTGTAAACAACATTGATCGACTCAGCTCGTACTTCGATGTTTGAAAATTTGGTGCTGATGGAAGGGGAAAAAAAGCCAAATCAACTACAGGTACGATGTTTTAACCGTTTCTTGTATCCTTTAGCTGTGAATTTTTGTAAGACATAAGCTTACTGTCCACGCTGCAGTTCTTTCCGACTTTTCGCCGCTATGTTTAGGTTCGTAGCCGTGTGTTTGTTCAATTTGTTTTGATTCTGAATTGAACTTTTTAAGATACGAAACACTTGTAACTAAGACATTCTATGTCATTTTACTGTGTTTTAATTCTTGTAGTCACTACTCTGTCCCGTTCTTTGAGTAGACGAAAGCTCTTCGTAGAATTAAGCTTAACTCTCAACTGATTGTGTACGCTAAATTAATTTTTATAGCTTGGCAAAAGTTTCGGAATTCGCTGCGTGTTGTTTAAGAAATGGTGCGAGGTAAAATATTGTTGTTAGCCTTTTTACTTAATGAAAGGTTGTATATCTCAATGAATTTTTTCTCGAAACTGTGATTTGTTATCAATGTTTTGAATTAGAAAACAGTTATAGTGTTCAAGCTTGCACAATATTGACAAAGGCGCCACTTTCATTCATGATGTGTGATGTTGCAAGTTTCGCGCGGTAAAACATATGTAAGCTTTTTTTATACCATGCGCGATTTAGGGGTAACACTTATTCTTTTGTTAAAACAATAGAATATTAGAGCACAAAAGAACGACAATACAATAGAATACAATACCATAGAATATATTAGAATACATAATTTTACCTAATACAATGAATCTGTACAATGTACAATGTACAATAGAGCTAACACCCTAAATCGGGCATCATATGGCTTTTTTCTAAATAAAAGGCTTGTCGGCGATATTTTTTCTTCAAACAGTGCTTTGTTATCAATGTGTTGAATTATAAAACTATTATAGCGCTCAAGCTTGCGTGATATCGCCTAATTCTTAGCCGACTCGGCCTACGGCCTCGTCGGCTAAGTATTAGGCGATATCACGCGCGCTTTCGCGCTATAATAGTTAAATAGACGAAAAGCGGATTCCTTTACGGCCAACGTGAACATAAATTTGACAACCTAATAAACATAAACACGAGAGGGAAATTGGCCATCGTAAAAATATTCAGTCCTTTGCGAGAGCGAATAAAAACTGCCTACAGGTTTTAAAAAAAAACAGTGCAAAAATCATGATCTAGTGTTGTTTAAAATTATTCTACAAGTGCTTTAAGAGTAAACATTAGCGTCTTGGGCTGCAAATGGCCAGGATGGAAATGGATTGTAACTTGAAAACTGAATTGGACTAATTTTTCAAGTTTATCGCATTGTGTCTTAGAAAACTTAGATCATTGTTTATTCTCAGTATTCTACAACAACAACAAAACACTTTATTAAATAACAAATATTGATTTAAATAAATCAATTCTCTCTTTGAAAATTCACTTTATATCTTTCTCTTAGTTTTCAAAAAACATTTCCTGTCTGACAAAAGTATTTAGTTTTAATTCGGGACAGTTTTGACCCCAAAACCTCAAAAACTCCATGATTTTAACCCTTTAAGCCCTAATATCAAAATTTAAATTCTCATTTCTAGTCCTATACATTTCCTATAGAAGTAGTGGGGAGAAATTGTTTGGATATCAAGAAAATTCATCTTGTGTGATCATGTCCTTAATTCTCATGACCTTTTTGTTTGATAAGGCATTAATATTACTAGTAGTAATCATAGATTATAGTGCGTCTCCTTATCCCGTGGCACCTCGTCTTGATAAATCTCGCCTATGAATCTCACCTATGAAATGTTAAGAAAACACAAAATATTAAGAAAGTAAGGTGCGCTTGTCCTTTGATAAATCTCCCCTATGAAATGTTCAGAAAACACGAAATATTAAGAAAGTATAGCATAAATTTTGAGAGAAGAATTATCCAGAAAACATAGCATCAAACTACAACGACTCGTTTCATTTGCTTTGCTTTGTGCCGAGTACGACAACACGTTTCATTTGGTCGATTTGGTGAGTTCGGTATCAATTGCACCACGATAGCATAGGCCGCTTATCAGGCGTTGCACAAATGCTCCAGGAATATTACACACGTTCCTCATCAGGCTTTGATAAATCTTGTCAACGAAATATTTAGAAAAGAAAAGGATTGATCTTAACTTGCAGCACGAACTAGCGAAAGAAGTGCACGTCTGACAGCGTTCCCTACGAAATATAAGAAAAACAAAGAATAAATTTTGGACTGATCTTACCAGAAAACATAGATAAATTTTAAGAAAAGGAAAAGGATTGATATTTGAAAGTATCGATCTTACCTTGTAGTTGTGGAACGTTGTACGTTGTCGAACGAGCTGTCAGAGCACGAGGCAGCAAAAAAAGTGCGCACGCAGGTCAAAATACGCGCTAAGCTTGCAATCTCGTCCCCAGAGCCCGCGCGTTTCAGATCAGCGGAGGCCGAACGTTCACGCCACCTTGGTGCTGACCAAAAGGAACGCAGCCTCTGGGAACGAAATTGCTAAGCATGCTGGATACTATTGTGACGTTTCAAGATGGCGCAGATTTGGTACCGACACTTTTCTCGATTCGTTCCGCCTAGACGACAAGATTAGGAAGCGTCTCCTTCGTCGACGCAACAAGGAGAAATTTGATGCTGATCACTCTTAGGACTTAAAGGGTTAAGGACAATGTACAGACGAGAACTCCGAGAGGGACTTCTATATAAAAACTACGGGGGCGTTCGTCGGACATTTTCGAAAAACACACTAAAAGGTATCAGAATCTCATTTGGTGGCGTGGCTCAAATGGATTTTTACCCCTAAGAGGTACCAATTCTAAAATAGCACAAGACGTACTCTGTCATATTTTTTTTTTCGGATCAATATCCTAAAAGGTACCGCGATATTTCTAACCATGGTCATTTGAGATTTTGGCACCCTAAGCGGCCACAATCTACAAATTTTGACCCCTCAAAGGTACGACAAGCACCGTCGTCATTTTTATATCGGATCCCCCGCCCCCGGACGAGAATTACATTGAGCCATGGAATAAAAATTAAAAAACACATGCAGCTAGGTTCTACAGTCTACAAACCAATTAATTTGCTCAAATTATTTACATTCGAAAGTTAATAATCATCATGAAACACACTCGGCATACATTCGGAGCAATGATTAATGGTAGTTCCCTACATGGGACAATTCACGGTTTCTTTTCTGATCAGTAAATGGAAAGCAATAAAAGTTTAAACTACCTATTCTTAGTAGACTACAAAAAAAACTGAACTAAGAATAAAATGTGAAAACGTTAGCAAAAATATCATGCCATAATTACTCCAAAACGCACCGCCTGTGTGCCACCAGCAAGCCCAACTGATTGGGGTCCTTCGGATGTCATTCCTGGTGTCTTTACATTCGTGGCTTCGATTCTATCGGAAATCTTGTGCACATCCGTTATTGGTTAACACGCATTCTTCAACTGAGTTGGCTAAAAGGATACAGCAATGTCCGGAGGTCTCCTTCACAGAACTATGTCTGGCATTATCCTTTGATTCCTTTTAAAAGTAACAACCTTTGTTTAAAGAAGTTTAATAAATAAAACGTAAGCCACACTTGAGAAATTTGAAAAGTGATAGTAAAGTCAGTAAACTTCCGTTCTTTTCAAGCCTGTAGGCCGGTGCCAGATCAAAGCACGGAAACAAACAACAGGTTTGTGCATCAAAACAATACATTATATAATACAACGCAAAAAGGTTAGCCAAAATATAACTTGCTTTTGATTGTCCAAAAACGCATCACCTTGAAAGTCAACTTTTAGTTGAAGCAAACCGCTTAAGTATGATGGCATTCGCCCTAATCCTCGGCCTTTTGACGCTCTTGGGTTTCTTTGGAAACCTTTTGGTTTTACTTGTGGTTATTATTTATCGACGTTTTCATTGCATGATGTATTTTCTGCTGGCCAGCCTGGCTCTTGGTGATTTCTTTTACACGTCCTTGATTGTAAGCAATCGCGCAGTTGTCGTTGGTTTGGAGAAGTGGATCTTTGGTTCAACTTGGTGTTATGGCTCAGCTTATCTCGCCAGAGTGCTTCACAACAGTACTGTGCTCCATCTGTGCGCTGTGTCTTATGAAAGATACGTTACCATCTTTAAAAATCCTTTCAACTACAACAGTGGCATAACAAAGAAAAAAGCTGTTATAGTAATAACCTTTCTGTGGGCAGTACCAGTCGTCGTCTCTCTCGGCGGTTTCTTCGGATGGGGAGGCTTTGTCTACGACGCACACCCAGAAATATTTGCATGCGAGCAGAAATGGGACAAACCAACATTTTTCTCATTTTCAATTATTACATTTCTTGTGCCGATTGGTGTGATCTTCATTCTAAACTACAACATAATAAAGGTAGTCGGTCGAATTAAATACAGTATCAAAATGCTTCGTGTCGATGTCCAATTCGACGCAGACGGTAAGATCCAATACTACAACCAAGACCAGCAACACTGCCACGAACCTGACGAGCAGATAGCAGATCCACGGAGTAACAAATACGGCAGACCGAAGGGCAAATACACGAAGTCATTGTACATGGAGATTCTCAAGAGATTACGTCGACCAAGAATGGCCAAACAAGTGTTGAAGATATTCACTGGGAAGACTCTGTTTATCTGAAAAGAAATACAATTGCACCTCAACATCGGCTCTGGCCGACCCGTTCAAAGACGTCTTTACAGAAGTGTTTGGAGTATGGAGTACAGAGCAAGAAGCCATATCGGGGGGTTAACCAAAAGATAAATCAGAAAGTTAAACTAAATGTTTCTGCAAATATTGAAATGAAAATAACGCCCGACCAAGCTTTAACCAAAACGAAACTATGTCAAGAGGAAATACAACCCTGTTCCAAGGGTCTCTCTTCCTCCCGTTCCCAGGAGCAAGAGAGAAGAGATGCCCTGGGAACAAAGTTAGAGGAAAATGAAAAGAGCAAGACGACCAACTATAAACCAATACGTACTAGGCCATACCAATTCCAACCTGAAGCTGGCAAATCTAAAGACATGGCGTGCTACCTGCAATGTCACAATTTGGCACCAATGGAAAAACGAGCAAAGTTGGAAGAAAATGAAAACAGCAAGACGACCAACTCTAAACCAATACGCCCAGAGCCATGCCAACACCAACCTGAAGCTGGCAAATCTAAAGACATGGCTTGCTACCTGCAAGGTCACAATTTGCCTCCAATGGATACTCGAACAAATTTGGACGAAAATGAAAACAGCAAGACGACAAACCATAAACCAATTCTCCCAGAATCATGCCAACACCAACCTGAAGCTGGCAGTTCTGAAGACATGGCGTGCCACCTGCAAGGGCACAGTTTGCCTCCAATGGAAAAACGAATAAAGTTGGAGGAAAATGAAAACAGCAAGACGACCAACTCTAAACCAATATGCCCAGGACCATGCCAACACCAACCTGAAGCTGGCAAATCTGAAGACATGGCGTGCCACCCGGAAGGTCAGAGTTTGCTTGCGATGGAAAAAAGAAAAAGATCGCTTGGCAAAACACAAAAGAGAATTGCCAAGTTGCATAAAGAAGGAAAGGCTGCCACAGACGCCATGATCATTATTGGTGTATTTATTCTATGTTTCCTTGGTTTTTGGATAATGGGATGCTACCGTGCTTTCGGAGGAGTACTATCTGCAGAGGTCATTTTAACAGCCCACTGTTTTTATGCTTCCTCTGTGGTTTGGAATCCAATTATTTACTGCGTTCGAAAGGAAAAGTTTAGAGAAGGCGTAAGAAAACTACTGAGACTTTAGTACTGTAAATATATTTCGAAATTTCAGTCAATTAAATATTTTGGGGACGTTTTCAGATGTTTGATTTCGGAGCAGGTCTGCCGGAAGTGAGAACTGCAAATATTTCATTGACAGATTTGTAGCGAAAGTTGAAGCTTCCTTTGTTCTGAGTGGTGTTTTTAAGTCTGCAACGTTTTTCTGAGAGTAACATATATGTCATAATTTCTTCAACGAGGACTTTAACCGTTTGAAAATTATCACCAAGCCCGGGCACCAAATCTTGCAACTTGAATCAGCTTTTAGACCAATGAGGAAAAGACAATGAACTCTTTTTCCTCCACATTGAAGGACAAATTGACCGTTGCAACAGATTTTCACTTTTCACTGACTTTTGAAATTAAAAACGCGTCTTTGGCCTTACGTATTGAGTCTCGGTTAGAGAAAAATTTGTCAGTGGGAATTAGTTGCATCAGTGTCATTGGCAGTGTGATTAGGAGAGGAGAGAAAATGTTCGGCGGGCTGTAGTAGGTTTAGATTTGGTGTAAGTATTATCTATGGTACGGTGGTGTTCATTAAATCTGTCTTTTAAGCATCGTTTAGTATTTTCAATGTATGGTAAATTACAGCGGTTACATTGAATCATGTACAGATCACAGGTCAGGTTAGCTTTGATAGTGCGCGTTTTACCGGTAGAAAAGAACGTATTGATAGCAAGTCTGTCGGAAATGTAGGGACAAGAAGCACAGTTCTTTCCACAAAGGAAAGATCCGCAAGGGAGTTGGGGATGGGTTTTTTTATAACCCGGCGTAACACATCGAACGAAATGGAACAAACTTTCCATCGAACTCAATCGAATGAAAGAGTTCGATGCAGTTAGGTCGTCGAACGAAATCGAACACAAAACATTTTGTGAGTTCGACTGGTCCGAACGAAATCGAATTAAATCGAACGAAATCGAACGGCCATGGTTCGTTTCAGTTTGATTGAGTTCGAACTTTGAGCTAAAATACAGAATAAAGAGTTTGAAGTCAGAAAACACACTACGCCAGAAAGAACAATTTCGCTGATTTTCTTTTACGTCAAAAGTGAATTCATCAAACAAGCTTTCGTCAAGGATCCTTTCAGTTTATAAAAATAACTTTTTTATAATACAGAACAAACTTTTGAAGCCTGATGCTAGTCGCCATTATCTCAGTAAAAGCAAATATCGGTTAAGATAACGAAAAAAGTTTTATTAGCCGATAAAATTTCAACGAAATAATGATCATACTTGCCGTGTGGGCCTATTCACGATCATGGCCTTTATAGGAAACATCTTGGTTTTAATTATGGTTTTTGATTATGTTGATTTTCACCGGCAAATTTTCTAGGCAAAACAGTTGAACAAAAAAGTTCAAATGCGAAGATTCAAAAACAGATGCGGCTTATTTTCAAGCTTGGTACCAGTCAGCCGCATGGCTTTAATTCGGACTTCCGTTTTATTTCAGGCGCGCGTTCTGTTTCAAATTGCGCATAACACAAGAACACATCCACAAACGGTTTAAAATGACATTCCACTAAAGAAGGGCTAAGCCCGAAACGTCTGGGATTTTTCTAATTTTTAGCACTTTTTAAAATTAACACTTTTCTTTATTTATTGAGACTTCCGGCCAGCTTGGTGCTTTCTGACTCCTATTTGCGACTTTAATTACAAGCAATCGCGCAGTAACCATTGGTCTGGGGAAGTGGATCTTTGGTACAACTTGGTGTTATGGCTCGGCCTATCTTGTCAGAGATCTGTCAGAGTACTTCACATCAGTACGGTAATCAATTTATGCGCTGTATCGTACGAACGATACTGCGCTATCGTCAGAAATCCTCTAAAGTTTATCATATAAAAGGCTTTGTAATTTACCAGATGTTTAATGTAGGAGCCTTACTTAATTATTCAAGTGATCTCAGTGACTTTGTCTGCGTGCCGTTCAATTATAAGTTCTGCTCGGTAAATCGAATATTGTCGTGAAGCGTGAAGCGTGAAGTTTGGCCGAGTTGTCATTTGTTGCTCGCATGCATGAGGTTGTAGATGAAGTTGAAGTTAACATATGAACAAAGAAAAGACGAAAGGCAAATTTTAACATCTGGATCTCGGTCTCCGAGATTTTAAATTATTTTCCAATATAAAAAAAAAACAATTTGGAAAAGTTATCGTATACAACTGTCCAGATGAAAAATTTGGACTGCTTGAACAACCAATCAGATTGCCTAATATTTAATTCATGTGGACCACTCGCGGAGACGAAAATAATAACATTATTCTAAATTGGGGCATCAAATATATAATTATATACGACACAAGTCAAGCTAGCGAAAATGTTACTCGCCATGCATTATCTCATTAATCGCTTAAAAGCGTTTATATATTTGACGAATTTAAATCGAGTAAATAATGATCATAGTTTCCATGATTTACGGCCTAATTACGGTCATTGCCTTCTTCGGAAATCTTTTGGTTTTACTCGTGATATTTGTTAATGGAAAGTTTCATCGCATGAGATATTTTCACCTGGCCAGCTTGGCGCTTTCTGATTTTCTGTTCACTGCCTTGATTACAAGCAATCGCGCAGTTATCGTTGGTCTGGAGAAGTGGATCTTTGGTACAACTTGGTGTTATGGCTCAGCTTATCTCGTTAGAGTACTTCATATCATTATGGTGCTCCATTTGTGCGCTGTGTCGTACGAGCGATACAACGCCATCGTGAATAATCCTTTAAGTTACAATGGCCGCATCACAAAGAAAAGAGTCATTCTAAACATATCCCTGCTATGGGTTGCACCTGTAAGTAGTTGAATAAAGGCGGGTACCGGTGCATCCTCGGGCCCGTTAGTTTTAAGCGTAAAATAACTTACCCCAACTTATACACAATAGAAAATAGTATGTCTCGATTACTATCATTATGTTCGAATCGTTCAGAAGTCAAAAAATATGTCAGAATTTCATTTCTCATTTTCTCCCAAAATCTCCCACATTTTCCGACTGCTACCTACTGTTTAAATTCGTCAGAAACATATTATAATTGATTGAAAAACGACCACTTCATATTCTGCCTAATCAAAAACATAACCCAACTATTCCATTAAGTTCATATAACTTTGAAGACGTGCACACTAAGGGGCCCTTCGGATCCACCGGTACCCGCCTTTATTCAACTACTATGTGTCAAAAAAACTGGGGAAATCTTCTCCAGGTTGACAAAATAAAAATCTGGAGAAAAACCATTTCAAAATGGATTTTGTTTTTTCAGTTTTTGTTTTTGAATTTCAAAATGGTTTTTCTCCAAACTTCCAGAAAATATTTGGTTGACAAATATTTTCTCCGGAAAAAACTGGGAGAATCTATTTCAATCTCCAATGTCCTCTTGCAAATGTGTTAATTCCATTTCTCAAAATCACCAACTTGTCATCATTGGCAGACAACGCAATCTTCTCCATTCTTTCTGTGAAAAGATGATGTTCTCTGCTGCGAATCACATTTTGCTTTCTAAGTGTTTTTCCTTCTCCTTTCAAGCATTTCATAAAGTTATCAAACCGCAACTGATTTTTAATCACACATTTCTTTACTCCTTTTGCTTTCTTTTCTTCTTTTCCTTCATCCACCAGGAAAGCATAAAGTTTTGGCCTCAATGCCACAAATTCTGTTATGGTTTTTCCACCACATTCATCTTTCATCAACCCAATCTTTTTTTTGTTTTCTTTCACAATGGGCAATCCATTCAAAACAGCGGGATGATCTTTGGGAAAGTCATTTGTATCAAAACGCTCTTTCACATCATCTGCAATATCTGCAAAGAAATCATCTGTCCCAATCTCCAGCACCAACGAATCTGTATCTGTGTAAAGAACTTGAATATCTTTCCACTTTTTCTTCGCATAATTATAGTGAAAGTCATACATCAGGGTTTTGGAGAGATCCAAAATGGACATCCCTACATAAACTGGTTTATTCATAAGAATCTGCGTCTTTCTCATCTTTACCGCAATCAAAAATTCATCGAAAATTTGCACATCAGCAAAGTTTGGCTTGTTGATCAGTTTTTCTGCTCTTTCAACATCTTTCACCAATTCAATGTTTACTCTCTTTCGCACATTTTCCATTGTTTTTCCGAAAACTGAATTATTCATCAACTTAAAGAAATCTTTTTCAAATGCATTTTTTGCATTCATTCTTAATTTTGTGTTTGTGTCAATGTATGATTTCATAAATGCTTCTTCCTGAAATGAAATTCCTCTTCTCACTTTTTTCAGTTTCATTCCCAGGGAAAGAAAGAGTTTCAGATTTTCTCCATGCAGAACCATTCTTTCTTTGTCCTGTAGATTTTGAGTCAACTTCCATATTCCATCCAGTTTCAAACTTTCTGGAGCTAGGGGGAAATCATTATGGTCGTCGTGCAAGTCATCTGGATATTCCAAATCAACTTCCAGAATGCATCCCTCATTTTCTCCATCAACAAATTCCCTCCAATTTGACAATTCATTTTCCTTTATCCATTTGAACTTTCCAACTGGAAGAGGCTTTGACATTGCCCATCCATAAAGGTTATTTGCGTCCAGATAAACCAAAAACTTGGCAGGCAACGTTTCATCAAAATCTTTCATGAATTTATTGTTTGCCTTTGCATATCTTTTGAATGCATTTGAATTTCCACCTCTCATTCCTCTTTCAACCATCAACAACATATCCACATCTTTCAACAGTTGCAATGAAATTCCTGTCATTTTCAACATTGCATTCCACGCCATTCCAGGAGTTGTGAAGAACTGGGCAGGATCCAGTCCATAGTTTTCTTCGCAAAGTTTTCGGAAACTTTCAACAACATCTGCCAACAACAAAACATCTGTTTTCAGATAGAGATCATGGAACTCTCCCATGTTTTTCATCTGCCATTTCCCCCAGACATTCTTTGCGTGTTCAAAATCGTCATCCCCAATACCCGCGTCATTCAATTTGGAGAAAAACGCTTCTTTCTCTGGAAGTGTTTCTTCAAACTTTTCAAATGAATCCATGAATTCATAGGGATAAACTCCTTTTCTTGTCATCAAGTTAAACTTTTCTCCCTGGAAAAACCTGGCAGTTTCTGTTAAATCTGATTTGAGAAGATTCCCCACCAAATTCCCCAGGGCAGAAGCCATGAATTTAAATGAATCCAAAAACCGGATTTCATGTTTCACAACAATTTCTTTTCCATCACAAATCTTTTCTCTTTTCAACTCAAACTTCAGGGAGAAGGAGATATATTTCTCTTCATTATTGGGGATGCATTGAATATCCAGAATTTCATCCAATGTACCCAAAGCCCGCACGAAAAGATGTGAGTCATAGTTTGCTAAGTTGTGGAAAAACACGGGGGTGAATTTTGGTTTCTGAAACATTCGATTGCAAGAGCGATGAGCAGCTCCCCTGAATTTCCCTGTGAAATGACAGTGATCTCGCACTTTCATCTTTTCTCCCTCTTTTTCAAATTCTCCTCGGCATAACCAACAACATGATGTCTGATTGTAAATCTGCCATTCTTCTGGAGTGAGAGGAATCATTGATTTTGGTTTCAATTTCAGTTGGGTCTGTTTCACTTCCTCAATGTGTTTTCGAATGAATTCTTTGGGAAGTTCAGCTGATTCTTTTTCACTTCCTGCTCTTTGCAGGACAGGTTCCATTTCCAAATATGGGGAAACCAAATGAAAAGCAAATCCACAGGGAAGATGTTCTTGTATTTTCTGCGTTTGTTTCATTCTTCCATCATCTTCCATGGGTTTCAAAATCGATTCAAAATCAGCATAACCAACAACTGGAACATGAATCATCTTTGAGAAGTTGCGGAAAGAACATGTTCCTTCAGGCATAACAATATTCACTGCTTCAAATTCAACGCAATTGAGTTTGTGTTTTTCCAGGCTTTCTTCACTGGGAAATGAATTCATACATCTTTTGCAGAAGAATCTTTTCCGTTTCGTTTTAGAAACTTGCGATCCAGCCAAGCGAGAAAAGTTTTTAATAATGCAGAAATGGGTTTTAAACTCTTTTTTCAACAGCAGCAGATCAACATGTTTTTCTTTTTCTTTCTCCACCACTTTCAGGGGGAAAAGTTTTTTATCCCACCCAAATACATTTACAGAAATGTCATTTCTTTTTAAACTTCCCAATATCTGTTAAAGTTGTTGGAAATGAAATTCCACTCCAATCAAGTTTTTCAGCTTGTTTTCTCAGCAAACGTGTGATTCTTTCAGGATTTTGCACCACCTAGTTTCTTGCTCTTGTCATACACCATTTGAAACACATTTCATCTTCATTTTTCATGTTAATCACAGCGTTCTTTTTTGCCACGTCTTTTGGAAGAGGAATATATGAAGATCCTCCTAATGGTTTCCACCGAATGATGTGTAAAGATAGTTGAACCACTCTTTCAAACACCCAATTAGATCCTCTTTGATTGAAGTTTTCCAGGTTTATCAACATTTCTCCAGCCATTTCATCAAACAACTCACCTGCGTCATTTCCTTCCAAATTCCTTTTCATGCGGGAATGGGAGAATGGTGTTTCTTCAATCATGCCATCGTCAACCAAATCTGGTTTCACCAACAGAGACACCAAAACGCACTTTATCTTGGTTTGCCGATTTTGTTTTATCAACTCAATAACTTCACCCTTTACTTTCCGGAGAAAATCTTGTGGAGTTGGGGAATTATCTCCTTGAATGATAAATTGTCTGGCAAATCCTCTCAAAGCAGATTTTCCTTCTTCAACAACAACTGTTTGTTCCCACAATTCCTTGGTTTGTTTTTTCAATCTTTCAACTGCAGGATTTGATCTTCTCCTAATTTCCACATCATCTACATTTTCCAGCCAATTCAACCAATCTGAAATCGTTTCTGTTTGTTTTTGAATGACTGACTGAATTCTTCTGGGAGGAACTTTTCTTCTTTCCGGAATTAAAATAGGGGCATCAATTTTTTTATTTTCGACATCCAGGGGGTTAACTTTTCTGTGTTTTCGAATTTTCACACGAGCTGCTTTATTCATTTTGGGTTGATCTTTCCCACCTCCAGTCCAAAGATTTTCAATTAAAAAGTTCACTAAATCATCTCTCCTCAATCTAGACCAACCTTTCAATCCAGATGATCTCGCAAATGATTTCAATGCATTCAAAGTTGCCATTTTAAATGGGGTAAAAAGATTTTTTCCCTATTTAAAATGAAGTTTTCAATCCAAGAAGAAGGAAGAGAAAAGCAAACTTTTTTCACATTCAAAGAAGCCCAGGAACAAACTGGTCTTCCCTCAAAAACGATTTTGAGAGTTTTGAAATCACACAACATCAAATATTTCCGACGAGCTGACAAAAAAACTTTTTGGATTCGGAAGGAAGATGACTCGCCATTTATCCAGATCGATGGAGAAGATTTTTTTCACCGCAGAGGAAATTCAGGAAAGATTTGGATTGTCTCGCACAGTTTTTTTTAATCAACTCTGTAAGAAAAGAACGCATTTTCTGGATGTAAATGAAAAATCTCATGAAGTTACTTGGAAATCTCCCAGACTGGAAAAGTTTCTCGATTTGATGAAAAAGAAAACTTTGGAAGATAAACTCAACCATGCGTACTCCAATAAAAAAGTCCCCAAAGTGCTTTCAACTATATCGGCTGGGTTGGATAAAGACATGGAAATTTGGCAAAACATGTTTTGAATTTTCTATCCAATGGATAGAAAATGAAAAGAAAAAAACTCATGCAAATTGGAAATGAACCAAAGTTTCACAAAACAGATGAAGAAATCAGATGGAAAATTGGGGTTGAACATGAAATCAACTTTCAGAAAGCTGTTGACATGGCTACTGGTTTTCTTCCAGTCAAAACTAAAGAAGATAGGCAGTTTATGGAGAAATGGATTTGGAAATAAAATGATTTTTTTATCTCAACCAAGAAAATGAATCCCGAAAAAATTTCCATTCCCGATATCACTCTCCAAGAACCTCAAAAACGAACCTCTGGAAAGATTTCATATTGTCTTCTCCCATGTTCTCTCAATGACCAAAAACTTCAACTGAAACTCCAAACAAAGTTTAAAATCTTTGCTCATGAAGGAGATTCTTTTTCACTGGGTATCAATCTCCCTGAAGAAAACATCTCCTTTTTCCACAAACTGGAAGCTCATCTTCGTTCAGCTGCAATGAAAAAACAACCAGAAGTGAAAAAACTTGCTCCGTCTTTTGCTAAGTTTCACGCGGAAGATTTCACTCTCTTGAAAGTTGATAAATCTGAGCAAGAAAAGATTTTTGCAAAGATTTATCCCTCCAAAATCCCCAAAACAGATTTCTCTTGTCGTTTTTGGGAGTTGGTTGATGGGAAGAAGAAAAAACCCATCTTGAAACAGAAAGAACTCATTGGCATGCCACTTTTTGGGCAAGTTGTCTTTTCCATCAAACATCTTTTCTGCGGAAATGTTAAATCTATCACAGCGATTGTTGATGAAGTTCTTGTGGAGGAAATGGTTCAAACTGCTTCAGCTTTTGATGATTACGAAGATAAAAATGAGGATGAGGATGAGGATGAAGTTTGATTTGACATCTCAGATGTGAAATCATTTATGATGGTTTGGAAGTTTAAGTTAAAGTGGGCAGAAACATCTTTTTTCATTTTTATTTTTTTCAGGAGGCTGTGAAAATTTTTTTTTTTTTTTATTTTTTTATTTTTTTATTTTTGAATTTCTTTACCCTGAATGAACTTTTCAATGAAACAAAATATTCTCCTGATAAATTTTGGCAGAAACATCTTTTTTCATTTTTTTATTTTCCTCAGGAGGCTGAAAAAATCTATTTTTGTTTTTTATTTTTTTATTTTTTTTTATTTTTGAATTTCTTTACCTTGGATGAACTTTTCAATGAAACAAAATATTCTCCTGATAAATTTTAGCAGAAACATCATAAAATATTCTCCTGATAAATTTTGGCAGAAACATCTTTTTTCATTTTTATTTTCTTCAGGAGGTTGTGAAAATTTATTTTTGTTTTTTATTTTTTTTATTTTTGAATTTCTTTACCCTGGATGAACTTTTCAATGAAACAAAATATTCTTCTGATAAATTTTGGTAGAAACATCATAAAATAATCTCCTGATAAAATTTTAGCAGAAATATCTTTTTTCATTTTTTATTTTCCTCAGGAGGCTGAAAAAATCTATTTTTGTTTTTTATTTTTTTATTTTTTTTATTTTTGAATTTCTTTACCTTGGATGAACTTTTTAATGAAACAAAATAATCTCCTGATAAATTTTAGCAGAAACATTTTTGTCATTTGTCAATGTGTGAATTAGAAAACTTTTTGGCGGGAAAAAGATTGGCAAAAATCCTAAATGTGGAATGAAAAATCTTCTCCAGAAAATCATTTCACAAAATCCATTTGGAAATCTTCTCCAGAAAATTATTTCACAAAATCCATTTGGAAATCATTGCATAAAATCCATTTGGAAATCTTCTCCAGAAAATCATTTCACAAAATCTTCTCCAGAAAATCATTTCACAAAATCTTCTCCAGAAAACTTTGAGAACATTTTTGTGGTTTTCTTTTTCTTTTTTGTCACCTATCAAAATGTGGGTTTTGATAGATGCGTTTTCAAAACAACGTCTCAGTCCAAGATTTGCTTCACAGGCGGCTCTTGCAAGATTTATGAAGTTCACTCCAAAAACTCTCAACAAAGCAATCAATGAAGGGAGGAATGTTTTCTTTTTCCAAGGCAGAGAAGTCAGAGTTGCAAATCAAACTCAAGATCGATTGGCAGTTCATAATTCTCCCGAAGAACCACCTTTGCAAACGTTTGAAACAATGGCTGAGATGGCTCAGTGGATTGGAGTGACTCGGCAGGCAATCTATGCTGCATTCAATCGTTATGTTGAAAATCGTTTTGTCAAAAAAGATGGGAAGAAATTATTCCTGTCAAGAACTTTTGAAAAAGGACCGTTGACTAATCCCTGGTTGGAAGATGAAACGCCAACTCCAAAGAAGATTCAATCCATTTCCATTCGCATTTCATCATCTTCAACAACAACTATTTTTCCCAGTGTTTCAGCAGCTACAAAGGAACTAGGAATTGATTCAGGAACCATTCGCAATGCGTTGAAAAGTGGGAGAAACAGTTTCACACGAAGAAGTGATGGAGAAAAATTCAAAGTGGAAAAAGTTGAGAAACCAACACCACCATCTCTTCCTCCCAAACCCGCTCCCCAACCACTAGATGAGAATTATGTTTTTTCTGATTCTATTTGGGATAAAGTGCTAGAAAACTTCAAAGGGTTCACTTCAGCTCATGAATTTGCAGACATACCAGCAGGAAAAAATGATCAAACCGTGATTTGTAATATGCGTTCAGGTGTGTGGTTTCGCGCGAAAGATTATTGGGATGTTCAAAAATGGTTTGACAAACATGGTTATAAATCTTATCCTGATTTGGAAGAGTATAAGGAGAATCTCCCAAGAGGGCAATGGACTTTTCATCCGCAAAAATCATGCACCTCAGCGCCTGAATTGTGGACACGAACTACATTCATCAAGAACTGAGTTTTTCATTTCCCCCCAGAAATGAAAAAATTATTCAAAGTGTTTTTCATATTTTCTCTCAAACTTATCCAAATCCAATCCCAAATCAATCACAATCCCATCAACCGCTTCCATTGCAGGAAGGAATTCATTTCGATTGAATATTCCACTTCTCAAAGCAAAACGCAGATCAGTCAAAGTTTTCTCGTAAGTTGTGAACGCGAACTTTGTCATTTCAATTTTGTTTCCATATTTCTTCATTTCATTCCCTGTTTTGACGACCAGACCTGCACCTGAAATCACTCCCAAAATCACAGGATTCATTGTCACTCCTCCAGCAATTGCACCAATCGCAACAAGAGCGGAAGATGTCAAATTCACAAACAAATTCATTCGCTTGAAATGTTTATGAGCTCTTTTCAAACACCAAAATCTTTTGTGATAGAATCGGAAGAGTTGCTTGATCTCTTCCAGTTTTTCTTCCCCAATGTTGGGGTCAATGTGGTTGAAACTAAAAATGTCTTCTTTCATTTTTTAGACAATTTCAAAAAGAAATGTGATTTGGGCAGCCCCAATATTTAATGATCGATCATCTATTCTTGCTGGAAATAACTCTCCTGCTTTGTAAATAACAGTTGAAAACGTGAATGTTTGAATTCTATTATCACTGCTAAAACTAGTTCCACTTTGTGAGTGTTTAGCTGGGAAAGTTAAAGTTAGTTGTGGAAAAGAAGATGTTTTTGATATAATTTGAGCAAACGCTGTGATTAATTTACATCTGATTGGGATGACTATATCAGTGAAAAAATTATCGAAAAGTACATTTATTCTGTTTTCAGATGATTTTCTATATCTTCCAATCAGCATAAAGCTATTGCCAAGATTTGAATTGAGAATTTGATGCCCATTCAAATCCAAGTCAGTTTCCATGACCATCTTCCCCGAGTCAAAAACGAAAGGAGCATCATAAACAGAACTTGGCACATCTGATTGAGAACCTTTGACGCCATAAATAATCAGATTTGCTGGGGGTTGAACAGCTGACGACGGCGTTCCTTGCCATTTCAGATCCAGATAAATATATTCCGGTGGAGAAATCTGCCATTTATGCATGTGAATGATTGATCGAGAATAGTTGGAAAACTTCTTCGTTGATTGATATTCAGGCTGGTTGAAACCACGTCAACGCTCACACCCGTCATGGAAGCGGGGAAGAATTCAATGCAAATCGTATATTCCCCTTCTGGAAGCTTCAGCATGTTAAATCCAAGTCGCCCAGAGTATTCATTAAAAACATCTTTTGTTATTTTCAAATCATACGCCTTCTTATTGAAATGATGGGGTGAACTTGTAAAATCAGACAAACCAGTCACTGTCATATTATGTTCAGAGCTGGATTCATCCACATCCTCCATCAAATACCGGAATTCATCCTTCAAGTGGGAGGTTGAAGATATATGCGATTCATTGACATATTTTTTGAGTTCAGCCTCTGTTTTTATTAGTTCCACTGCCAGAGCTACTGTCTTCTCATTTAGCTGTGTATCAACATATTGTTTTGATGTTGCTTCATTGGATGTTTTTGGATCGGGAAGACCAATGATTTTCTCCGATCCCATATCAAGTTGCCCAGTCATTGTTCCACCTGACAAAGAAAGCTTATTAGCTGCCGTGTTGGCTATCTGCCCCACCAGCTCGGAGACTGCCGTGTCCACATATTTTTTGTTGACTGCTTGATCGACTGCTGTTGGGTCTTTCACATTATAAACAAAATTATTTCCCATATCAAGACTTGTTTCCATTGGGAATGTCTCTTTTCGGCTGAGAAACACATTCTTTGCGTCATCATAGGAGATCAGATTGTTATAGTTCGCCGACAGGTCGGCATAAGTTTGTTGCTTTGATTTGACAACATTGAAAAGTTCTTTTAAATCGATGTTCTTCATCACTTCATGAGTATGTGCTGGAGCATTTGGGTGGAACTTCTTCAGAGTCACCATGTTCACCGCGGAAAGATCATTTGATTCATCTGTATCCAGATTTGTGATCAACTTTCGATCCATGTCAATTTCACCGGGAAGAATCAGTTTCTTTCCCCTGAGGTCCAGATCTCCAGTCATATGGGAAGAACCATCAACCTGCAAAGAATCTGCTCTCAGTTGAATTAGTTTGGTTTCCACACTTCTGTCTAGCGAGTCAACTTGATGTTTTGTAACTGCATCACCATTTGCTGTTCCTTCAGCGACATTGACCAGTTTTCTGTTTGACATATCATAATCCCCTGTGGATGTCAGTTTAAAACCAACTCCTGGCAATCCATCTTTTCCATCTCGACCCCCTCGGGAAGTGCTTGTTGTTTCAGAAAGTAATCCATTTGAATAGCTCATTTTATATTGTTTCATCAAAGTTTTTGGCAATGAATTTCCTCGGCTTATCCACATAGAGAAAAGAGAACGGATCATGTGTTGCTTTCAGATAATCTTCTTTGGTGATGTTATTCTCCCTGCAGATCGCCGCAATTTCTTTGTTGCTGGGGAATTCAAAGATGCAAAAATGTGAGCAATTCAGTCGAATATCTTTTGGTGTTTGGAAATAGCTTTGTGAAAGATAGATGACAGAACAATTCTTATGCCTACCTTGGATAAAATAATCAACCAGGGGTTTTTGATTCTTTTCGCAAACAAAATCATCGAAAACAACCAGTTTTTTATTCTCTCCTGACAATTCCGAAACTGGAATGATTTCATCCGGGGATGCTTCAATGATGTCATACCCAGCTTCTTTGCTGATTGGGCGAAATGTTTTCAGCAGGTGTTGATATTTGGCTTGGTCAAGATTTTTCGCATAGAGATAAATTTTATCGTAATACAACAATCTCAAAATCATATCCAGGAGAACATTTGTTTTCCCCGATCCTGAAGGACCACAGATCAACATTCTGAAAGCTCGATCAGGCATGAAAGGATGAAGCTGTCGAAAATTTGTGATTGGATCCTGACAATCATAATTTGGAATCTTCATTTTATTTCCCAGAAGACAAATTCAGATGAACATCTTGTTCAATATCATGTTCAACATCATGTTCAACATCATGTTCTTCATCCAAATTCATGTTTGTGGACTTAAAATGAGTTTATTGAAATGGAATGAAATGGCCAAAAGCAAATCTGCTTTGGGTAAAAAAATCAACTTTGTTCACGATGTCATCACCCAGAAAAAGTTGGGTGAAGAGACAAGTCAAACTGGACTGGCAAAAATGTTCAAACCCATCACATCGAAACTGGATGAAGTTGTGGCATCGAATTTGAGGCAGCCAGCTTTGCCAGTTCGGAGGAAAAAACAAGTCGTTGGAGAAAAACCAGGCATAGATTATTACCCAGAAGTCGATCCATTTGAAGAGATGGATGTTGGCGGTTTGTTTGATGATGAGATTGTGTCACCGCAAGCAGAAAAACAAATCCCATCAACTCCACCAACCTATGAAGAAATAAAGCAGGAGGCAGGAGATGACCCGCCTCTATATGAAGAAGATGATCCACCTTCATATGAAAAAGCTACTGAAGGGGAAGCAAATAAATTACTAACTGATTTGCATATCTACACTTATAATACAGTAGATACGGCGCTTAATAACCCAGATTTCTCCGCAACACAGAAAAAAAATTATCTTGAGAAAAACGTTCTTGCCGAGGCAAACTTTAGAAGAAGACAATTAAACGGTTACAAAGCTTCTTTCACCAAAAAGTTTAAAAAGGGGGAAATAACAGCAGAGCAGAAACAAATACAACATCAAAGAATAGATCGTTCAAGGAGAGCTCTGAATGATTACATACAACATTACACAAGGAAAGCAAAAACATTTACAGGTTCAGGGCTGAGAAGAAAAAAAGGTGGTTCTGTTCGTTTTTTCTCCAACCCCGCAGAACTTCTCCAGAAACTTGAGGTCATCATTGGCTCCATTCTTGCTGGGAACACAAATCTGGCAATCAGAAACACTGGAGTGGGCATTCTCGATCTTCTCCTGAAAGAGTCAGTGATTAACAGGTCCCAGCATGAAAAGCTGTTCAAAAACTATTTCAAAACATAAAATGGAAAGGGAAATTGTTTTATCATCTTACGCCGTTAAGAACAGACAAAACAAACCTGCAAATTTCACAACAAAATTTAATAAGCCAGTTATTCTTGATCAGAATGAACAATATGTTGTTGGGTTGAAACGAATCATCAATATGAGTTTTACGTGGTATAACATCAATCCTCAATATGAAAATCAACTGATCAGGTTTTCCTCTGATGGTGGGAAAACATTTTCCGATATTGCTTTCCCCGCTGGAGTTTGGGAGTATTCTGGGATAAATGATTTCATTCGGAAAGCAACAGTGGTGAAAGAATCTGGAAAAGAGGATGTTTTTCCAATCAATCTGGCTTTCAGCAATGAAACTTTCAGAGTGACAATAACACTGGCTGAAAATTATCAACTGGATTTCACCCAATCTAATTTCGGGGAGCTTGTGGGGTTTGATAAAAAGATTCTGAAAGAGAAAGTTAATATTGGCCTCAAAGTACCAAATTTGAGTCAAGATACTGATATGTTGAACGTTCATTGTGATTTGACAAATGATTCACTTGTGGATGGAGAAGAGACTGACATCATCTATTCCTTTTCCACATCTGTTCTGCAGGCATCATATAGTTTTGAGCGTGAACCCATAAAAATAGCATTCTGCCCCGTGAATAAAAACACGATCAGCTCCATTCGAATCTATATCACAGACGGGAAAAGAAGAATTGTTAACCTGAATGGGGCAGACACAGCATTCTCGTTGATATTAAAAAAAAAGATTATAAAATGAAAGCATATGAATTTTCTCGTTATTACCATCCCAAACTGGGGAAGTTTGTTTATAAACACAAAGGAACAGGTATCATTTTTGATTCCATCTTCAAGCCACTGAAAAAGATGGCAGGACCAGCCATGAAAGGAATTCTCAAGAAAGTTGCGAAACCATTTGCGAAAAAAGCATTGGACGCAGGAATTTCTCACGCTGGAGAAAAACTTGGCAAAGCAGCAGTTGAAAAATCAGGTGATTTGATTATGAAAAAACTGGGAAACATGAAGATTGGAAAACCATCTGCGAAACGAGGACGAAAACCACAATCACCCCCTGTTTCACCCCCTGTGAAACAACCACAGAGAGAAAGTGCAACTGACATCCTGAATAGACTGATCAGTGGCCAAGGAATTTAAAATAATCTATCAAAATGGCTTTTCGATCGAATGAATATCTCCAAAGAAATGAACTTGTAAGATTTCAGTTGGATGACGCAATCAGAGCCCCAGCAAATGGGCAAGCACAAGGAAAAAATGGTTATAAATTCACCATCAATGACAGATCGGCGTTTTATGACTGGCATAACGCTTATTTTGAAGTGCAATTTCAACTCCAGAAATTAGCAGATGGTGCTGGATATGCTGCTGCTGATAGGATAACAGTCATAAATGGCTCACATTCCCTGATAAAACACATGACCATCAGATCTGCAGGGAAGATTGTTTATGAACCTGATAATCTGCATAAGATTACTTTTGTTAAAAATCTGTTGGAATACTCAGATGATTTCAGCAGATCAGTCGCAAAAAACAGTTTCTGGTATTTGGATGTGAATGCGACAACTGTTAATACGAATACAGGATTTGAAGCGAGAAGAATCCAAACTCAAGCTCTTCGAGACAATGGAACTGGAGGAGCAAAAAATGTCAACACAATTATCCCCCTGAATCGTTTCTCCTTTTTCGAGGAACTGGACGACAGATTGTTAGTCCCAATGCAACTGCAATTCGAAATTCAACTTCAACAGGATTCTGAATTAATTCATATGGCAAATGGAACAGATCCTGGAAGAGTTGTTCTGAATCGATTTTTGCTTTGGGTGCCAAGATTGACTCCAAAAGATTCTCTTTATGACAAGTTTGTCAGTTCATTCCTGAAAGAATCACGCTGGAAATATCTGAGAGAGATTTATACCAAATCAGCTCCAACACAATCATCAGGGTACTTTCAAATAAATCCTTCCATTGATAATGTCAAGCATATTTTCATCTGGTTGAAAGGAGCAGCTCCACCCAATGATGATGTTGCAGAAGACTCACCATATCTGATGAATACTTTCAGACTGGATGCAAACTCAGCCTTGTCAACTTGTCGATTGGAATATGGCAATGGAACATTCTATCCTGAAACTGACTATGACACAGAATCGAAAGTGAGAATGTTCAATGACGTCATGGCTTATGCAATGAGAAAAAATGACTTCAACACTGGGACGCAGTTGAATTTGGCAAACTATCAATCACTCTATGGTCTCGTTTATTTCGACTTAACTTATCAAGCTGAAAAACCAACAAGAGATCCCAAACAGCTGATATTTCGATATACGCTGAGTGCTAATGCAGCAGCAACATTCAATGTTCATGCAGTGGTTCTCTATGAGGAAGAAGTGAAGATTGATAAAATCGGAAATGAATTAGTCATTGTCTAAAACATATGTTATCATTAAAAATGACAACATATCACCCATATAAAGTAAATTTGTCTGAAGGGCAAAAACAAAAGCTTGGAAGAGCATTCAGAACAAACACGCCTGTTACCCTGAGATTGGGTAGTAATCAAACAAGTGGAAATGATGAACTGATGCTGACAGCCAATCAAATTAAAAGAATCGCAAAAGCAAAATCTCTGGGAAAAGGAGTCGAGATTAAGATAACAAAAACACAAATCAGAAAAGTAATGAAACAAGGTGGAAGTCTATTTTCTGCTATTATACCTCTAGCCAAAACACTTGCACCAACCCTGGCTAAAACACTGGGATTATCAGCACTTGCTGGTTTGGCGAGTGAAGGAGCAAGTCAAGTAGTTAAAAAGATAAGCGGAAGCGGCGGTCAGATTGGTGGGTTTCTCATCCCCCAAGATAAAATTCAGAAACTGATTGACAATAAACATTTGTTGACAAATAAACAGAAACAGGATATTTTGATTGCCCTGCAATCAGGAGGACAAGTTGTGATGAGACCAACCACAAAACAATCTGGTGGAGCACTTGGCACTATTCTGGCAAGTATTGGAATCCCATTGGCTCTTGACATGGTGAAAAACCTATTTGGAAAAGGAGCTCCAAGAGTAGGCAGACCAAAAGGAAAAGGTGCCCCCAGAGTTGGACGCCCAAAAGGAAAAGGTGCCCCCAGACTGGGAACTCCTTGGGCAAGACCTCCTCCATTCATTGGAAGTTGGGAAAACCCTGTTGGAATGGGGGAAAAAAATCAAAAACGGGCAAAGGACTTCTGTTAGGATCGAAAAGTCCATTCAACAGTATTCCAATTCTCGGAACACTTCTATGAGGCCTCCTAAATTTGTAATTAAACCGCTGTCAAATATTGATCTGTTGAATTGGATTGAATATCTGGGGATTCCCAATTTCAAAGGAATATTTGCAAGAGATGAAGCTATGCCCAAAAAACACAGCCCATGCATCATCAATCTTGATTCGCTTAAAAATGCAGGAACTCATTGGGTTTGTTGCGTCCCATCGCATGATAAAAAGTTCTTATGGTATTTTGATAGTTTCGGCATGGGCTATCCTCTCGAATTCAAAAGTTCCAAACCTGTAATTTGGAACAGCAGTCAGTATCAAAACATAAACAGTGTTCTTTGCGGTTATTATTGCCTTTATTTCCTGCATCAATGGTCGCAGGAAAAAGATTTCTATGATATTCTCCAACCTTTCAGTTTGACTGACACAATGCAAAATGAGAAATTCATAAAAGATTATTTCAATTAAAAATGGAATCATATTGCGTCAAAGAAAAAAAAGTCACTGGTTGCGTTGAACCATCCGGATATATGACTGCAAAAAATGGGAGAAAGATGTTTTTCTGCCATTGCGCTTCATGCGGAATTAAAAAAACAAGATTCGTCTCGGGAAACTGAGTCTGCCCTCACAAGGTGGGGGCATTGGAGAATTAGCTTTGACTGGTTTTGCTCATGCAATTCCATGGTTGGGAAAGAAAACAGTTGAAATGGGGAGATATGGGGCAAGTGAATTGTTGCGAAACAAAAAGGCTCAGAAAAAAGCATTGGATTTTGCTTTGGATAAGATGAAACCATTTCTTGCCAAAACCTCTTCCGATATGATGGATCAACTGAGCACAGCAATTAGACCAAACAGAAAATATAAGACAGATCGAGCAGAATTGGATGGGGGAGGACTGGATGTGCATAACTTGATTGGAAAACTTCCCAGACCGAAAAAAGGATTCACTCTTCCCGGACATAACTTCACAGGTCCATATAACCCATTGGAAAAGCAAGTCAGATTTGACGATACTGGAAAGATTCTGGAAATCTGGCAACAACCAACTGGAAAAACAGATGCAGTGGCTATGCAACACGATGTGGATTATTCAATCTGCGCAAAACAAGCAGATCCATGCAAATGTAAAAACAAAGCAGACAGGAAAATGGTTGCCGCATTGGATGCTATTCCCTGGGCAGAAAGACAATGGGGACATGCTTTGGCAAGAAACACAATCAACGCAAAACAAAAACTTGGTTTGGGTGTCCCAAAAAACGGGAAACGATTTTGAGTGAAGGCTGGACTCAAAATCTGGCAAATGAACTTCACCAGCCAATAAGGAGAAGATTTCCAAAGAGAAGAGTTATTGCATATGGGATTGACAACATCTGGGCGGCTGATTTGGTCGAGATGGGGAAATTTTCAAAGTGGAACAAAGGAATAAGATATCTCCTGATGGTGATCGATGTCTTCTCAAAGTTCGGTTGGATTCGCCCCTTGAAAGACAAGCGAGGACAAACAGTTGCCGATGCTTTCCGATCCATATTCGGCATGAAGGCGCAGCCCCCGCGACAACCGAAAATGCTTTGGACAGACAAAGGAAGTGAATTTTTCAATGGAACTATGAAGGATCTCCTTGACTTGAATGGGATAAAATTGTATACCACAGAGAATGAAGAAAAGTCATCTGTGGTTGAACGTTGGAACAAGACGATGAAGGAGAAACTCTTCCGGATGTTTTCTGCTAACAATAATACAATATACTGGGACAAACTAAGCAGGTTAGTGAATCAATATAATAACACTTATCATTCAAGCATTAAGATGTCACCCGCAGAGGCGAGCAAACAGAAAAATGAGAGACAAGTGTTCGCTAATCTTTTCGAAAATCTAATTTATGCTAAACACAACCCAGCAAAATTCAAAGTTGACGACAAAGTCCGAATTTCAAAATACAAACGAAAGATATTCGGCAAAGGTTTCACCCCGAACTGGACAGAGGAGATATTTGTCGTCGACGAGGTTTTGAACACAAATCCTGTAACGTATAGGTTAGTCGATCTGTTGGGAGAAAAAATAACTGGATCATTTTACGAGGCGGAACTCCAAAGGACAACACAAACCGTGTTTCGCATTGAAAAGGTTATTCGCCGCGACCAGAAGAAAAAGAAAGCCTTGGTTAAATGGAAAGGATATCCCGATAAATTCAATTCCTGGGTTCCGCTGAGTGATGTGGAAAAGCTATCTTAGAAAATATGAATGTTTTACATTCATATTTATGAAATAACACTTCTTTCCTTCAATTCCCAGTGGATTTCCCAGAGGAGACAACTTTGTTTTTGGAGTTCATTTTTAAGAATCTTGTGTTCCTCTTGGAGATTGATGAATGATTCAAAGAGGAGTTCAATTGTGTCTTCCTCTTCTTCATTTTGCTCTGCTTCCTCCATCTCCGAATCAGAGACAATAAATTCCTCGTCAGATGTTGTTGGGGTTTCATTTTCGCTCCTTTCTTCCTCCTCTGAGCAAGTGGAACAATTTTCATGGTCACTGGCTTCCATTTTCTTTCCAATTTAATTTTTTGAAGATTGTTTGGATTATTTTTTCCTGTTCTGCCCTTCTTGATGGAAGAATAAGCAGTTTGAAATCATCTTCATTTGGGTTGAAACCATTCTTTTTCAGAAGGGAGAAAAGAACTTGATTGAAATTGAGAAACTTTTTTCTGTTTGGATGAAGATCATCATATTCAAGTAAAAAATATTTAAAATCATCAATGAGGAATTTTTCAAGATGCTCATAATCATTCCCGTCGTGATTTGTTATGTGATTGAAAATTTCATGATCGTTGCCATTGACTTTTTTCCATTTGGAAGCTTTGACAAACTCCCTGACTTTTTTTCTTGTGATTTCATGGAGGGGAATTTGGGAGAGAATTTCTTTTTGATAAAATTCGAGATCTTTGAGTGGAATTTGATTCTTCCCCTGATTTTTGCGGATGACATCTTTAAAATGTTCAAGTCTGAGATTTTTGTGAGAATGCCATGTTGTTGTATATGTTTCTTGAATAATTTCAGGAGTGTCATCTATTTCCTCATCTTCATCTTCGGAATCAGACATTTTCTTTTCCGGAGAAAATATTTGTCAACCAAATATTTTCTGAGGATATTTGTCAACTAAATATCTGGTTGACAGAAAAAAAGTTTGGAGAAAAACCATTTTGAAATTCAAAAACAAAAACTGAAAAAACAAAATCCATTTTGAAATGGTTTTTCTCCAGATTTTTATTTTGTCAACCTGGAGAAGATTTCCCCAGTTTTTTTGACACATAGTAGTTGAATAAAGGCGGGTACCGGTGGATCCGAAGGGCCCCTTAGTGTGCACGTCTTCAAAGTTATATGAACTTAATGGAATAGTTGGGTTATGTTTTTGATTAGGCAGAATATGAAGTGGTCGTTTTTCAATCAATTATAATATGTTTCTGACGAATTTAAACAGTAGGTAGCAGTCGGAAAATGTGGGAGATTTTGGGAGAAAATGAGAAATGAAATTCTGACATATTTTTTGACTTCTGAACGATTCGAACATAATGATAGTAATCGAGACATACTATTTTCTATTGTGTATAAGTTGGGGTAAGTTATTTTACGCTTAAAACTAACGGGCCCGAGGATGCACCGGTACCCGCCTTTATTCAACTACTCCTGTAGTTATCTCTGTCGGCCCTTTGATCGGATGGGGAGGATTCGCCTACACCCCAGAAGTATTTGCATGCGAGCAGAAATGGGACAGCCAAACAACTATTATATTCTTGATCGCCTCATTTGTCGTGCCACTTGCAGAAATTTTAAACTACAAAGTGCTCAAAGTTGTCCATCAACTTCAAAATGGTGCAAAAATCATTCCACTCCAACTAATTACAAAGGATAAGACCCAGGATTCGTACCAAGAACAGCAGCAATGTCATGGAAATGAACGAGATGCAAAACGCAAGCAAAAACACAACCAAGAACAAGATAACAATGGTGAAGGTCAGAATCAAATGAAAATACACAATGTGACTAAGTATGCCGTCAACTTGAAACTGAGTAACAGCAGTGAAATACAAAGACAAACAAATTCACCCTACCAAGAAGAGCCGAATCAAATCGATGAAACCAGTTTTAAAACTGACGAAGTAGTTTTGCAGGTAAAGAAAAGAAATGTAATTCTACCCAAAAGTGGATCGAGTGCACCGTCAATTGAATGCAATAAGAGGATTGGGGACAAGAAAAACTATCAAAAGGAATGCAGTTTACAAGCGCAACAATGCCTTGATAAGATGAAAACTAACAGCAGGCCTGAAGTTCACAAATGTTGTGCTGAATCTGAAGACTTCACCAGCCTGTCACAAATTACCAGATTGCCTAACCATGCAGAGAAAGAAAGAAAACCACTTGGCAAGACCCAGACGAGACTTTCTAAGCTGCTTAGAGAGGGCAAGTCTGCCAGAGATGCTATGATCATAACTGGATGTTTTGTGCTCTGTTACCTCCCCACATGGATAATGGGGTGCTTCCGTGCTTTTGGAGGAGCACCTTCTCCAAAAGAAATTTTATCAACTCACTGTTTTTACGCTTCAACAATGGTTTGGAATCCAATTATTTACTCCATTCGAAAGAGGGAGTTTAGGAGAGCAATTAAAAATCTATTAAAATTGTAAAACATTAAAGCCAAAGTCAGTAAAAGAGTTTTAATGCACGAATATGGTCAATATAACCGCAACATTGGTCTAGACTAGACTTGTTGTTTATATTTGCACTCACCAATTTTCGTGGCATATAAGTAATCTTTTTAGTCCCAAAAAAGGACAAAGAGCCACCCATGCAAAATCACGACGATGAAGCTCATATAAACAGGACCTAATGAAAGAACTCAACAGTAGCCTGCTGTATCAAAGTTTTCATCCAAACCAAAAGTTACTACCATTGTGCACCATAAGAAGCCGACTACAACAGTAAAGTACTGCTCGATATATAAGCTTTCATCATGTTTGAATCATCAAGCACGTTTAAAAGGATTTCATTCAAAGACGCAAAAGTTATAACTTCCCTAATGTACAGCACAATAAATACTACTACAGGAATTTACTGCTCAATAACATTTTATTAAGGATTTCATCAAAAACCTCAAAGGTTAGACCACGTTGTAAACAGTAAGGTACTGCTCAGTAGCTTTCATGTGAATCGTCGCACTTTAGGATTTCATTCACAAACTAAAAGTTAGATTCACCTTGTACAGCATAATAAACAGTACCACAGTAAAGTACTGCTCAATAGCTTTCATTTGAATGGTTACACCTTAGTTTAAAACAGCACAAGTCGTAAACCGTAAAATATTGTGAATTATAATATTACGTTGTATCAGCTGTGCAGTAGTCCTTGGACTTCTTTTTACACTTTACGATTTCATTCACAGACTCAAAACTTGAACCACCTTGTACAGCATTGTTAACAGTACCACACAGGAAAGAACTGCTTATCATATGACAAAAAGTTTCTAGTTTTTAGATATTGTGCTTTCCATATACCATAGTTTATCGTAATAATTTTGGTTTTTTTCATGCCATCGCAATCGCTCCTCTCGGAATTTAGGCTCATGTTTCTCGTTTATCCCCGCAATGTTAAACGCGATTTACAAAATTGTTTACACTCTTATAAACTTCAAACTAAGTACAATATTTCGTGCAAGTTTCATACTAATTCAATTAAGGAAAGTCAGTTAAACGGTCGCTCAAAAATGTTCAGAGGTGCGGCTGCATGGAAACTGGAGGGAAACGCCTTAAAATAAATGTTGGGAAAATTGTAAATTATATGGCGACGATATAAAATTGAACATGTTTTTATGTCAGCTCGTTTTGCATTCGTTTTAGGAGCTGTCAAACAGAGGATGTGATAAATGAATTGGCAAAACATCAGCTGTCACAAAGAGTGACGATTACGCTGAAACCGCGGCCTTAATTTTATGGCGTTGCCGCAAAAAATAAGAACTATTCAGACTTTTATTCGGCGGTTTCCTTAGCCCAAGGTGTTTGATTCTTTCAAAGATAATATGCTCGATTAATCGTGTTAATTTAACTTTCTTTCAGTTTAGAAAAACATTGTGTCTCAAAAGCTATAGGATTCAACTCGCATACAACTGTTTCGACATGATGGTTGTCATATCGAAGCGTGGAAGCCGATACGCGCGATAAGAACGAAAGGAAAGTTTGGCTCCAAAGACAAACAAAACTAGTTCTGATTATTTCCATGTTCATAGCATCTCTCAGGCGCTCAAATATTGGGGAGGGCGCGAAGGAAAATTTCGATGCGATAGAAAAATAAATGGAGAGGAGACTGCAGACTCCCCCTTTGCCCAGTCTCCCCCTTTTTCCCGCTTGGCGCGCCGGTTTTTGGCCTGTCACCGGCCCCACAATCTCAACGGTAGAGTCTAGATTCCATAGCTCAGAAGGAGGTCGGACACCTTATTGAAACTTATATAACGGAGTAACTGGTTAGCTTTCAGTTGACCTAAACAACCCGAGAAGTTAGGTGGTACTCTGGTGCGGCAGGCTATGTAAGTCGAAGCTTAGCTGAAGTCACAGGTTCAATCCTGAGTGGGGATTTTAGATTTTCTTTTTTACACTTTAAAATTTATTGAAAATAAAATTCTAAGTGTCGACATTACGTTATATAATTCTCAATAAGTGTCCGACCTCCTTCGGAGCTATAGAAGGTAGACTCTACCAATCTCAACGCATTGTATTCTCATTGTAAACTCATTTACATACGTTACGTCAATACTGCTTTAATATCTTGAATACAATCCAAATATAATAAGCTGATCTCAATTGGAAGCCAGTGAAGTCAGTTGATTATTAATTCAGTCCTGAAAACGTAAAACGAAATTCAAAGTACGGGTTTGGATTTTGTGTTTGCTTGTCAGCACAATGAGAAAAAGCATTCGATTTTAAAAGTTGAACATTTGTTTTCCCTTTTCTTAGAAATTGGAAACAGGAAACCAAAGCAGCAAATAAAGAGAAACCGTAGAAGTTTTATCGTACAGTTTGCTTCGTGATCATCAACTGACCAACATTGAACATTATAAAAGTCGACAAAAAGGTGAATAATTTTCCTGATCGCTCATTTTGATTTCATTGCCTGTTTGAACTCATTTATTCACTCTTTTAGATGAACAGTCTCTATCAAGTAGCGCTCAGTTCACAAACCATTTATGGAGGCATTCAATTCCTTTTGTTTTCTATCTCTCTGCGGGTGCAGTAATAGACACCTCCCCTCTCCCACCCCCGTCCTCCGATTTTTTGCTCTCGCCCCAATTTTTGCGCGGCCAGAATGCGGAAAAATTCGTTCGTACGGGAACGCTTGCTACGCAGGCTAGTGCAGTAATTGGTGCCCTGATCTACAACACTACCATGCCAACGATAGATTGACATCCAACTGTTCTCTCAAGCCCAATGATTTTACCAAACAGCTCTGCTATAACATGTACACTTCTACTCGTGAGCCCGTGGTTTATACCTCGGTTGGGAATGTTGCTGCTATTAATTTCTCATGGCGTTTTATGTGTTTCCTGGATTTGCTTTATACTTTACGGTGCAGTGACATTACGACAGATAAAAAGAGGGCAAGTTGAACAAAACCAAAGACGACGTCAGTTGAGGAAGTTTATCTGTGTGTACTTTATTCATGTCTTCTTTCGACTTGTATTCCTCAGTGTCATGATTGGGCTCTTTTGCAGTTATCAAACCCTCGGTCTGCCTACGTAAAATACAGTGCAAAAGTGCCACTCTCCCCGCACCATTCAAACAAACACAACATCAATTCCATTTAGCCAAACACAAATTGGGATACAATGCAATGATCTTCATTACAAGGAAAAGTCAAATCTTAACATTGCTATTATTGTTATTGAAGCTTCTGTTTTAATAAAAGTGAAATCTGCAAAGGACCGCAAATGATAATGCTGCTAACTGCGGGAAAACGTAGGATCTGCGAGAGACCTAACCAGCCAAAAAATGAACAAACATACAATATATAAACTGCAGGGCTGATCTGACTACGTAAAAAAATAGACTTTGCATGCGAAACAAGGGAAGAGAAGATTTTGTTATCTTCTCTCAAGGGTGACCCTGTTACCGAGTTACCTCCCCAAAATACCCAAACATCACCCCAAAATTTACAAAACACCCCATAACATAGATTCATGTTTTAAGAGGGAGGTTTTTGGATTGCTTGAAACGTGAACGAGATGGCGGAAAAATGACATTTAAGGAGAGCCAGTCGCAAAGCGTAGCATTGCAAAACCAAAGCAATCGCAAAATTACTTCAAATTAAACTCACTTGAAAACCACTTTGTGGAATATGATAAATGTGTCCAATTTCTTAGAGATTTACCGAACACAGTACGCATGTAATCTTATGGAGTATGCACGGATGCCTCCGTTATACCCACACTTCATTGCGGTATATCGTATTGTCGCGTACCGCTTTTATCGCTGATTTCACAAAGTGGTTTTAGGGTGGGTTTTGCTAGCTGTCCCTTTTCAGTCAATCGAGCGGGCAAGCTAATCACAAAAACAAGCTCGGTGGGATGGAGCGAGCGGAAACTTCCCCAGAGCCCCCTCAGTTCGCATTACTTTTCGGTAGCTCGCTGCTCGGATTGCCGATCGTGTATTTGCTCGCTCGCTCAACTATCCAGAGAGAGACTGCTAGCAGTCTACCGAGCCCTCGGTTCGCATTTCTTTCACTTGCTCGCCGCTCGGATTGCCGATCGCGTATTTGCTCTCCCGCTCGACTATCCAGAGAGGGACTGCTAGCAGTCTAGTAATTTCGCAACTGCTTTGGTTTTGCAATGCTACGCTTTGTGATTGGCTAATAACTCGCGTCACTTTCTCGACCAATCAGAAATAAAAGCAAAACCACAGACTGAAACCAATCGTGACTTACTCGCACGCGTTTTTCCCGCGCTTAACAGTTCCACGTTTTAATGGTTATATAATGAAAAATTCCATCTCACACAGAGGCTCTGTTTTATGGAACGCTTTAATGCCTTATTTTAACGACGTAAACAGCAAACATGCTTATTTGAAGAAAGTGAAAAATTCTAGGACAATGAAAAATTTTGATTTTAATATTGAATCCCTTCAGACCATGAAACACATTGGGGATGATTTTTATGTATTTATTATGTATGTATATTATTATTAAGTATTTTTAGTATATGTAAATTACCTTTTTATTATAATATTTAAGTTTTGTAACACGACCGCACCACAAGCGTGAGCTTTAACTTTTATCGTGTTTAAATAAAAGATATTGTATTGAATTGAATTGTGTTGTGTTGTGTTGAGTTGAGTTGAGTTGTGTTGTGTTGAGTTGAGTTGAGTTGAGTTGAGTTGAGTTGTGTTGAGTTGAGTTGAGTTGAGTTGAGTTGAGTTGAGTTGTAATGTATTGCTACATGTGTTTGCTTCGAGTTCTGAGTTTGTCATTGGCCAGAGTGGCCCTAAAAGATTGTGAAGAAGCTACCGGTTATGCTTTGCGCTTTCCCGCGCTTGGGAAAATAAGAAGATCTGGGCACGAGATTATATTAGATTTAGTCTCAAAGCGCAGAGAAAAGACGCAAAAAATGATAACCGACTTGCCGTAACGAAAACCAAGGGAACAAAAATACCTCAGTTTTTCTTAGTCCTAAACACGGTTGTCTGTTCCAAGAGGTAAATATTGTGGGACTGGGGAGCAAACGAGCCCGAATATTGTAGTATTGAAACGGTGTTTCAATCCCGGAGGTACGCCCATATGAAAGGGGCGGGGATGCTCGTCGTCTCGCCTAGGGGTGAAAATTTCGAATTTTTTTTCCACTCGTAGGGTGTTCTGGGCAAAACGCCATTATATTTAGCCGTCAAGGTCTCGTTTAGGGTTGCACGCGAAGAAATATAAATATAATATATTTGTCTGTGTTTTAAAATGGTCTCTTTTAGGGGTAAAAAAAAAGCTTGAGCCACGCCCTGATTGGTCTCCTTAGGGGTTTAATTCAAAATTTCCGACGAGCATCCCCCCCCCCCCTTTCATATGGGAGTCCCCCCGGGGGTTTCAATCAATCAATCAATCAATCAATCCTTTGTTTAACGTGGTCAGTACGCTTAGCCTTAAGAGCTACGTTTCCAGGTACGCCACGAAAGATAAAGATAAAAGATACGAAATAAAAGTTCATTAGAAATGTATAAATTTAAGTTAAGCTGTAATTAAAAATAATAACGTAAAAATGATTCAGTACTAAAATATACGTAAAACAGTCATGGACCTTTTTTAGTATTGTCTTTTTGGATTGTCGACTAATACCTATTTGAGTGTAACCTGATTCTCAGATGGTGATCAAGGGTCGCTCGCTCACTCGACTTTGAACCGTGCGGAGAATCAGGCCCGGCTCGTTTATTGTCGAAAACCGATGGACTTTGGTTGGCTTGTGATTAAAAGGATGCTGCGCTGTGTCTGAAACAATCGAACTCTGACCTTAACAACTTATTTGTTCACGGTGCCGAAAAAGAAGGGTCGTTTGAGGATGATTACAGAGTTACCGCAGTTAGCCAATGTTATAACCAATGTTGTGTGGAAGCTCTCTGAGTTGCATTACATTGGTTGCATTACATAGGTCAGTCATGTGAGAGTTGTGACACGCGTCACTGAAACTTACAATACAATTAAGCCTCGTTAATGTCTATTTAACCATTTATTTGGTCTTTTAATAACTTCATTCTTCAATTTTTGGAAAAAATTGTGAGTTAAACTACTGTAAGAATCAACTGTTTTCCGTGAAATCCCTAGTTAGTAATCGCTGCCGAAAATAGTAACCTACACGCGTGTGGTTTGTTATATTAAAATCATTCCAGACAAAGTTCATTTTAGATAAACTATTTATGGTAGGCACGTATATGTGAGTGAACGTTTTGGACTGGGAATAAACATTTCCAGATGACAAGGCATCACGAGGTTTTTACAAGATATTTTCACGAGGTTTTTACAAGATATTGCCATGTATCACACGGTTCTAAAGGCCGACATTTCAACGTATCACAAGGTTTTACAAGATATCAAAGATCATCAGGACACAGAATAAATTGAACCTTCAAGAACGGGAATCAGTGCAGTTGTTCAGCAAAGCTTAAAATTTGCAAAATGAACATGAAACAAGGAACGATGATCTGGCTTGTCCTTCTGGCGTTTTATAGCACTCTGGTGGTTGGACGCAATATAAAGTTTGAGAAGTGCAACGATGTGGCCGGCTACGCAACTATATCATCTGTGAATGTAACTCCCTGTGATGAAAAACCCTGCGTATTCATTGAAGGAACCACAGTGAACGCTACCATTACCTTTACTCCCACTAAACCTGTGAAAAGTGGAACACTAGAGATTCTGGGGATTCTTGGACCAGTCAAGATAAAATTACCATTGGATGAGCCAGAAATTTGTAAAGGACACAATATTGTGTGCCCGTTAAAAGAAGGAGTGGAGTACAAGTTTTTCCTCTCCTTAGTTGTGAAGAATTATTTTCCTCCCCTTTCGCTGACAATACAGGCTGATGTGAAGTACGAAGACAAGTACGTTTTGTGTATCAAATTCAAGGCCAAAATCCAACAAAAAAACAACTGGTTAGGACAAGCGTGAAAATAACGAACTGAATGAATTCGAAATTTACGCTTGATTTCTGCTGATCTTCTGATTAAAGCTTGCTGCCCTTTATAAGTATGTTGCTGTTGTGTGTGGAACTTTTAAGAAAACACTCCTGTTATAATTTTCATTTTAATAGATACATTCCGTTCTATTTTTGTTGGAAACTTGCCCTGGAACTTTAAATAACTTAGAATACGTTTGGTTGATACCGCGGCTAAGGCCAAATGACTGACTTTGAATGATTGAGATATCTCTAGCGAATCTCTTTCCGGCTGCCTGTTGATAAATGGATTGTATCATTGTTACAGCCTTCATGGTTACACTTAATACATATAGACAACTTTTATTTTTATACTTTTTTATTGATTGTTTACAACTTACAGCAAAGTGTCTGCGTTGCGCAAATGCGACAAAAACAATAACTGTTATTGCTGCTTGGTAGCCCAATGAATCAACCCGAGAATTATCTGAAGTCAACTATGTGAAATAAAGTAAATTAAAAGAGTTGTTGAAGTTTCCGTAGTATTGCTTATCAAACGTTACATATTCAATAAGAAGGGCATTTCTTATACGGTTCAATTCATATTAAATGGAATTCTTCAGGAGCAAGAAGGAAAAGCTAGTCCTCAACAGGGGGGAGGGGGTGGTTTGGATTTTAAATGTCATAGCTGAAATATTGTTTTGTCTCTTCAGTGACAAGCAGACCATAAAAGGGGCTAAATAAATCTTAAAATAAGGCGATTTCAGTCTCGGATTAAGATGATGCTTATCTGTCACCATTTTTAGTGTTATTTTAAAAAGCTAAAAGACATTTATATCAGTGCAAACGCAAAAATAATGATCCAGTTTTGTTTAAAATTGCTTTACGGGTATAATAACTATAAACAAGTGTCTCTGACTACAGATGGCTAGGATGGAAAGGGATCGCAACTTGAAAAAATTCGCCAAATTTTTTTAAGTTTGTTCAATGTGTTTTGGACAATTTGCTAAAAACTGAATATGGTTTATTCCTTGAAGAGTTGACTTGATATCTTGTTCTTGGTGTTCTAAGAGCGTTTTGTGTTTGATCGAAGTTAGATGCTCAGTTTTGATTCTAGCACAGTCTGAGGCAAAAACATAAAAACCGCCATGACAGAGCCCTTTAAAAAGGCTCAACTCGGTTTCTTTCAGTTTTTGCCTTGGGCTGTATGTTTTGAAATCAAAATTTCGCAAACAAGACATGCTTCAATTGCTTTCATACTTCACCAAGTTTATGAAATTTTGTAAAATACAAAAAAGAAGTTTATAAAATGTGATCAAAGTTTTATGTGTCACTGGTTTCCAAGCAACAGTGGTTACTATAGCAATGCCAGCATATTGCCCTTTGTTTTAAACAATGTCGTTTTTCTCAAAATCTAGTCAGACGCTTCATAATGAAACTTTCAAATTTTGTAGTACTCACATATCACTAGCTGCAGACGAAGTTTCATGAAAATTCATCAGATATCAAGAGAACTCGTCTTGTGTAAAAAAAAAGTTAGTTGACGCTACTATCTTTTAATTTTTTTCAAAATGATGAGCTTTCTTTCGTTGAAAACTAACCAAAACTATTGCGCCTGATCAACGTTATGTTGGAAAATGGCGCCGTCAAATCTGCAGTTCACAGTTTTTAAACGCTTAGAACTTTTTTGGTAAACTTTCAAAACGTTTGGAAAATTGACAGTGTATTGGCAATATATTAAACTTTAAACAGTGAAAATGACAACCTTAACTTTTATGTACTTTGCTTAACTTTTGCAAATTTCTATCGTTTGACCGTGGTTAAGGGCCGGGACAAACGTCGAACTTTTCATGAGTCGAACTAAATTGCAGTTTGGGTCGACCCAAATTAATTATTTTCGTCTGTTGGGTCAAACGTCGAACTTAATTCAGACGAACCAAATTCAACACTTTCTATCATTCTATCCGTCTGCTCCAGACGGATAGAACGTGTTGGTCGATCCAAACGTCGAACTTCTCATGAACTTAATTCGCTGAATTTAGTTCGACTCATGAAAAGGTCGACGTTTGTCCCGGGCCTAAGACTCCCACGCCCTTGTTCGCATCTTTTGACTCGCCTCACTCTGCAGTTTTTAAAATGCAGCGCTCGTTCGCCCCCCAAATTCACCTGCTTTTCAGGCTATTCTCATCCTTGTACTGAGGGGACTCTGGTTAATTTTCCTCGCTCCATAAAAACCAACATTTCCAAATTCCAATTCGATCCGAAAACAGTGCAAGTAAGTGGATTCCACTGAAATTCCCATTTATATATTTATTTTTATTCGCGTTCGAAGAACGCAATCCTAATTTCGTGTTGGTTGTCCTGTGGTTTATGTGCAGTAAAATTTTAGATTTTTGGGTGGCCGGTCTTCCAAATGGTCTTAAACATTTTCCACTGGAGTAGTTTTGTGTTGCTTAACCTGATTATTTCTGTCTCGACCACCGACATAAAGATGTTTGCAAAAGCAAATGCTATTTTTGTACCCATTGCGGTTCCGTGTATTTCGAGATAGTTTCTCCCGTTAAATTCAATTCTCTTGGAGGATGAGTCTTAGGATTTCTTTGAGGGAGTGGGTCAGGATGGGGCACAGTGTTGTCTCACAAGTGATGGAAGCTGGGCAACCTAACTGTGTGTCATCTTCTGGTGGTAGACTGATTTTTACTGACAGCCAGCAGGTAAAAGTGTTTAAACCTGTTGAGGGATCGGCCGTGTCCGTCTTTGCTGGAACGGGGCATGTAGGTAATGAGGATGGAACTGCCGACTGCGCAAAGTTCATCCAGCTGCAGGAAATCTATGCAGAAGGCGATAATATCTATGTTACTGATGCGGCGACTGATTCTGTGAAAATAATTACTGGACTGTCTGGAACAGTTGAATTTCTTAAACAGCTTGGGCAATAGGCCATTTCCGAGTTGCCTTTAGCCTCTCTATCAAAGCGAGGCTAGGTGCGAAACCTTTCATATGAAAATGAGTTTTCATTCACATGCAAATAAAACTTCTTTGCATGTGAATGAAAACTCATTTCCATATGAAAGGTTTCGCACCTAGCCTCGCTTTGATAGAGAGGCTAAAGGCAACTCGGAAATGGCCTATTTTACGACTCATTTAGAATTCACACAAAAAGGGCTGATTCAGCCCACATTACTATCTCTGAGGTAAGGGCTAACGTTGGCATAGTTCATAGTCATTTTCATGAAACTGTGAGAAGACTAAAGGACACCGGTACCCATAATCTTGGAAACAAATCAACCAATGGCCCCGAGGGAACCATTTCAAGCCAAACTCAGGACTACTTGAAAATTCCGAAAGAAGGCATGGAAGCGCCTGATGATAATTTATACAGTTTCCTGGGTTCGATGTAGATCTTGCAACACTGATAACCACCATAGTTGAAACCTTGCATACAGTGTCACATTTTAGATTTGACACCTTTCAGTTAGCCTTTTGACTTATGCCATGGACTTTAGGTCTATCGTCAAAGAATCTCTGAAACGAGCCACCAAGTGGTCATCTAATTACTTCACCCATCCATCCTCTTACTACCAGTACCAAAGTGCTGCAAGACGAGACTTGCTGGGCTAGATTACATGAAACCCCTTCCTTCAGTGGAGATGCCTAAAGAGAGCCAACAGCTTATGAAAGACTGGGTAGAATGATTTAGACCCGGGGGGGGGGGGTACTCCCTATAATGGGCTATACGGGGATGCTCCGCCCGAAAGGGCTACCTTTTTGAGGCTGGAGGTATATGAAAGGGTAGGGATTTCACGAGTTGAAGTATATGAAAGGGTAGGGATTTCACGAAGTATAGGAAAACCGTAGGGAAAACACGAGTTGAAGTATAAAAATGTAGGGAAAACTGCCATTTAAGTATTATAAAAAGCGCCTTTCAAAATATAACAAACAGACGCACATAAACGCTATATGAAAGGGGTACCATTTTCAGTGAATGGTATATGAAAGGGGTACCATTTTCAATGAAAGGTATATGAAAGGGGTACCTTATCTGTCAAAAACGGTATATGAAAGGGTAAGGGTTTCGACCTCGGGGCGGAGCATCCCCGTACAAAAATTTGTTGAGTACCCCCCCCCCCCCCCCCCCCCCCGGGGATTTAGACCAGTACGTCAGCGCACCGTGAGGAATGAAACGACTAAAGATAAAGCTGGCACTCTTCCTTCAACTGTGTATGCTAAAAAGCGTGAGTACCAGTGCACTGACTTAGAAAAGACAGACCGCCATAGATCCTTGCAAGTGAGATCTCACGAATCGGACAAGGATGCTGTTCGGTCCCAAGGCACGAAAGCTGATGTTACTACGGACACCACTGACAAGGATCACAAGGGAGAAATCATGACGACAGACCAGGATCAAGTAGAAGAGTACGAAACAGACAGTGACTCGGATATTACAGACGTCGATGATTCTAGTCAGTGACGACGTCGAATTGGCTCTTCTTGGACTCCATACAACAACAGAACACTGACAAAAAGCTGCAATTCATCTAGACCTTTAAGACGCGTAAGTAATATACGCAATTCTTCACATAATTACTTTGTACGCTTACTGTGTTTAGGTCAGTCCCAGCAAGAAATTTACAGGGCTCTGGGAGAGTTTTGGGAGGCTTGAAGGTTTTTCTTTTTTTTTTTTTTTGATTTTATTTATTTAGTTATTTTAACTGCACAATTTTTACTGTATGGGCCAATAGGATTGTGATGATTTGATCCTTCTCCTCAGGGAAATGCACAATCGATTGCTCCGCGTTCTCGAACAGTACAACACACTTTGAAACTGCAGCTTGGATGGTGATGAACCCTTAGAGTCAAACGTGGGATATAGATTTGTAACACAGGAACAAAGTGTTGTAAGGTAGTTCGTACTGCTACATAATTGTCATCTAGTCGACGTCTCATATCTAGTATGTTGACATTCTCGCACTTGAAGGTGTCTGTCTGCTTGCTCCAAAAAAGAAGGCAATTCTTGAACTGTCTAGCCTCTCTCCGTCCGCCATTTCGGTCGTTGTGCGCATACTCTGTGGCGGTGTCAAGTGACCGACATCAACGCACTAGCATGCTCATAACGTATATTCGCATAACGTATAAATACGTCATACACCAAGTACTAGCCTCATGGTTCATAACGTAATTAATATGTTACGTTCATAACGGATATGCGCGGTAAGCAACATAAGGTATATTTTTACGCTACGTTCGTGCAATTCAAAACGTATATTTACGTCAAGAGCATACTGGTTCATAAAAAAGCAAGGCTGATAAACAGTACGGAAACGACTATATTTGTACAAAAATTATCCAATATTTCGAAAGGCACGGTCTTTCTTAGTCAGGGGTCAGCCTTGCTTTTTTATCAAATCGTTTCATTATTTTATAGCTCATTAGATCCTTTACCACAGGATCCGGTGCTTCTATTTCGTTACGGTGGTCCGTTGCAAATACAGTTACTTGTATACTGGTAAATAACGTATAATTATGCTTCCGGGCGGGTGGGGGGGGCGGGGGGGGAAGGTACTCCCGACAATTTAGGATAGGTATGTGCCGCCAAGGTTCTCAAATCCTGACCCTATTTAAGGGTAGAAAATCGAGATTTGATACCCTTTTTAAGGCCCAAAACCAAGGCGTGTGGTACAGTTTTAACAGACCATATCTTTTTTGTTTTGCGCGTTGGGGTGGATACTGCAATTTAGTGACCCTATCTAAGGAATATCTAAGGATCACAATACCAAAAATACCAAAAAGGATACCCTATTTAAGGACTGAGCACCTCAAAAACCCTAAACTATCGGGCGGCACATACCTATATAGCGTATATAAGGGAGAACCCCCCCCCTCCCCGGGTTATGCTTATATCGTGTTTAAAACGTACATTTATTGATGCGAAAATATAATTTAGGTCGGTATTCTTATCTTGATAGCAATAATTATGGTCTAATACGAATATTTGAGTTTTTCTTAACATTTACATATTAATCTTTTTGTCATAAATAGCATTCCATATAATACCGGCCCGCCATTTTGAACGCGGGGTAGGCCTTGGGCCTGGGGATGAGGTTTCGGCCCCACAATGCAATGTAAAGTCACGAGATGTCACGATGCTGTCACGCTAGTTAGTATAAAACCGCCGACTCCAGCACGAAGACCTCACAAGACGGAGAGTATAAGCGAGAACAACATGTCTTTAAACCCAGGAACAATAATCTTGTTTGGTCTAATGGCTTTTTATGGTGCTGTGACTGAAGGAAATCATGTAGAAGTCGAACAATGCAAAGACATAGAGACTCACGCAACTGATGTCGATGTAGATATAACACCTTGCCCGAGCCAACCATGCGTTTTTCACAAAGGAACAAATGTGAATTGCACTATCGTGTTTACTCCCACAGAAAGTGTCCAAAGTGGAACACTAGAGACGTTCGGCGTTATTGCAGGAGTAAAGGTTCCTTTTCCACTGCCCCAGCCGAAAGCATGTAATGGACACGGACTCGTGTGTCCGTTGAAAGCAGGGGTACCAGCCACATTGAAACTATCCTTAGCGATAAAGCCTGCCTATCCTGCCCTTAAGCTGATAGCACAGTTTGACATGAAAGACCAAGACAACAAAGATGTGTTTTGTTTCACTCTGGCGGTTGAAATTGAAAATTGAGTTGAGAAGGTGTAGGCTTGATCCGTCGATCGAAGCATTGCAGATAGTGCAGCTGATTTGAAAACTTGTTTTAAATGACTTTGTCGAACTTTGTACTTTGGATACGTGAAAACTCTTGTTACTGTGTTATAATTTTAATGTAACTCTTCATGCAATGTTATAGATTCACAGTGATTATCTTTGTGATGTTGTATGGCCAGTATAACCGGTGATCAGGCCCAATATTAGCAGCGCTCTTTATATGTCCGCTCACTAAAACAGTTTCGTTTACCAGGCCAGGATCGAAGGAAAATATAGCCTGTCCGTATATAGCTTAACTTGCAGGCCATTTGACAAGTCAGTCAAGAACCAGCTTGATATAAAGGAATGTGGTTGTTATCGTCTATTAAATTAATAAGCTAGTAAATTAAAGAAATTCACGTGTAACTGAGAGTTGTTTCAATTTCTATGCTGAAATGTAAAACATTTGTTTCCGCGCCACTGCCCCACCCCACCCCCGAAAAAAAAAAGCGGATGGCGATTGGTCTTCAATACGTCATCTGTGAAGGAAAATAGTGGTGTGATTCAATCGCGTGATCGCAAATGATCTCGTGAGGTCAGAGTCCAGTTATTTGTGATGTTCTGAGTTAAAAATCAAAATGACCCCCGTTGGAATTATCGCGGTACCTTTTAGGGTGCTATTAATCCCAGAATATGACATGTGTCTTTTACGAATTGGTACCTCTTTGGGGTAAAAATTCATTTGAGCCACGCCCATCAAACAACATTCTGGTACCTTTTAGGATGCTTTCCGAAAATTTCCGACGACCACCCCGTCATTTTTATATGGGAGTCCCCCCCACCCCCCGGGAGAAAACTCTCTTGCCGGGTTAGTGTTGAAATCAACAGTAAGCCCATAATACCTGGATCAACATATTTTTGTGTTGATACTCTAGCACCCTAAGAGGTACCAATGTACAAATTTTGACCACTAAAAGGGACGACGAACACCCCCGTCATTTTTATATGGGATTCCCCCCCCCCCCCCCCCCCCCCCCGGAGTTTTCCCGGCTACACAGGCTAAAACGATGAATGTTTTAGGTTGAAAAGCTCCGGCGGTTAAGAGGAGCAAGCGGCTCTGGAGACGAGAATGTAGCGGAGGTTTGATGAAATTTCTCTATCGCTGGCACCCCTTTTCTGCTTCCGTTTTAATCCCCTTCCCCTAACTCGCGCGTCCTCTGTCCTCTCCCGAAGGGAATTATGTGGCACAATACGCTCCCAAAATACCCTGCGCATCGTGTAACAAAACATGGAGGATGAAGATGTGGAGGAACGCACAGATGAAGATGTTCTTCTGTCGGAGTTTAACCTCAAATTGCAAGGCTTAGCAGTTGGATCCAATGTCAAAAACAGATGGATAGCTCTTGGATATCTCCAGTGTTGTAAGTTTCGCCAACATTATCACCAGTTCCACAAAACAAACTTTTACAGTTTGGCACGTCTCTAATTACTTTATCATCAATAGTTTATAAGCTTTTAGTTGGGCTACGTTTACACTAGAGCAAAAGTCGCCGTTAATGTCACCGGATTCGTCACATACAGAGTATTCGGATTTGCAAAGTGTTTGCAAATACACGGTATTTGGATTCCTAAATAGTTTATACTGCACTACTACTAGTAGTACTACTGTATATGAATTCGAAGATATGACATGTGGTTGCTGGTGGTTGGAGCGTTGCAAGGCAATCGTTGTCCACCAAAATATGAAAAAAAAGTTTATTTTTGGAGCAAACCACAATATAAAACCTTTCCTTGGGGCTACTTTGCCCGGTTTTCTCTGCAAGGTGAAAACAAAGAGTTGGAATACAAATAAATAAGGCATTGTCAGATGTTTATTCAACAAAATATATAATAAGTTATCCAATATATCCAGTCGGGAGGACAAGATGGCGGAGGTTACACAAAATTTTCATGCTCTGCAGCATTTCCTACGTAAACTCGCCACATAGTCCTATAAAAAAAATTTAAAAAAATATATTTATCATAGTACTTCAAGAACTGCTACAGCTGTATTTACAGGGATTCTGACAGGGTGCGCGGGTGCGGGACCGCACAATTCGGTCAAACCCGCACAATTCCTAAAAATCCGCACAATACTGAAATATTTGCTTGAAATTTTAATTAAATCAGGTATTTCTATTGATTACCAAGATTTCGAGAAACGTTTTAGGCTATTTTCAGCCCATTTTCCTTCCAAACAATCGAGAAATCCCTCGCTTTCCTCGAACAGCTCGAGCGGATCGATATAAAAACAACAAGCTACAGGCGTTCTCTTCGCCGTCCTAGGAACTAGTCTCAGTTTTACTTCTTTCCGACTTCCAACGGAATTTTTCGCGTAGCTTTTTAGTTGTCGTTTTTCTTAGCAGCCTGTTGATATTTTTTCGAGTGCTTTCGCTTCCTCTTTCAGTTTAATATGTCGGGGACCGAAGAAGAAACACCGAAGAAATGTACTCGGTCGCGCCGAAATGAATATCGTCACTCTGTCTGAATTATTTTCGCAAAGAATTGATCAAGTTTGCGAATCGACAAACAAACTATTAAATCGCTGGAACTTCGGATTGATAGGAGAAAATTATTAAGTTCTGATCAAAATACTGGATTTTATTTTTTCAATCAAGTGAAAGACGTTTTTATTCGGGAAAATGCAAAACAAACATGCTATCAAATTACATTTAGCACGCAAATTTGCATACATCTCGAGGTTGTGTTTTTGCGGCAAACTTTCGAAGAAATTGTGTGAACCTTTAATGGAAATTATTCACACTACATAAAATGTACGGATTTTTCAGAAAGGAACTCGCTCAGATCAGAAACATTTATTTAGAGGTGGTATTTCGGTTTTACCCAATCGAGTTCATCGTGTCACGCAATGTGATTTTGTTGAGACAAAAAGACTTTGGTGAAGAAAAACAGCCGCAAATTGGCGATTGCTGGGTACATTTTAAGCCCCAAAGTAAAACATCCATTTGTATTTTTCATTTATGCAGAATTTCCTCCCTGTCATATTTTTCTGGACTGGCTAGAACACTGGTGATTGAATAATTGGTTGGTCACAGGATTGCGCAATCCCGCACAATTTCCCGCACAATCAAAGTTATTTCCCGCACAATTTGCCCCAAAACTCCCGCACAATTTTGGATTTTTTCCCGCACCCTGTCAGAATCCCTGTATTTCAGAGTCAACAGGGAAAATCTAACATCAAAAAATTTTACTTGAGCAACAAGCTGGCATCTCCTATGATGTTGAATAGTTCACTGGTTCGTTGTCACTCACCACAACAATCTCGACAAGCCAAGAACACTGTACTGCCAGGACTTAAAGCCACAATGGTCCTCAAAGTTTTCTGTTACTACTCAATTGCTACTTTAATTGTTCTACTATCAGGGGATGTTGCTCAAAATCCTGGCTGGTGCACCCCAAACCTCCAGAAACCTGGTTCGAAAATCGCCCATTTAAACATACATAGCCTACCGAAACATCTTGATGAACTCAAAATTCTTCTGCAGGAAAACTCATTTGATGTTCTATGCCTAAACGAAACATGGCTCAACAGCTCTTGGCTTGATGCATAACTATTTATTGACAGCTATAATATCTTTCGACAATACCGGGAAAACGACCAAAGAGGATGTGGTGTTGCAATCTACATAAAATCTAATTTCATTGTACGACACCGCTCAGATGTACCTTTCTCTGAGCTTGAATCAATATGGCTTGAAATTTTATTCCCTAACAAGACCAAAGTACTCACCACATTTCAACGATTTGTTACTGTCCACCAAAAATGGATGGGAAGGAGTTCAACCCCAAACTTGAAAGGTCACTCGACTATGCGTGCAGAGAACTACGATATATCAACAAAGAAATTATCCTGTGATGCTAAAGAACTTATTAAAGTGTTCAACATCTACCAATTCTCACAACTTATTAAAGATCCAACCAGAATCACTGAACAGTCATCAACTTTAATTGATTTATTAGAGCAGTTTTCAATTGAGTGTCGAAAGTAATTACACAATTGCTTTGGTTTTGCATTGCTACGCTTTGTGATTGGCTAAAAAATCTCGCGCCACTTTCTCAACCAATCAGAAGTAAAACCAAAACCAATCGTGACTTGCTCGCACGCGTTTTCCCGCGCTTGGCGCCGCCGACATGTAATTGCTTCGAGCTGTGATTGGTTCATTGGATTATTTACGACTGCTGTGATTGGTCAGAGTAATTACTTTGGTTTTGGTTTTACGACACTCAATTGAAAACTGCTCTATTATATAATTAACTTTTACCACTGACAGTGGAAAAGTCATCAACTCTGGAGTCTAAAACTGTGCTTTTTGCTTATTTACATTACCCGAAGAGCCAGGATTCCCAGTGGAGAAATGAAAACAATACCTGCAGGCATTTCAAGACCTATTCAGCCAAAGACTCTGTTGATGATTTATATTCCACTTCCTGGGACAAAATTGACATCTCTCTTACAGGAAATGAAGCCTAGTTAGCTTTTAAAAAGATCGTCATGAATGCAGCGGATAAACATGCCCCATATTTTACAGTGTACAAAGAGAATCTGAACTATTACTCTACCTTGGACATCACGCATCATAGATGCCAAATAAAATGCCAACTTAATTGAAGAAAATAAGAACAACTCAGGGAAGTTCTTGAAAGCTATTAAATCTGTAATCTCCACAAACATTTGTTCCAGTCAAATAGATTCGTTGATTATAGATGGAAACGACACCACCGAACCAGGATTAATCATTGGTAGCTTAAGGCAAGCTCTTCCTGCAATCCAACTTTCCAGTCTCCAATCATTCAACTCTCATCCTAATCTTCCAACTTTTAAACTCTCATCAATTCATGAAGACTTCGTTCACAAACAACTGAAAACTCTAAATGCAAAGAAATCAACTGGCCTCTCAGGGATTCTAGCACGACTCCTTAAGGTCAGAGCTGATGTGATATCTAAACCTCTAACACTGCTGATGAATAGAACTATATCTGAAGGATCCTTACCAGGCGATTGGAAGCATGGCCTGACACCTGTGCATAAAGCTGGACCTAAAACTGATCCATCAAATTACAGACCAATATCTGTCCTCCCAGTATTCTCAACGATCCTTGAATGAGCTGTACATAAAATGGTTTACAAACACGTACAAGAATACAAACTGCTTTCCAAGTTCCAGTCTGGTTTCCGTTCATTACACTCTACTTCCACTTGTCTAACCCATTTAACAAAATTAATACTCTACTACAGAATATCGAGAAGGGACTGATCACTGGACTCGTATTCCTGGACTTAAACAAAACATTTGACACTTTAGATCATAAGTTACTGTTACAAACCTACTAACGTATAAAGAAATGTCAAAAACTTATGTACTAACATTACAGCTGACATTATAACGTTCATAGGAACATCTATTTTGTGTAGCTACTGATGTATTGTAACTTAAATATCCGTTAATAATCGTTATCCCTTGTGTTTTATTTTAAAGATTTTGTAACCATTGCTGCAATTTTGGGAAATGGAACATTAGGTAGGTGTGTTAAGAAAGAAAATACATTGATCTTTCTCAAAGGTAGACACCCTTGGGACCAATTCTAGACTAGTCTCTCTTAGACAGATGTCTGCCTTCTAGAGAGTTCTGGGGGGGGGGGGGGGGGGGGGGCAAAAGGATGAGGTAAGTTCATATGGGTATGTGCCACTGTGAAGAGTATCTGATGGTTTTCAAACAGTTCAGTATTGGAATAGGGTATAGAAATCAGAGAGTTTTGGTCTACAAAAGGGTATCACTATTTACTAATTTACTTGGAAACTATAACTAAGAAAGAAAGTTTGATCCTGGCGAGAATCAAACTCGCGACCTCTGGATTAGATCTTATTCTCAAACCAACTCAGGGCTACAATGCCTCAGGCGGGGTAATTGCCAAATGTTGCGGTGTCTTATATTTCTTTAATAATTGTCTTGACCTTCTCCCATGTAACCTCAGCTCATAATCTTGAACTCGCTTAATCCACAGTATGTGTACATGTATTATCACATACATGTATGAAATTCTTTTTCATTTTTCTTTGTATAGGGTTGCCAGCAGCACTTTCTCAGTCAGGATTCACATTGTTTGTTGTTGTAATCCTTCTTGAAGCCCTGATACAGGTACAGCTCACCTACCATGTTTGCAGTTTAGAAAAAATATTAATTTCAATAATTGAATTATGTGCATAGATAGCCTGGGGGACTTCCATATAAAAATGATGAGGATGCTCATTGGAAATTTTCAGAAAAAGTTATCAGAATCTTGTTTGATAGGCGGGCCTGGCTCAAATGGATTTTTACCCCTAAGAGATACCAATCTTAAGACAACACATGTCATGTTCTGTCATATTTTTTCAGCTCAATACCCTAAAAGGTACTGCAATAATTCTAACCAGTGGACTCCTTTTAGATTTTTTGCATCCGCCTATAGCTAAGCAGTACCAATCTACACATTTTCACCCCTAAAAGGTGCGACAAGCAACCCTGTCATTTTTATGTGAGAGTCCCCCCCCCCCCACAGGATAGATGATAGACTTGTAGCCAAACAATGGAGCTCCTATTCAAGGAATTGCTGCATCTGAAAATTGACAGGCTGGAGTGCTTTAATGCCCTTGACCTAGCTGATGTATTACTGGGACTGCATGCATGCATAAAATTCATAATGACTGCCAGCAATAAATTATGACTCTGTATACATGTACCCCTCAGGTTGATTATTACTAACATTAGTTAAACCCTATTTTGCCGGGGGGGGGGGGGGGGGGGGGGGGGGGGGGCAGGCAAAGTGCCAGCGCTAACTTTCAACATTCATAATATAATCAAACTTTGTGACTTTTCCTAAAATTTATCTGACAACAATTTGATATAACGTTTTATTGATCACTTGACTTGATGTTTCCATAGCAACAAGATTTTGACAGCCATGTTTTTTGTAATTTGCATATTTTTACCTATGAATGAAGAAAAATAATGTTTATTGGTATAGCTTTTACATTTTTACCTCATTTAGTGTTTATTTATTAATTTTGAATAATTTTGAGTCAATTTGGACGGCTTTTAAGAGGTTTTGAAAATTTTCAGAAATCCGAGATGGCGGCCGTATAACTAATTTACCTAATGACTACTTCATATGACGTCATTGTTCCATTGTGCAGACCACAAAGGAGGCACCAGGCTCAGGAACTCAAAAAAAGCCCAGGCAAAATAGTTTTAACATTGTTTGATCTAATTTTCAGATTTTGGTAGTGTACTATTTTTTGGAGCTGTTACAGCGAGGTTATCTGGCTAAAAGACAAGAACTTTTGGAAGCAACTGTAAGTATATCCCATGTTAATCCCCAATTTCAGGAAATAGACAGCTGTGAAATGTGGCATGTTTCGATTTCAAACACATTATGCATTTATATTTTGACAGTTCTGTATTTTGAATAAAACTGTGCAACATTAATTAATATTAATTGTAACAGTGTAACATTAATTACTCAGTTTGAGTAACTCGCATGGCCACGTTTACATGTACAAGCAACATGACAATAATTAAAATAATGTTTTAAAATTATTAATTTTCAGTTTACTGGCGATGAAGATATTGTCCTTAATGATACAAAAGGTGATACTGAGGAAGAAGAAGGAAATGACAAATCAGAGTTGGATTTGGAGATAAACAGGAATGATGCATGTATGTACATTTGAATATCAACATACAAATTCTCCTCACTAGTCTCTCTATTATTTCTTATTAGAGTTATTATTAGTTATTGGTAGATGCTGTTTGTAAGAGATCAAGACTACAGTAAAAACCCGCATATACATGTAAGAACCTAGAATTTTCGAGATCAGGCTGAACAGGTTCTTATATTTCAGGGTACTTTTTGACAAATCAGGCTGATTAGGTTCTTAATAGGTTCTTATATTTTTTCAGAGTTCATCGAAGCATTATCATTGACAGAAATATTACACTACTTGTACATAATGGTTTAGAACTAGTTTAAATAACAAACATATGCTTGCCTAGCTACATGTAAATAATAACAGTCAGAATGCTTGCTGACTTTGTTAGAGGTTTCACATACAGTTAATATCCAGAATTTTGATAATCGAAATTGGAGTGATCTTTTGTATAAGAACCTCTTTTTCCTCGCCAGGCTAAACAGGTTCTTATAAAATTGAGTATTAAAAGGCCAAATTTCAGCCTGTAGGTTCTTAAATCTTTAGGTTCTTATATGCGGGTTTTTACTGTATTCCATTGGTGATCAATTCCTTTTTTCTCATGACAAATTCATTTGATTATGTACATGTATTAATATATCAAGGAGAAGTTACTGGGATGGTGATTAACCCATACAGGTTTTTAGCCAGAAATTGAAAAGTGCGATGGGCATCCTGAAGATATTTCCCATCATAATTTATTTTAAAAAGATTAGGTACACTGCACAACTTTCATGCATTTTTTCTTCAAAAAGCAGATGTCCACAGGATGCCTGGACACCCTGCTGGCTAAAAGCTTGAACCCATTATAGATCTGTTGAAAATAATTATAATTCACTTGTCAGTAAAAATGATATAAGGTATGTATGGCACAAGAATTTGGTTTTATCAACCGTAACAACTGTATATAGATTCCAAAGCTGAGATTTTGAGCGCTAGCCCTTTATGAGAATTGCTCTGGTGAAATTAAGGCTAGCTCTAGAAAGTACGCCAGCCTTTGAATCTCTACAATGTAAGTTATGGTGATCAATTTACCTTTAGTTATCGTCTCAGCTGTTCTCTGTAACGTTTATCTTGTAGGCGAGGTTGTTGATACTGTGCTGGTACCAACACTAGAGAACCTTGATGCAGTACACAGCCAGCCCAGCCTCCACACACTAGCAGAACTTTTCCTGGCCAATGGCTGGAGACAGATCTGTGAAGTGGTTATACTTCTTATGTTGTAAGATTAAATCTATTTATGATCTAGCTGTTATGTAACGCCAATTCATTTACTCTACCTAGGGGTAAAGGGGATTCTGTTTATCAAAGTGACAGAAGTGTCATAGTTGTAACCCTTATTGCTGGTCAAAACTGCAGTTTTGATGCCACTTTAATGATTTTATTCGGTTTCTGAATGTCCATGGTTGTTTAATAAGCTTTTGTCAGTGGTACCTTTAAAGAGGTAATAAAAATGCTTTCTACATGATATATGTATAACCTTCTAATGGCCCTGTCACACTATTGCGTATCGTACTGGGGTATGCCAGCGTATGAAAAATATCACTCATACGCTGGTATACGCTGTCATACGTTAGGGGTACGTTAGGCGTAGGTTGTATACGTTTCAAGCATGGTCGCATACGGTGACATACGCTGGCATACGGCGAGGCAGAAAATTTTTTTTAAGCATGCTTAAAAATTTTGTGCGTATTCGGACGTATGGTTTATACGCTAAGCATACGCTGGGCATACGCTGAATATGCGAGAGCTACGCTAGAGATACGTTACTCATAGGTCAAGTAAGCTGGTCATTTTGTGCGTATGAAAATTATTTTATGAATTTCCATACGCAACTCATACGTTTCTCTCATACGCAACAGTGTGACAGGGCCTTAAAGTAGAAATTTTGCAACACAATTAAAGGATGTACAGTGTACATGTAATCAATACAATGCAAAACTTTAAGTCAGTTACAGTTTTCTGTTGGTACCACTCATTAAATAAATTGAAGCTTCACAAAACAAGATTCTGGTACCTTTCACCATGTCCAATATTACTGAAACAAATCCCCTCACTTTTATATACATGTAGGAGTCCCTTCAGTTATGCTGTTGTGGGACGGACGCCTCTATCTTATTATTATTAACCCTATTCAGACTGGGAGCACGTAATACTGACTCCCATGATTTCTAATTTGTTTGTCTGGTCTAAATTGTATTTTGAATTAGAAACTCTACAAGACTGAAACTTGTCTTTAATTTTATTATTTTCAGTGTTTCTCTTCTCATCAATTATGCTCTTGGAGCAAGTCAAGCTTGTTCTCAGCTACTGGATTTCAAGTTAGTTCTGTGCTGATTAATGTACCTGATGATAATTTATATTTTGTTGTTGTTGTTGTTGCTTTAATTCTGATAAGTTTGCTAACATCGGTTTCATAAGTTTGATTTTGTTTTGTCTTAAATTTTTGTAATAATATAATTTATACTTACAATGACAAAGACTAACCAGTGTAAATTAGTTTATACAATTTAGAAATAGGAAATGGAGTGTACAGCTGTATGCCTCAGCATTAACTGATGAAAGTTTTAGATCACTGAAGAATTTGAAAGTTGGTGCGAAACTGAGTTACAGCGAGGGCTTACACAAGTACTTTCACTTTCCCAGTCATAGATCTGCCTCGAGTATTATAATCTCAGTCAGTAATTTAATGCAGGCTTATGCAAATCAACAATTTTTCAGGAATTGTTACACTACCTGATTGCATATTAAAGCTGATCTAAAACAACCACACAATTATCAAAGCATTTACTATAATTATGGTAAAAAAAATGCAACGAGTCATTATTTACATTGAATATATATTATCTTGTTATTTACAGTGTGGTGTGCATACTTGCAGTGTTTGTGGGGAGCTGTGCATTTTTTATTGTCTTTGTTAACTCTTGTATGGTGACCTTTGTGTCAGTGCTGACACTCCTTGCTGGGTGCCTTTTGCTTACTGCCACTGTAAGTTGGCTCATTAGCTCTTAAAATACCAGAAAATTCTAATAGCTAATCTATAATTATACTGATCTAAAGGGCGTCTTTAGAGTCTAGTTATCCAACTGCCTGATTATGTGGATGGTGGGTGTCTGGGACATCCAGAGGCTTTATAAACCACTGTGGCCAACCAGCCCCTAGATAGAATACCACCCCTTCAAGGCTGGCAAATCCCCATGGCAACCCAACCACGAGCCCCCATTCCAGGCACCCATCACATTCATTGGATGAGAGGAAGGACAAAAAAGGAGAAAGGGGTGTGAGGGTAAAGAATTTAAAGAACCACTAAAAATGCAAGACACATTCAGGGTTTTTGTTAGAACAGGGACACCCGGGACCTTTACTCGGTTATTTCAATTCTTGTCCCGGCTATTTTTTTAGAAAAATATGCTAAGATATTTGGATAAATAACTGCTAAAGTTGCTAGGCTGTTTGTTCTTTATTACCAGTGAAATCAAACTGAATTGTGATTTACATGACTGTATTTTCATTCCTGTTGGGTATTTATCTATCCATGCCATATTTTGTACACAACGTGTACAGTAGCTCATTTGGAGTTCATGATCGTGCTAAATGTAGGTGTTGTGAAGCAGCACAAGTAAACATATAAACACATTTATTTTCCTTTTTCATAGCAGTAGTTAAAGCAAAGACCCAAATTTGTCAGAAAAGGCCTAAAATGGACACCTTAGGCCTCCAAATGTCCAATGTGAGCCAATAAATAGCAGCTACACTGCCATTCAATGGTCCCTGTTATTCATAATTTGGAACCTGCTATTGCAAACCTTAACAAAAACCCTGACATTGAGCCTTGCACCTTATATGTTTAGTTGCATGACAATGCACAACTTTCCCATCGCTCATTGGTAGATCCTACAAGATTATCGGTTTTGTTCTTGTTGCAGGAACTCTGACTGAGTAATAATTTTATTTGTAATACTTATCCCCAGCTGGTCTGCAGTCAACCATGTAATTAAGTATTGAATTATATATTCCTTGCAGGTTTGTACTTCTTTGTTTATAGAAAGCCAGTTAAATCTTCAGCAGATTCAAAGTGAATCCAAACACATTGGTCAGCCTTTTGTTTTCGGTACTGTGGCTTTGGGTGAGTAAAAACTTACAGTCATTTGAGTTTGGTTTCCAATTTATTCATTTGGCTTTTGGTACTTTAAGTTTTTGGGCATGACCAGGTCTAGTTCCTTTCTTCTAATAATTTTGCCAAAATGATGGCAAATAAATCTGGCACATTGGAACCTTCCAGCCAAAATCTGGCCGTATTAATTAATAGGGTGGCCATATTAGCAAGGGTAGTCTGATGTGTGTTTATATGACTTAGTTTTTCTTCAGGCTAAAAAATGTCGCCGTAATAAAGAGGCAGCTTCATTAACGGAGTGACCATTTGGTGGGGTTCCAATGTATAGTGAAACTTTTTTGTTGCCATGGCAGCCCACGGCATTTTGGAAATTTAACCTCTTGACAAGAAACATACCATGTCATAATATTGTGGAGTTGAAGTTTTACACATCCATAATAGAAAACTGTACAAATTTCTTGCTGAAATAGATTTTTCAGCCAGAGTTTTGTTAAATAAAATAATTAATGCTTCTCTTAAACCAATGATGTCAACTGAATCAAATTTAATTAAATTAATTGTTTGTTTTATTCATTTATAGGAGTTGTTGTGAATATTCTTCCAGTTCTTTTTGCAAAAGTTCATCCTTCAGTTTCACAGGTACATGTACATTATTACTCAATGACATTATATGTTGCATTCCAGAGGTGGCAGTGCTCGAAATTAACGGTCGTCCACTCGTCTAAAACGAGTTAATATCACGAAAAAACGAGTAGATTTTTCCACCAGTCGTCCTCTGGACGTGTAAACTCACCTATTCCCATGATAGCATTCCCTTTTAGCCTTACAATGTATAATAAAGAACAAAAAGTGCTAAAATGGACGAAGAAATGTTTGAAAACAATAGTAAAAAGTGCTAGGCGTCGTGCTAGGCATATTTGCTTATGGCAAGTAAAGGTCTGGGTTCGACTTGTCATGAAATGCATCATCCCCCACGCTCCAACCCTCAACGCCCGTCCCCGCGGGATATTTGCACTCTCCCCAGCTTTCACTTGCCATGAAAAACAAAAATGGCGGCGGACTCGAACTTGCGATCAATCTTGACTGATCACACGGAAAAATAGGGGACTGTGAACAGTCTATGCCTTACACGGTGTTACACCTGATCATTATTCGATCTATTACATTTACTTGAATGCCCCAGATGCGTAAATAAATAATATAAAGTTGTGTTCAATTGTGGTTTGCTTTACATCTGATCATTTTATTGATGTTACTATTCCATTTATTTGAATGCCTCTATTCAGCAGCACAAACAACGACACTCAGTCACATACAAAACAAATTGCTTTATTTTAATTGTTTTTTTTTTTTGTGGTTGATATGAGGGACCAGCGACTTTGCCACTGGGACCAGTACATTTTCAGCCTACTGGTCCCTTGGAAGACCAGACCCAAAAGTTAATTTCGAGCACTGGGTGGTTTAATTTGCCATTGTTGTTATGAGAGGTTCCCCTATACTTTTTATGTGAAGCGTAAATAGGGCTATTTCTTTTCCCGTGAAATGTGATTGAGACTTTTATTTATTCATGATTTGTGTTAAAATAAAGGTTTTATGCTATCTTATGTTTTATGAAAGTGTTATGTGATTCATTTTTAATTTCAAGGTCTTTTAATGTGATTGTGAATTCAATTTTTTACTTTAACGTGACCCTTGAACAAAGTGCTGAATTAAACGTGATTTGTGAATCATTTTGTTTTGCTTGAGTTAATTTCTGTGTATTACTGTATTTTAGTGTTTGGATAAATGTGCATCTTTTTTCTACATTACGTTACTCGTTTTCAGTCTAAAAGAGACAATGCTGTGATCAGGACAATAAGATTTCCTCTATTTTTGCGAGAACATAAAAGTACTTTTGTAATAATACATGTAATATTATTTGTGACCTGTGAAAATGTCCAATGCTTTTTTAACACATGAATGAATTTCACAAAGGGGTATAGGGGACCCTCTTATGAGACCCATTAAAGTAGTAGGAACAAGCTGCAGCGCAGCTTGATTTATTGAGTGGCAGAAATAAAAAGTCCTATTCATGATAAAACATGGGGGAGAGTATTGTTATCAGTGGCTGGAGGAGAGTGTCTTACATGTAGCTATGGAAACAACACAATGATAGAGACCAAGACTTAAACTGCCAACCAAGCAGGTGAAAGAAAGGGAAAGCTTATCACACAACTAGCATGCCTAGAAGGTGTACAGTCAGCAAAGGAACGGGAGGTAGCATTTTATAGACCCCTCCATTCCATCTCCATTTATGCCTGCCACTCGACCTACACAACTACACAACTGGTTTCCACAATCATAAACTAGGCTTTACACGGTATAACAGTTCATGTTTTTGGCTATGAAAAGTAATCTGGATCTTTACATATGAACCAAAGAGGGAGGAAACAAAGGAGAGAGAGAAGTAGGATCCCAAGGTGGCAGGAAGTGGAAAAAGAAGAAGAACACATTTCTGTACACCCTGCCCTCCCCCTTCCCCCCCTTCCCTCCCCCCCCCCCCCTTCCCTCCCCCCCCCCTTCCCTCCCCCCCTTCCCTCCCCCCTTCCCTCCCTGCCCCCTGCCCCCACTTCCCCTCTTTACCTCTTTACCTCTTCAAGGAATTATACTGTAAATAGCAAATAATGCTGTATTTCTTATTACCAGTATTTCTTTTGTTATATGGTTTTCAAATTTCAACCTTAACAGATTCATGGTTTTTGTCGATCTGTCATTGCTGGAATACTGACCTGTGTTGTTATCATAATTCTTTGGTAAGCTTATAAATCATCACCTTCATACATGTATGTCATTGGCCCTTTCACAACCAGGGTCAAAATTTAAGGTCAAAATTTAAGGTGGTTTTAACTTTTGTGTTCCCAACATGACCTAATGCTTAGTTTGTCTTTAAATGAAAGCTACTGAGCAGCACCTTCTGTGGTGTTGTAATGTTGTACAAGGTGGTTCTAACTTCAATTCTGTTAATTAAACCCTGAATTGTGGTCATTCAAATGAAGGCTATTAAGCAGTACTTTTCTGTACTGTTTATTATGCTTATACAAGGTATACATGTTAATGAGTTGGTGATGAAATAGTGTCACATTCAAACAAAAGCTGTTGAGCAGTACTTTGCTATTGTGCTGTTCGGTTATTTTTCGGTAAAAGTGAAGAACAGCTCGCCTCCACCAACTGTCGGTGAAAAGACTTAAACTCTGACACTACCAGGCAGTGAAAGTTGAAACTGAGAGAGACATGCAGCTACATAGCTTTTACTGCAATGTGTTTCTGTGTTTCTGTGTTTTGCAATTTCACTTTGCAAAAGTTTATATCATTAATAAAAATGAAATAGTGATTTATGTTTATCTCATACCAACAGGGCTGCAAGAAATAGAAATATTTCAGCCATTCCTGTTGCAAAGGTAAGTACATGCAACTGTTGGGAAGACTGCATTGGGAATGGAAAGAGTTAAAGAATGTGAGCAGTACTTGTTTTGTTAATTTTTGTTTATTTATCTGTTTATTTCTTCATTCATTTATCCGTTCGTTCATCCATTCATTTGTTTATTTATTTATTCTAAACATGTATTTATTCATTTATGATCTCTTTGTTTGCGTTGACAGGTTATTAAATCAGAATTTCCAGAATATGGTTGGATTGCTGTTCTCATTCAAGTATCTGTTATCGTCAGCATCACTATTTCATTTCTTACAATGGGTACGGGAATGAAGCACATGGGTAAGAAAGCTTACTTATTAGTATTATGTAATAATAATAATAATAATAATAATAATAATAATAAAAAGTTCTTAAAAACGCATCATACATAATGTCTCGATGCTTTATACAATAAAAATGAATCAAAGTTACTGAATAAAAAGAGAGCTCTCCCGAAACAGGTAAGTTTTTTAAACCCTTTTAAAACTATCAACAGAAGTACTTTGTCTAATAGCAAGCAGTAGCTGATTCCACTTGTAACTTTGGAGCAATCGCCGCAAAAGATCTGTCACCATAAGTAACTGTATTAGTCTTGGGCACAGGCACCCCAGGACCCCCCTAGCTATGCCCCTGGTCTTGAGAGTAACTAGGAGGAGGAGGTTATGTTGTGATGTCATATCATACTGGAAAGCCGTTTACGTTTCTGTTTAATAACTTTTTTATCATATAAAGCGGTTTTCAAAAGTAATATTACAATTGCTTTGGTTTTGCATTGCCACACTTATTGATTGGCTAAAAAATCTCGTGCCAATTTATCAACCAATCAGAAGTAATATCAATCCTGACTTAACTCGCACAGGTTTTCCCGCGCTTGGCACTGGTGACAGATATTTACTGTACATCGTGTTCTGATTGGTTCATTGGATTGTCTGTGTCTGTTGTGATTGGCCCGGCAGAGTGATTACTTTGGTTTTGGTTTTACGACACTCAAATGAAAATTGCTCTATAAAGGAATATAAAGAGGACTACATGTATTCAGACCTTTGTCTTATTCCACAGTTGATAGCTGGTTCGATTCTTTTTATTCTACAACACAAACAAACTGGCAGGAGGTAAAGTCCAAATGGGAAGGTGTCTACTGTCGAGCCAACATTAGATGGTCAGTATAAATTATTTAACTTGTATCAACTAGCTAAATGCACTTCAGATATCACTGCGTTATTTGTAAACTGTGTGTTTTCCTTCTGTAATGGCATGTATCAAACTTCTGTATGATTGAACTGGCTAAATGCACTTCAGATACACTGTATCATTGCGTTATTTGTAAACTGTGTCTTTTCCTTCTGTAATGGCATGTATCAAACTTCTGTATGAACTGGCTATGTGCACTTCAGATACACTGTATCATTGCGTTATTTGTAAACTGTGTCTTTTCCTTCTGTAATGGCATGTATCAAACTTCTGTATGAACTGGCTATGTGCACTTCAGATGCTCTGTATCATTGCGTTATTTGTAAACTGTGTCTTTTCCTTCTGTAATGGCATGTATCAAACTTCTGTATGAACTGGCTATGTGCACTTCAGATGCTCTGTATCATTGCGTAATTTGTAAACTGTGTCTTTTCCTTCTGTAATGGCATGTATCAAACTTCTGTATGAACTGGCTATGTGCACTTCAGATACACTGTATCATTGCGTTATTTGTAAACTGTGTCTTTTCCTTCTGTAATGGTATGTATCAAACTTCTGTATGAACTGGCTATGTGCACTTCAGATACACTGTATCATTGTGTTATTTGTAAACTGTGTCTTTTCCTTCTGTAATGGCATGTATCAAACTTCTGTATGAACTGGCTATGTGCACTTCAGATGCTCTGTATCATTGCGTTATTTGTAAACTGTGTCTTTTCCTTCTGTAATGGCATGTATCAAACTTCTGTATGAACTGGCTATGTGCACTTCAGATGCTCTGATTCATTTCGTTATTTGTAAACTGTGTCTTTTCCTTCTGTAATGGCATGTATCAAACTTCTGTATGAACTGGCTATGTGCACTTCAGATGCTCTGATTCATTTCGTTATTTGTAAACTGTGTCTTTTCCTTCTGTAATGGCATGTATCAAACTTCTGTATGAACTGGCTATGTGCACTTCAGATGCTCTGTATCATTGCGTTATTTGTAAACTGTGTCTTTTCCTTCTGTAATGGCATGTATCAAACTTCTGTATGAACTGGCTATGTGCACTTCAGATGCTCTGATTCATTTCGTTATTTGTAAACTGTGTCTTTTCCTTCTGTAATGGCATGTATCAAACTTCTGTATGAACTGGCTATGTGCACCTCAGATGCTCTGATTCATTTCGTTATTTGTAAACTGTGTCTTTTCCTTCTGTAATGGCATGTATCAAACTTCTGTATGAACTGGCTATGTGCACTTCAGATACACTGTATCATTGTGTTATTTGTAAACTATGTCTTTTCCTTCTGTAATGGCATGTATCAAACTTCTGTATGAACTGGCTATGTGCACTTCAGATGCTCTGTATCATTGCGTTATTTGTAAACTGTCTTTTCCTTCTGTAATGGCATGTATCAAACTTCTGTATGAACTGGCTATGTGCACTTCAGATGCTCTGATTCATTTTGTTATTTGTAAACTGTGTCTTTTCCTTCTGTAATGGCATGTATCAAACTTCTGTATGAACTGGCTATGTGCACTTCAGATGCTCTGATTCATTTCGTTATTTGTAAACTGTGTCTTTTCCTTCTGTAATGGCATGTATCAAACTTCTGTATGAACTGGCTATGTGCACTTCAGATACACTGTATCATTGCGTTATTTGTAAACTGTGTCTTTTCCTTCTGTAATGGCATGTATCAAACTTCTGTATGATTGAACTGGCTAAATGCACTTCAGATACACTGTATCATTGCGTTATTTGTAAACTGTGTCGTTTCCTTCTGTGATGGCATGTATCAAACTTCTGTATGAACTGGCTATGTGCACTTCAGATGCTCTGTATCACTGCATTATTTGTAAACTGTGTGTTTTCCTTCTGTAATGGCATGTATCAAACTTCTGTATGAACTGGCTATGTGCACTTCAGATACACTGTATCATTGCGTTATTTGTAAACTGTGTGTTTTCCTTCTGTAATGGCATGTATCAAACTTCTGTATGAACTGGCTATGTGCACTTCAGATGCTCTGTATCATTGCGTTATTTGTAAACTGTGTGTTTTCCTTCTGTAATGGTATGTATCAAACTTCTGTATGAACTGGCTATGTGCACTTCAGATGCTCTGTATCATTGCGTTATTTGTAAACTGTGTCTTTTCCTTCTGTAATGGCATGTATCAAACTTCTGTATGAACTGGCTATGTGCACTTCAGATGCTCTGTATCATTGCGTTATTTGTAAACTGTGTGTTTTCCTTCTGTAATGGTATGTATCAAACTTCTGTATGAACTGGCTATGTGCACTTCAGATGCTCTGTATCATTGCGTTATTTGTAAACTGTGTCTTTTCCTTCTGTAATGGCATGTATCAAACTTCTGTATGAACTGGCTATGTGCACTTCAGATGCTCTTTATCATTGCGTTATTTGTAAACTGTGTCTTTTCCTTCTGTGATGGCATGTATCAAACTTCTGTATGAACTGGCTATGTGCACTTCAGATGCTCTGTATCATTGCGTTATTTGTAAACTGTGTCTTTTCCTTCTGTAATGGCATGTATCAAACTTCTGTATTAACTGGCTATGTGCACTTCAGATGCTCTGTATCACTGCGTTATTTGTAAACTGTGTGTTTTCCTTCTGTGATGGTATGTATCAAACTTCTGTATTAACTGGCTATGTGCACTTCAGATGCTCTGTATCACTGCGTTATTCGTAAACTGTGTGTTTTCCTTCTGTAATGGTATGTATCAAACTTCTGTATTAACTGGCTATGTGCACTTCAGATGCTCTGTATCACTGCGTTATTTGTAAACTGTGTCATTTCCTTCTGTAATGGTATGTATCAAACTTCTGTATTAACTGGCTATGTGCACTTCAGATATCATTGCCTTATATGCTAACCGTTTGTTTTCCTTCTGTGATGACAGGATTTTAAAGGTCGCCATTCTCTTCTCTCTGTTTGGATTTCTTTTTGCTGTAACCGCTTTAAACCCCACAGTAAGTATCAATTCAATTCAATTCAATACTTTATTTACTCATTATTTTTTTACAAATATATTTAAAAATACCTACACACATTTTATTAACAACACGTTCTCAGGTCTAAATAGGCCATTTCCGAGTTGCCTTTAGCCTCTCTATCAAAGCGAGGCTAGGTGCGAAACCTTTCATATGAAAATGCATGTGAATGAAAACTTATTTTCATATGAAAGGTTTCGCACCTGGCCTCGCTTTCATAGAGAGGCTAAAGGCAACTCGGAAATGGCCTATTCACCATTATCCTGAATTGTCAAATTGCTCTGAATTCATGATTATAGTTAATTTAGAACACTGTTTCCCAGGACATTTAAAGGAGAAAAGAAGAAATAAAAAAAACCATGTTACATGTATTTGGACTGGATTCGAACCCGGAACTAAAGCTACTAGGAACGTCTTCTTACCACTAGACGGTAAGACCACCGAACAACAAGGCGATGGGAAGTTATATCTGCAAGATATTTATTTGAGTCTTGCATAGAATATCATTGATCTACAGTGATTAGGCCTAAGCGCTGATTTCAAATGGTTAGCTTTTTGTTGAGGTTTGGTGATCAAGCTTTTCCATTTACTTTCTAAAATTAATTTCTAGCGAGTGATTTTATAGGCTTACTACAGGGTGTAGAATAAGCGCATGAATTTTATTATGTTAAAAAATTGAGGTTTGCTCAACCAGCAGCGTGGTGGTCTAGTGGTTAGAAGAGAAGATAAGTCAGCGAAGGGTCGTAGGTTCGAGTCCTGTCCAAATACCAAGGATTGTTCTTTTTCAACAAAAATGCTGACTTCCCAGAATTCCTTTCAGACTGTCAGTGTTCTAAATTAACTATAATCGTGAATTCAAAGCAATTTGACAATTCAGGATAATGGTGAATTCAGAGAGGAGAACGGGTTGTTTATTAACTAAGTACTGATAATTTAAATAGTTCAATAGTTCCCATTGAACTTGTTGATTTGAACTCTAGGGAATTAGCCTGCGTGGCCTGCCAGGCTTTTCCAACGAAACGGCCGGGGAGAGGAGTGTGGCATGGGGCGAGATTGAAGGAAGCCCCACTCTTCTCGTGGCTTTGTTCGGGTTGTGCCTAAAGAATACCGTTCAGAAGGACGTCGGACACCTTATTAAGACTTATATAACGTAATGTCGACACTTAGAATTTTATTTTCAATAAATTTTTAAGTGTAAAAAAGAAAATCTAAAATCCCCCACTCAGGATTGAACCTGTGATCTCAGCTAGGCTTAGGCTTAGATAGCCTACCGTACCACTATACCACTGTACCACCTAGCTTCTCGGGTTGTTCAGGCCTAAATTTAACTATATAAACTGCTACCCATAACATCAACTGAAAGCTAACCAGTTACTCCGTTATATAAGTTTCAATAAGGTGTCCGACGTCCTTCTGAACGGTATTCTTTAGGCTTAACCCTTTGTTCGGCTTCATTAGCTTGCTGTCGTCCCGGTTTTCGTTCGCTGCTGGCTTTCCGAAAAGCCTGGCCACGCAGGCTACCAGTGAATTTATGTAACTTTTCAATAATTCCCACTGGAAAAACGGGATTAACCCTTAAAAACGTTTTCAAGGAGCAGTATCATGGTTGATCCATATAAAATTGCTGCTTGTAAAAACTAGTTCCTTACGTTTTTACCCGAAATATATTGATCACAAATAAATTCTTAATAAACAAAATTGTGCAGGACCAATGCATTTTGGTGGTGGCATCTTACGCGAGTTGATCATTTATCCTTCGGGCTGCTCAACAACAGTCAACAATACCTTCCCCATTCCGTCGCAATCATCCTTAGTATTAAACCATCTGTCGTTTTTTGCAGCGTTTAACTCAGCATAGTGCCTGAATTTTGTGTAGTAGTTATTCTTTTATTTTAACGTTTTTTAACCATAAATGGAAGAACGGCACAGTGATATCGTGATATAGCCCCTTTCAGTATGTGTTGAAAGCTTGCTAATTGTTTTCTGTACATTTTTTCCCAGGGAACTGTGACAGTATTGTGGAATGTGACATCGATGACGCTAAATATAGAGCTTGGAGTGTTTGTCGTCATCATGCTGAGGCGGTCACGTGGCCATGAATTCAGGTAAAGTCTAAAATGCTTTTGAAGACTGTGATGTTTGGAGAAACATCAGTGGTGTTCGAGATGCAGCAGCTGCTGTTTCGACTTGAGTTGGTGATGATGGTAATTATGATGGTGGTGATGGCGATGTTAATAATGGTGTTATTGGTGGTTTTTGTGGTGATTGTTAGTGGTGATGATGATGTCATGATGATGGAGGTGGGTGATGGTGGTGGTGGCGATGGTTGTAATGATGTTGATGGTGATTGTGATAGTAGTGGTGATGATGGAGGTGGGTGATGGTGGTGGTGGCGATGGTTGTAATGATGTTGATGGTGATTGTGATAGTAGTGGTGATGATGGAGGTGGGTGATGGTGGTGGTGGCGATAGTGTTGATAATGGTGATGGTAGTAATGGTGGTGATGGGAAAAGTTATGGTCATCATCAAGGCAATAATGATGGTCATGATGATGATGATGATGATGATGATGATGGCGAACGCACATGGCGCGTTGTTTCGAGCTTAGTGATACTGTGTAAGAAGTTAGTTTGTTACAAATTGAAGACTATCTAACCACGTTTCCAATTTTTTATTCTTTTTTTCAGTCATATCAGAGTGCCACTGCCTCTTTCACGTTACCTATATCATCTACAGTACTTTGTGTTTGCTTATTTTCTAATCGCTGTTGGCTTCAACATTGTTGAGATCATCAAGCTCTCTCCCTACAACCAATCAACATCTCCTGGTGTAGAGTCTATGATAAACCAAACACCAACCACATTTAACTCTACTTGGGACAACTCGAGCCTGTCGAGTTTACATAACAGACGCTGGAGAATTCACAACATTTTGTTGAACAACGAAACGCTGTAACCAGGAAGATGTTAACCTCTTGTAGGTGTTATTTTCTCCTCACGTAATGTTGTGTAACTCTCCTGGCGGCAAATCACGCAACGCTGTGCGGGGAAGGGAATAGGAGGTGTCTGGAATTTTCAGTTCTCAATTGCCAAGGGAAGTTACAATTCTTGTTATGTAATCCTATTTAAAAATGCCCAATTTTATACGTAAAAAGGAAAACGTTAGGGATCAAGTTATTTGTAATCGTTTTGTAAGATGAAGGACTAAAGCTAGCAGAAGCACGCGCAATTTTCTACCTGACTTTAAAAATTATCCAACACAATGGCATAAAATGCCTAAGCGGGGTGTAACCCTAGATAAATATTTATTTATTTATAATTTGAATGGAAGAACATGTAGTTGTCCTCTTTGAAAACGTATTTATTCAGTCAAATTTATTGATGTCAACGAGTGTCCAACTTGGTTTCGTTGCACACGATTGTTAGATTCGTTCACATGAACCACGGTTAATAATTTGTAATTGTATTGGTTGTAAGGGAGTACAATTTAGGGAGTAATGAAGCGAGTAATTTCACCCCTGAATTGTACCACACGAAGTTAAATTACTAATTAATCGCATCGATAACAAAATTACAGAATTAAAAGCCGGTCTATGTGGACCTTTTTGTGCTCAAAACATCAAGGATATTTTCTATCAGTTTGAGGAGGGAAACCCATTTAAGTACACCTGATTGACGCACTTGCAACGTGGGTGTACAATTACGAAACGTTTTAATTTGATACCTATAATTGAACACGTGACCGCGCGCCAATTACGTAAGAAATAGGCGCGCGGATGACCAATTCAATCGATAATTTTGTTATTGATACATTTAAACTTTGTAAAACGTATTTAAAACTATCCATGTTTCTTATATGGCATAAAATGTCAACGTTTGTTAGCACTGTGGAGATTTGAAATAAAAGAATGATGATCAATTTGTTTGTTCATTATCCGCCTGTGAGATTTTAAGGCCTTTATCCTGACACGAATTATATGAAAAAATGACGATTTCTACAGTTTGAATGCGAGAGAAAGAAGACACGCGGAAGACACGCGGGGTCTTGAGGGAAAGAAACCCACAGAACCTCGCGCGGGTAGTCCTGCACTTGTCCAAACGATGTCTGTGATTCGCTAGGAAAACAATAGATTTGTCCCGCTGGGATAGGGATAGGGATTAGGGATAGGGGCATGGTTCAAGTGATATATCAATTGTATCGTTCGCCAATCACAGACATCGTTTGGACAGCTACGACCCCAATCCCCCGCGCACTTCGCTTCTTTTGTCTCCAATCACCTCACTCTCTCCACCCCCCCCTCCTCCTCCACCCAAATCAAAGGTTACAAATAAACTTTAATTTCAGGTTGGTCATCAAAAGGAATAAATACTATCAATAAAAGCCCTTTTCGATCTCGAAATATTCCGATTACCCAAGGAAGATTCTCAAAATGTACAAATGCATAATCAAATTTCCCATTCGTGACTAATCAAATCTCAATTCTTAACTTGTTTATTTGAACGTCCAATACATAATTATGCTAGGCTTTCTTTTTATGAGCGTCAATCGTCACATTCCAGTAGTAAAGGATCTGTGTAACCATGGTTACATTAAATATTGTAGAGATTATGAACGTGGCGAGCATGAACTTGTCACCAGTCTCCTGCAGTGTAGTGAAGATGCGCGCAGCGTGACCATACAACATCAGAAGAACCATGACTAATGACAGTTGACCTGTATGGCTGTTGCGGAAATTGGTGGAGATCTGCGAAACCTGTGGGTATACATACCGTGTTTATTAATATGCATCTACTAAAACAAAATAAATGTTGAGCCACGTAGCACTGGTGATACAAACAAGGAATCAGAGAATTATGATGAGAATTATGATGTGTAAATTATAGTGCTAAGGTAAACCCATAAATTTTCCCGTACTGAACGTTAGCCCAAGTTAGGAAATGAGGGACCACACGAGGAAAAGAAAAAAATCTTTGACCTCGGTGGGATTCGAACCCACGACCTCCGGATTAGATCTTCCGTCGCTCTACCGCTTGAGCCACGAGGCCGTACGGGAGCAGATCGTGGGTAATAAGGTAGCAATTCGTGGCAATGAGAATGTGAAGGGTACAAATATGGGTTTACCTTAGCACTATAATTTACACATAGAATTAATTCTCTGATTCCTTGTTTGTATCACCAGTGCTACGTGGCTCAACATTTATTTGTACCCTTTACATTCTCATAGCCACGAATTACTACCTTATTACCTTATTACCCACGATCTGCTCCCGTACGGCCTCGTGGCTCAAGCGGTAGAGTGACGGAATATCTAATCCGGAGGTCGTGGGTTCGAATCCCACCGAGGTCAAAGATTTTTTTCTTTCCCTCGTGTGGTCCCTCATTTCCTTACTAGGGCTAACGCTCAGTACAGGGAAATTTATGGGTTTACCTTAGCACTATAATTTACACACAGAGTTAATTGTCTGATTCCTTGTTACAAAAACAAAAGTTTTACTTTAAGTTTGACAGATTATGGCAGCAAACCTATAACGAATGAAATATCCTTTATATAAACCTAGCAAAATTAACAAAGCTCTGATTACTGTGATCAACGGTACGCTCTAACTACGCGCCTCAATGGATATTAAGTATCTCATATCAAGCGCATTTCTGAAGTTCAAACGAGAACCAACATTCCTACATGTTTTTATCAGCTCTCACTGAGTGAGAGAAAGGACTTTAAAAAGACTCGTGAAAGTGTCCATAAAAGGATCACATGAGGTTGCCTCTGTGACGATATTGATTGAACTTTGATTTCAAAGTGATTTCTACAAAGGTCCTGGAACCGAGATAGATCAAATAACGTTATGTAATCAGCCACGAATTTGTTCCCTGTACCTTGGAACGAGTAGATTAAACGTTTATTGTTGATAAACTTCTGTTGTGCTCTCCTTTCTACGCTGGACCTAGTGTTCAGGAAACGCTACATGGTGTCAGAAGTTGGATTTGAACCCAGCGCTTAGCAAACGCTACAGTCTCTTGGGAGACTCGCGCAATAGCACCGATGCTGGTACAGTACACTAACACTAACTATAGCACTTTCGAGGCAGAGAGAAAACGTGCTGTTCGCAAGACCAGACGGCACTTACTACGTGTGACCGACCATTCCGAGGTAAATTTACCGTGTTAAATTCTCCATGGATACATAAAAAACAATCAAAGAAGAAAACCATGACATTTACCGTCGTAAAAAGTTAGGGTGTTTAAATACCACTGGGCCGAGTTGTTCGAAGGACGATTAGCGCTAATCCAGGATTAATTACCATGACAACTCATATGTTCTGTTGACAGTTAATCCAGGATTAGTGCTAATCAGGGTCGAGTTGTTCGAAGGACGATTAGCGCTAATCCAGGATTAATTACCATGACAACTCATATGTTCTATTGACAGTTAATCCAGGATTAGTGCTAATCAGGCTTTGAACAACTCGGCCCAGGCTTTGAACAACTCGGCCCTGAGGTAAATAAACTGATCAAGATGCTCCGTTTGTCATCAAGAGGAATCCTTTAAGTGAATTACAAAGGATGTACCGTGTGACCGTATTTACCGCGGGACAGGTGAGTTTAACAGCACGTATTGTTAATCGAAACTTACCCGACTTACGGTAAGAAAAAGGATGTTTAGTGAAACAAGTTGAACCAAGACAGCCATGGGTGCCAGACCCGACACAAGAACATAAACAACGCCTCCATACAGGACAGGAAACACAGCAGCAGTCAACGGTCTGTTGGTATAGTACAGGCATAATACAACAATGAAGCATGTTTGGCTGGCTTTGAATAGGCTTTCGCCCCACGCGCTGAATCAGGAAAAAAAAATAAAAAGAGTGGAATTTTTTATTGTAAGACACCATATGAATACCATTTTAGTAAAAAGTGAGCGACTGAAAGTTGGACCTGAGAAACAGATGAAGTTTCGCGGGGCCATCACTGGTTCCCCGCGAAACTGATATTTTTTTCTGATTTCCGGGGGGGGGACCAGTGATAGCGCCGTGAAACGTCATCTGTTTTCTCCTGCTTACCTGAATGGAAATCCCCTGGCCAAGCTGTAGCTAAATGTTCCTGTTTGCGTTACGAGCTCAGTGATGAAGGCAAGAAGGCTGAGACCTTCCGCACTTGACGCTCGTAAAATCTTGATTATCTGTGGCAGTTTAACTATAAAACGAAAAGAAGAGTCATTTAAACCGCCGGTTTCGATCCGAAAAACAAACCTTAGCTCTGTGTAAAAATTCAATATCTGCATGTTTTTAATCAGTCAAAATTTCTTGCCTGGGAGCAGTTTATCATGCCTGTATTCAGGGATAAGCATTCTCAGGCGTTGAAAGTTCTGGCAGTGAAATTAACAAATAAATTGAGTGCGGTATTTCTGAAAATGGTATCTTTTCTATCTATTGACGAGAAATGGAACTCTAGGAAAGCTGTACCTAGAGTTAACAAAAACAGAATAATATTCAATTCCTTTAAAACTTGTTCTGCAGTTTTAGTATCGCGTGATTAATACCGTGACTGTATTGTTTCATAAATAACCTTCGCATGACTTGGGTTTCTACGAATAACATACCGTAAAATGCCGGTTATAAGCCCCCCACCCCCGGTTATGGGTAACAAAACATTCTGGTTGTACCCCATCCAGTTCCTGAACAAACGTATACCAAATTAACTGAAACAACGCTTCTTTATCACAATATTTTTTGCTTGCCAGCCAAAAATCCTATGCGAAGTTGCAAAAACCCAGAGCTTATAAGAGGCATTTTGCGGTATACACTATTTATATACAGTCATTTTGTTTCATTTTCGCTTTAATCTCAATGAAATTTCATATTTAGCCCGGTCGCTTCTAAAGCACGCGTCTCGCACCCTAATAAAAACGCAGCGAGTAGAATTCACTTACCTATAGCAGCTAAAGCGACGATTGAATAACCCAAGCATTTACTCAGAGCGATCTTTAGACATGCAACTAAAGAAAAGGCAATGTTAGAAAAACGAGAAAAGAGGACACGAGACTGAGACCTTACCAGAGCATGTAAGCTTTTTACTTGGGAATACAACTAGAAACCCATGTTAAAAGGGTTGACGAGAGATTATAAGGGAACAAGGGTTTGATTTCAGGAATACATAACCGCGCAGACGTCTTCTTTTCCTTTACTTCCGCGTGAAGAAAAGAAGACGTCTGCGCGCAGGCTACAATCGAAATTGAACTTACCGTGAAAAAAGTTGAAATTTACAAAGAACTCATCGCGACAGTATTTAGGAACGATAAATTGAATCAAAGGAGCAAAGAAAAACTCTCCGACCGCCATCTCAACCGGCGAACTTTTACGACGTAATTTATTACTTCCGGTGTTTATTGATCAGGGGTGGAGTGGGGCGAAAACAAAAATCAGTGGAACGCATTATCGTTTTCTTTTTTTAACGGGCGAAGGTGGGTGGGGATAGGGTTAGTGGGTGGGGAAAGAGTGGGTAATAGACCAATTTCGCTATATTAAAATTCATACTTGGCTCCAATGCTTGGGGGAATAAAACAAAAGAAGTCACATCGAGGTTATGCGTTGAATTATTCATTTCTTTTGTTTTATTCCCCCAAGCCTCGGAGCCAAGTCTGAATTTTAATATATCGAAACTGGTCTATTTACTTTGTTCTGCTGCAAAATGTTACGCATGCATTTGTTTATTTCCCCATAATCTATCTATTCCTCTGCAGAAACTTTGCAGGATTTCTTTTTGGTAACTATCCAACTCCCAGGGATCCCCCAGGGTAGTATTGATCAGTGTCAGGAATTGTATCACGCAAGTAATAGTTTTAATTCAATTCAGTGAAAACTATGTAAAGTAATGCAATACTGACATTTTATAATTTAAACATATGGTAGGAAATCTGAGGGTATGTTTTGGTTTTGTGCTGGTGATAAATAAGGCAAACAGTGTACTGTGACTGTACAAATTTCAAAGGCAAAATGTAATACCTAAATTAAATTTCAATTCAAACTATAATTAAATAGTTTTTCACACAAAAATGTCATTTCACTTGGAAATACAAACATAATAACCACCTAATAATTACCTTGTGGAACTAAGAGCACCCAAAATCAAATGCAAACATCCCTTTGTTATTATCAAGCCTGTCCCCAACATGGTTTTTATTATCATATGACCTGTACGGCCCTGCAAGCCTTTTCTTTCCAAAGCCATTGATGAAAGGCCCCCATGAGGGTCGTATGCATTTGTGCGAGCAGGGCCGGAAAAGCCATACGGCCCTACTACAAAAGTGAAAAGGGCCTCACAAGTTAAAATTTCAAGCAATTTGTCTCCACATTGGTCATATGGATAAAACACTAATTATTGAATTGTAGACATTGACATTCTAAATGTTTATAGAAATTAGCATTTTAGATTCCCATGACCCACACAAGCCTTCTTTTTTAGCTTTAATAATTATCGTTTTAAAATAAAGGTTAATTACTATCTATCTACTAAGTTAGGCCGTGCCGGATGGGAAAATATTTGGCTCTCAGTCATGGCGCACAGATCTTGCTGCACTCGGTCTGTACGCCATGACCAAATATTTTCCCATCCGGCCCTCCCACTTAGTTAATAAGTACATAATATTAGACAATATTTCAGATTTTGTCACTAACGTTTGGAGTCAATTTTTGCAGAATATCAAAACATGGAGACTTGTGATGAACTTGGATTAATAAGCTTGATGAAGGATTTTATCATTTGTCACAAGTTTTATCAACAATCCTGATAATTTTGTTCAGTTAAGATTTAAGGATGTCAAATACAATGGGTAAGCTGTAAAACCATGCATTTAACATAAGATTTCATGATATCACAAAATATTTCACTTCTATATAATGTTTGTCATAGGTTCTGATCATGGGTGAATCATAGCAGAAGAATTATGTTTGAAAAAATTAAAATTGTTTGTGATCTTCATGCCTAGGATCGATAATCAGATGTGCAGCATTCCTTCCAGAACAATCTTTTTTTAGTATAAATGCTAATTTAATGAAAAGAAATGAAACCTGAAGTACATGAACACAATTAAAAAGAAAACACATCTTAGAATGAAAGATCAAGCTGTCTTCTTCTTCAAGTCTGGCTTGACATTCCAGTAATAGAGAACCTGAAAGACTAGAGTAGCATTCATTGCTGTGGAAACAAGGAATGTCACAAGCATGACTTTGTCGCCTGTCTCCTGTATGGTGGTGAAGATGCGCGCCATCGCTCCTAAGAACAGCATGAGTACCATGATGAATGACAGTTGGCCTGTGTGACCATTGCGGAAGTTGGCTACTATCTGTAAAAGCTTTAGGAAAAATAAAAGAAAAACAATTTTATACACATGTAGGGAATTGGCAATTCTTGTATTTTAAAACCCTTTTGCTCTCACTTCCACTCCCTGGAAACATAAAATGTGTAGTTCTAACATTTGAGTCTGTGACGGTCATATGAAACCTCTTTGGCAAGACTTTTGCATGGTACCAACTGTTTTTCAATAATTTTACAAAATGAAATTTAGGATTTTTCTTGAATTTTGATTTTTGGCAGTCTTGGAAGTGAAAGGGTCAAAGGGAGACTGTCACAAAGGCGTTATTATGTGCCAGTTTCTCAAGTCAAATCTTGAAAAGTTCAGCCTGTTTGAAGAGCAAAATCCAAAATTAGTGTTTTTAGCAATGAGATGTTCAAAAACCTGGCACAAGAATACTGATCAGTATGTCTGGCAACTCGTGCCAGTGTCCCGATAAGAAATTCTGTTACACTTACTGGTCTTGGGACTGACAAAAACAACCACAATAGTTATGAGCACTGGCTTGGAAAAAAGAGAGCATGAATGATGACCAACATTTATAATTATTCCAGTGTCTATAATATAACCTTCTGGCCAAGCTTTTAACCAGAAACTGAAGCAATATAGGACATTGCCTGTTTTGTCAGACTACAAATGAGCATGCCTGCATTCAATCTTGCACTCAGTCATTCAACATAAGTGTTATGTAGCAAAAACATTTTTTGTGCTATGTCTGCATTCAAGTTTACTGGTTTCACTGTCAAGCAAACTCACCCTACTTATCACTAAAAAGGCAACTTGAAGTGAAACAAGTTGAACCAAGACAGCCATGGGTGTCAGACCCGACACAAGAACATAAACAATGCAACCATACAGGACAGGAAACAAGGCGGAAAGCAGAGCTTTGTTGGTGTAATAAAAGTACATGGCGATGAGAAGTGCAGTCTGTGCTGACATGAACAAACTCTCACCCCAAGCACTGAAACACAAAATACAAAACAATTTAAAGATCTGAGGACAATTTGTTTATACAGCCAAACCTCTCAGTTCAATCATGTTTCATAAGCAATACTTCTTTTATCTGATCATTAGTCCATGATACCAATTTTTTTTATTGTTTTTCAAATCATTATCACATTCAACAAAGGAGAATGCATTCTAATCTTGTTGGCTTCCTGTGATTTTCATGGGTATCCTGTTCACAGGTGAAAAGACTTTAGAATTTTTAGTTCAATCGATCAATTTTCCATTTTGATGCCATTATCTTGACCGGGAATCTGGTACACACTCTAGATATATCGAGAAGACCCTGGGAACATGTGTTGCATGTACATACTGTGTTTATTGTCTGTATTAAAGGAGCAAAGTTTATATGAATTTTGATGGAAATTAGCAGCAGGGGTCTGTTCACCTGAATGGAAATTTCTTGGCAATACTGTAAGATGCAGTAGTTGTCAGAGCAATTAGCTCAAGAAGAAATGAGAGCAAGCTAAGACCCTCCACACTAGATGCTTGTATGATCTTGATTATCTGCGGGATTTTGACTGTAATTGGATAGAATAAAAAATATATCATTGACATAATATACAATTATTACAATGTCATCTTATTCTAGTAAATGTTTAGGGAAAAAGCCATTTAACTTATTTCTTTACAATGTTTGTTTTGTAAATTAATTTGTAATTTGTGTACCAAATTAATTCACACAATGAGCATTTGACTCAATAAAAGCAAATTGTTTATGGTGCAGTTAATTTTTTCATATAACTCATGGTGTGAAATAATTTAGCGCACAATAATTACCACACAGACAGAGTCAGGAAATAAATGGTTTTTTCTCTATGCAGGGATCAAGTTATGAGAGGCCAATACTCATGTTCCACAATCCACATACACCTCAGGTTTTAATTTTAAAAAAAAGTTTACAATTTGATCATTGTTCCCTGTTCATTACTACACATGCAGCACAATGTTGGAATTCATCTTACATCTTACTTCAACACTCAAATAAAGTGATTTAGAATATGACCGTACGGCGCCGCTGACGCAATCCTACAGAAAATAGAATCGCAAACTCCAAAGGTGACATGAGCGGGACCGGAAAAAGCCGTCCAGCCCCACTCAAGTTCAAGCGACCTCGCACTGCATGACTATTCTTGTACTTTCTAGTCATATCATAAAGGACTGAGTTAGGTTGGGCCGGACAGGAAAATATGCTCAGTCCGTATGCCATGACCTCGAGCCAAAATATTTTCCCGTATGGCCCTCCCACTCAGTCAAAATTATAAGTGCAACAATTGCACTTACTTATTGCGGATCCAACGACGATTCCATAACCCAAAACTTTGCTCAGAGCGATCTTCAAACATGCAACTGCAACGGAACAAAATATCCCATAAAACAAAATTCATAAGCAATAGGTTGCTCCTAACAAAGATCAAAGCTAAAAAAAGACTCGATTAGAAAATATTATGCACAAGAATAAACACAAAATTCACCGCGTTTTAATCTAGAAATGCAAGCTCGCATCTGTTCTCGTAATATCTTACATACCGTGAAAGAAATTAAAGTTGATAAAGAACTCATCGTGGCAGTATTTAGGAACGACGAAGAGAACCAACGGAGTGAAGAAAAACTCGCCGACCGCCATGTTGGAGTCCACGTCAAACGTAAGAGAACACGTCACGTAAGCGACAGTGATCTCTCCACCGACCACCACTACCTCGTTCCCAGGGCCTCTGTCTTCGTTGCACAAAGGACGAGTGAAAAGTGTCTTCGAGAAAGTAAAACCGGCCGTTTACGAAGTCTTTGCGTTTTTAGACTTGTATATGTATGTTTGATTACTTTACTAAAGAAAAGGCGCTAGATTTAAATTTAGGATAAATAACGCAAACGTAGGGGACTCCGATATGAAAATGACGAGGGTGCTCGTCGTACCTTTTAGGAGTCAAAATTTGTAGATTGGTACCAACTAGGGTGCTGAAATCTAAAATGACCATGGTTAGAATTATCGCGGTACCTTTTAGGGTATTGAGCTGAAAAAATATGACAGAATATGTCTTGTGTTGTACAAAATTGGTACCTCTTACTTAGGAGTAAAAATATGTTTGAGCCACGCCTATCAAACGAGATTCTGGTACCTTTTAGGGTGTTTTTCGAGATTTTCCGACGAGCACCTCCGTCATTTCTATAGGGGAGTTCCCCCTCCCCCCCGGGGCAAATGAGCCAGCCCACAAATTAACCCATGGGGCATTGCAAGTTGTGACCGGCACACCGCCTGGAATCCAGACTTGTGGAGCCTCTATTTCCACGTCTGTCTGATCGATACCTGTCATTATTTTTTTATTTGTATCCTGCCATAACCATAACTCATTTCTAGCTCTCCTAACTTTTGAATTCGTGGGTAATCCGTGGATCTTATATTAGTATTAGAACGAACTCATTTGCGAATTTTTCAAAAATTAAGAACGCCTTTCATTTATGTCACTCAGTTCATTTCTCTTATAATACTAAAATAAGAAATTGGTAGAATTCATTTTTAAACTTGACTAATTGAATAAAAAAAATTCATTTTTCATTTTTCGGTTTTGCAAAAAAGTGAAAAGTGAAAATTGAAAAATGAGTTTTTCCGAATTCAATTATTGAATCATTTATGAAAAAATGGAAAAAGAAATTATCCGGAACTCATCAATTTACCAAAACTTTAAAATAAACAGCTGTATTATTCTGTCAGATAACAAGGTACTGAGTTTAGAATGTAGCGTGGATGAAACAGTGCCCAACCATTTAAATGAATTAGAGTGATTTTTGTCTATTTTGGCTTAATAGTCACTGACTGTTAAACTTTGTTTCCGCACAGGTTTAGTAAAATGAGTCCAAGCTATTGAGCAGTGCTTTCCTGCAGTAGTACTGTCATCAGCCCATGCTCCTGGTACTGTTTATTATTTTGCATACAAGGTGGTTCTAACTTTTCAATCTGTGTATGAAATCCTAAAGTGTGACCATTCAAATGAAAGCTACTGAGCAGTACTTTCCTATGTTTATTATGCTGTACAAGGCGGTTACAAGGCGGGTACAAGGCGGTTATGCTGTACAAGGTTCTAACTTTTCAATCTGTGTATGAAATCCTAAAGTGTAACCATTCAAATGAAAGCTATTGAGCAGTACTTTCCTGTGGTACTGTTTATAATACTGCTCAGGATGGTTCCATCCGTTTTCAGTGAAATGAAAGCTAGGGCAGTATCTTTCTGTGGTGCTGTTTATTACGCTGTACAAAGTGGTTCTATCGTGATTATCTACGAACAAAATCCTACAGCGTGGCCATTCAAACGAAAGCTTTTGAGCGGTAGTTTCCTGCGGTGCATAAATTGCCGGAATAAATTGACAAATTTGTATTAAGCCAATGGGTTAAGGGTTAACAACCGCCCGTGTGATTATCCGGCGTAGGGTACTAAGCCGGTATACGCGGTACTGAGAAAGACAGCTATCTTTTTCATCGGAAATACAATGCCGTCATTACATCCCGTGTTACATTACCTGTTTATCAGCAAAGCTTTACTGATATCAGTTAATGTTTTTACACTCGACTAAGAGTGATCAAGACTTTCATAGGGTCCTTTCTTCTTGGCTACTCAACCACGAAACCAATTAACAAAAGTGCTCTGAAAGCAGCACATGTTTCAATGTCTGGATAACGCAGTTAACATAATCGCATTTTGCCCAGTACAAGTGTTCAGAAGTTCGATTGCTGGCCAACCTCGTCGAAAACAGATCTGAACTGAGCAGATTTGATAGAAAAACAACAAAGGAAAGCCGCGACATCAACTGATTGAAATTGATTGTCACTCTTCCACGGTTCCTAGCGCAAAACGCAAACAAATTAATTTCTATTTCATGGTGTTTATTCGAGGGCAACAGGCTTTACAATTTGAACAGAAGATGCAAATTGTCGTCAGCTTTGGAATTTCCTGCTGTTTCTAGACCCAAAACAAGCTTCGTAACCTTACAAAAGAAAAAGGCAAACAGGCGTAAACAGCCCATCATTCACGACTACTGGAAAAGGAAAGTGTCAATCTGTGTAAACTCTAGCTACCATAAAAAATGTCCCATAATTTGACAACGACGGGCTTATTTTGGGTTTCGTTGTCGATAATAAGTGCTTTATTGGCTTGTACGGGATTTTTTCTCCCCTACTGGGTGCAAGGAAAGATTTACAACTCGATCGTATACTTAGGAGTTTTCCGTCGCTGTAACTTCTTGATGAAAGGAGAAGATGGCCTGTCGTTCCTCGAGCAAGCCTGTGGCAGGTATGCAAGTTTTCAAGACATTCCCTCAGAAGCGTGGAAAGCCAGTACTGTTATGATTGGAATCGGTTGTGGATTCTTGCTTCTTGTTGCTTTGACAGCCATGTTAGCATGCTGTTTGAAAGACGTTGTTACAAAAAGTTCGGCGCGAATTGGAGGCGCACTTCAGTTTCTCGCTGGTGAGTGCGCTTTATTTACGTGTCATGATTATAATAAATACATCCAATTCGCAAACAGATGTGCTAAATTTAATTTAATTGCAAGGTACAGAAGTACTTTTAAAACATTTTTGTCGCCTTGAAACAAACATCTGGCGTTATATTGTTGACTGTTTTTAAATGATTTTCTTTTTGGGGAATTAACTCGCGTGTTTTACTTTCAGATAATTGATCTGAACGTGACAATAATCTTTTTGAAAGTGTGCCATTGTAAATACGCAGGTTCAAACTTTGCAGAGTTCATGACAGGATGATATAAATCTTATCAGTCATCAAGCCATAAAACAAACACCTAAAAATTCCTTCATAAAACGAAATATCACGGAGAAAAAAAGTCAGTGGTCGATGACTATTTCAATGATCTTTCTTTCTAACTGTTAAATTTGCGTCTGGGTGATTCAAAGAAAAACTTATGAGTTAAAGTTTCTTCAGGTGCTGTTTGCTTATTTTATATCATTTAGCAACCTAAATGATAAACTTTGGAATTTTTTAAGTTGTTGAACTTGTTACTCTTTTAACTTAAAGGGTTTGTTATATTATTCAGCCAACGTATCGTACCCCTCAGTAAATTAATTAAACATGGAACTATTTAACACTGACTAGTGTACAAAACTCTTCATTTGGAAAGTATATGACTATCGAACCGCCCACTGAATCCGACCTCATCTACAAAGGGTCACTCGGAACCTGAAACAACTCTTGAAAAATATATTCTTGTCTTGAATCGCAAAGAGAGTTACCTAGAAATGTTTTTTATACAATGTTTTAAAATTCAGTAGATCGCTTCAACAACGCGACAGATATCTGTTACGTCAGTCGTAAGTTATGGCTAAAATGTGCGCGCATTATATTGAGGTCAAGAAAACGACCTTTGTTGTGTTAGAACTGAAAACCTTTGTTTATCAAACAAAGTCCTTTTTCCGGTTTTGAAGTTCCATCTGTAGTTTTTTATTGTTTCCAAAACGAAGATTAAAATATACAAATAATTTTCAATGAGTCAGTAAACACCGTCAGTAAATAGCGGGAAAGGATAAATAAGACTATAAACGCCCTTAGATTGAAATCTCTTTTTAAAAAATTGAAACTATTTGGTGTTGATATGATATGAAAAAAATATCCCCAATGTTAACCTTTGTCTTTAATAATTTGTTGAAATCTCTGAACAATAACGAGCTTAACTATAAACAGTTAATTTGGCATAGCCCTGCCCTCTCCCTGAATTTATATAAAAATTTCTGCCTTTTCAAGTGCATGCACTTTATAGCTTTAAACCAATAGATATAATGGGATCATATTTACGATTTCTTCACGTTTCTGAGAAAAATTATTAATTGAATAAGATATTTTAAATTGCACGTATTTATTGATGGTTCTTGGCTTCCATAAACAAGCTCTATATAGAGACTAGCAAACGAAGAATCCTTCGACGAAATTTCAATTTAATAAGCGAAACTGAGTATTAAACGAGCGCTTCAGAGCCGTTTAGAAGACACTTTTGGCTTATTAGCGCATTGCAAACTTGAGGCCGAGTCTACTAGGACTACTAGTGCCAATCAAACTATAAATAAAGTCTTTAATGTTGAATATCTCGCTTCCCACCATTTTATCATAGTAACATGTGTTACGCATTTTAAGTCACAGCGCCGACTAGCGCTGAACAACTGAGTAAGATTCGTCAGGAATAAAAAAACTCTGATACTATACTAAAAGTTTGTCGCGTGTGCGTGTCAACCCGCCTGAAGAATTAACTTAATTCGATTAGCTTCAAATCAGCTTATGATAGTAATTGCGTCTTTAATTCAAGTCACGATATCAATATGATAAGGAAATTAGTGATTTGGGCAAATATCATCAAACTGATCTACGTGTACGAGTAGATCAGGGGCAGATCAGTAGATCAGGGGCACCCAACGATCCACCCAACGATCGTTTTCTGTCAAATATCTGTTCGGAAAGGTATAGGTTCCCTAGAAATTTCGAAACCGCGAAGGATCCTACGAATTTCGAGATGGCAGTTCCATTCATCTGAGATTCGGATTTTCTTAATGGCTTCTCGTACCTTTTTTTTCGAAAATCGCGCTTTACCTTTGAAGTTTTCTAGAATTTTCTTAAAAAATTTAAGCCCTTAACATTTTCTATACCGACTTTGGATTTATAGCGAGGAGAGGATGAAGAGAGTTGTCTGTCGCCCTAGAAGATTCGATATCACATTTGAAATCCCTAGGGTTTTCGAATAACCTTCTCACATACTTCATCCTATAAAAAGGTTCCCTAAAATTTTCGGCTATCAAAAGGCATCATTGGGCCCCTAGCGGCCGTGAGCGATGAGAGGCGGCTGTATTCGCAGGCTAACCTTTTCGAGAATCTCCAAAAACGACCTGAGGTTTTCGGGAAATGGGTAAAACATGCCTAATAAATTCGTGAAGACCAAAGTTCCCCTAGAACGACCGAACAGATAAAGATTTTCTAGGGAAGCTTATAATTCAGTTATATAGTTTTAAAAGCACTTTAGACAGCCTAAAACAGTGTTTTAAGGAATTTTGGGAAAAACCGTCGTTGGGTGCCCCTGGTAGATGAGATAAAAAAATGATGTTTGAAAGTTGGTGAATATACGAAGAAATATAACGAAGCAGCTGTAGAAGATTTGGGCTTCGCACTTGGACAAGATTAAAATGTTTTACAGACTGTGCTGTGTCTCCGGACGACGCACGTTGTGTGCACAACACGTACATGTTGTCAACGGCCGGCCGCCCTTAGACAGACTTTGGTAGTTAAAGTAGCGATGGTGGCCGTTACTGGGGGGTTTCCAAAAAACAATAATTAAAATCGCTTGATTGGTGCAGGGCAGATTGGAAGGGGTGGAGACAAGGAAAGCCAGATTTCACTTTTATTTCCACATTGCATTTCGTTAAAATTTCAAAAATTGGTGTTCCGTGAAAACAGACAACATTTCGTCGGAGGATCAAACAATGTCTGCATAGCGTAGTTTATAGTCACTCTAGGCCACCTCACCGAACTAAAGCTAAAGGCAGAAAACCACTCACCGTGACAAAAACTAGGCAAACTTTTCCGGCTTGTCGACAGTTACCAACGGCAGACATTTTCAGAGTCCTGCTTGCATCATCCCCCGGGAGGCGAGGGGGGGGGGGGGGGGGGGGGGGGGGGGGGGGGGGGGGGGGGTATATTCCCTATAATGTGCTATACAGGTATGCGCCCAAAAGGGGTACCTTTTTTAAGCTGGAGGTATATAAAAGGGTAGGGAATTCACGAGTTGAAGTATAGAAAAGGGTAGGGAAAACTGTCATTTAGGTTTATAAAAAGAGAGTTTCAAAATATCCCAAACAGACGCATGTAACGTCTAATTCGTCCATTACTCTGAACTGAAAAAAGAATATTATTGTTTGGTTAACATCAATAGTGGTAACGCTTGATGTTTTCTGTGAAAATCGTTCCATAAGTTTAGTTAAAGAGATGCAGTGTTTCTTCTGTAGATATATGAAACGGGTACCATTTTCTATGGAAGGTATACGAAAGGGTTACTTTTTCTGTCAAAAACGGTACATACTAAAAAGGTTAGAGTTTGGACCTCGGGGCGGGGTATCCCCGACTTTGTTGAGTACCCCCCCCCCCCTCGAGCCACCATCACCAGATGGAAATACTGATCGACTAATTCTGTTTAATTTTGCAGGCTTCCTTCTCGCAATATCCTGTGGTATATATCCTTCTGGTTGGGGAAGTGTCGAATTCAAGCAAGTTTGTGGAAATGAAGCTAATTTTTACAAACTGGGACACTGCAAACTAAGCTGGGCTTTCTTCATATTTGTGGCAGGCACCGGATTGGCCTTCGTTTGTGCGGCTCTGTCAACTCAAGCTGGCAAAAACAGAAAACCTCTGTATACACGTACTAATGTCGAGAGATCAAACAGTTTTATGTAGCGGTTAATACGACCGGGCAGTTTCCTCGCTGGTCAAGGAAATCGAAGCAACCACCGCATCACGGGCCCACAGTTGCCCGTGGTCTGCTGCGAATCGCCAAACCTTATACATGAAATATTGGCTCTCTCATCAATGAATATATATATTCCTTGATAGCCAACTATTTCACGGAATATGTCCTCTGAAGAGTAGATATATAATACGGTCGTAATTTCGTTTTTGTTTGTTTTATATATTACTTAAAATAGAGTACTTTTTCACCTAACTATAATTTTGTGGTCTTCTAAAGCACTAGATTACTGCACCCTGGTTTGTGGCCCGGGGGTACTCCCTATAATGGGCTATACGGGGATGCTCCGCCCGAAAGGGGTACCTTTTTGAGGCTGGAGGTATATAAAAGGGTAGGGATTTCACGAGTTGAAGTATAGAAAAGAGTAGAAAAAATGCCTTTTAGGTCGCACTTAACGACTTATTCATCTATTAAAGTATTTTAATGTTTATATTGAAATATAAACCAAAACTTGAATTGGGAATGTTACATACAGAGTATTCAGTTGAACGGAAAAAGATTGCTTCTGCTTTGCAGGGGCGGATCCAGGATTTTTTTTTTAGGAGGGGGTGCACCTCTAAGGAATGACGTAACTGAAGGGTGACGTAAACAAATTTTAAAAGCGAACAACGCAGACTAGGTCATCTCAGGGGGGGTGCGCACCCCCTGCACCCTCCCCCTAGATCCGCCCCTGCTTTGGGTGCAATTAAAAGAATATGACATCTTTACTTATACCTTTTAATATATTTATGAATGTATATAACAGCTTACATGTAGTTCAACCACATCTCTTTTTTGATTCAGCTGTAATGTTGTTTGGGCCACCGCGGCATCGGTCTTTCTGAAAAGCTGCAGATGAGCTCCAAAATCATACAGCCCGTATTTTAATGTCCGCCTGTTATGACTGTAATGTCGATTATTTGTTCCCGAGCACTGGGTTATTAGTGTCGACATCTATTATGATGTACAAAACGGTACATGGGATGACTTCTGAGTATCTGAGATCTAGATTTGTCTCGAGACGACATCACTTCTTATCGATTAAGGAATACTGAAAATTAATTGGCTCTTCCACGTGCACAGCCCCGTACCAATTATTTAAAGAAAAGTTTATCTTATAGTAGAGCTGGGTTGTGGAACAGCCCATCCCATGATCTACGATCTGCAGCGTCTTTAAATGAATTTAAACGTAAACACTACAGTTTTGAATGAGTTAATACGTTTTATATACGGCATCCTTGAAAAGCAGCTTTAGTATGTAATAAGTTGTAATTTTAATTTTATTTTAATGTTAGTCAGTTTAGTTAGGTATAATAGATCTTCATTTTATCTTTTTAAATTACTGTATGCTGAAGGAATTTTACCGTGTCTAAATACAGTTATCATTCATTCGGTCAAGTGAAAAAAGAGTAAAAGTTGCCGAATTAAAATGCTAGCAAAAAACGCTTTTTCCTTTGTCATTGCAACATGTATCCGGGATGCAAGTCAACTAGGCATTTAAAAGGGTTACCTTTTCTGCCAAAAACGGTATATGAAAGAGTAAGGGTTTGGACCTCGGGGCGGAGCATCCCTGTACGAACCTTTGTTGAGTACGGGAGGGATTGTGGTGCTCATACCATACCGCAGCATCCCGTTGCACCTCGTTGACAAAAGGTCGTCATGAAAAATATATTGATTAGTGAAATTGTTGTAAAGTCAATGAGAAATTTTACCATTCATAGTAGAAGTGGAAATGAAAATGGAAGTGAACCTGTGAAATTATCATATATGTGAACTGCCGATGCAGCATTCCTTTCAAACGATGTGGTCATGTAATAAAGTTGAAGTTGAGTGAGTTCAGTCTTGCACTCATTTTAACAGTTGGTATGAAAGCTTGAAAAGCTTTGTATTTAATAAATACGGCGCTTTCCCATTTAAGACATCTAAACCAGAGAGTTCAGCTGTTGTTTTTCGTTTCGCCTAGATTACAAATTATTAGTTGCAAAAAATACAAACTGGTTGGCAAATGTTAAGTGCTCCAAGTAAGATGCAGTGGTGCATGTAGTGGTAAGCATGTCAGTCTTTGAAGGAAGCCGATTTGAGCCTTGATCTCTACCTTTGTGTTATTTCCTTACACAAAGTGAACTTTGCTCTAGATTGTCCATTTACCTAGCCTGCGTTATTTTAACAAGCACTAGTTCATGTATAGGGTGAAATTTTGAGGACGCGCACAAGAGGGGAACACACTGAAGGGAGAGTTGGTACCTCTCCCTTTCGCTTGTTCCCCTCGCATGCATTCTCCCTTATAAAACATTGTGCCCATATATATACTGGTGCCTCCAGTAGATGCTGGTAACATACTGCTGTGGGGCTACCTTGAGATGGACTAGCATCCCATCCAGAGGGGCAGAGAAGCTATTAATAGTCTTATCACTTCATGGTAAAAAAAATTGGGGTAGCTTCAGCAGCTTCTACCTTACTTTAATCCTGTTGCTAATGATCAAACTTCTTCCCTTTATGCCACTAGCAAAAAGGCAAAAAGCAACAAGTAAACCCAAGGTGTGCTCACATAAGGCCTCTTTGGGGCAAAAATTGAGTGTGGTTAACCCACAACATCATTTACACCCTATAATGGTACGTGTAGTCTGTACACTGAAAGACCAACTCTCTCCACAAACAAACTTAAAATAAGCATAATTATTTACATTGACACTGGCTGGGGCGGGGGGGGGGGGGGGGGGTAGGGCTTGTTCCCAATTCAAGTTGTAAAAGGGAAGAGTAAGCACAGTGTAGTAAGAACTTTTAAAGTACTGTACAGATAACTAAACATTCACATTCAGGATATTATAATTAATAAATGAAAAACAATGGCCATATTTATCTTGGAAACCACATAATGCATCTCAGATGCATTATTTATCATTATTCCTCTGAGAAGAAAAATGCAGCTGACCCTTATTTTGTGTAGTTATCTTCATCTCTGACACATAATGCATCTGAGACTATGTTGTAACTCATCTGATATGCATGATACATCCAAGACAAATGAGTCTGAGAAGCATTATGCATCTTCCAAGATAAACACAACCATGTACATGCAGGGCTCGAAATTGCGCCTGTATCGGGCGCATTTGCAACTAAAGATTTTGCTTTTGCGACTAAAATCTGTCTATTAGTCACGATTTTGCGACTGTTTTTCGGCCTAGTTAATAAAGGAATTATATTCAACGGTCTTGTGTCTCACTTGTAACTGGTAGTTGTAATTTTATCCGAAAAATCCTGCGAAATTTATGTTAAATGTTGTGTGACTTAATCTTTGATTTCACACTCCATTAACGCAGTTTTCAAGAAGTGGAAGGCGCACTTTTTCAGACTTTCTCAGAAATTTCTCATTTCTCATTTTCAGTTCCGATAGTAGCAGTTAGTTGTTTTTTTGCGACTAAAATTTGTGAACTTGCAACTAAATTTTAGGAATTACTCACAAATTGCGATTGAGAATTTTTTTTAATTTCGAGCCCTTACATGTAACAGATTTACAGCCCATAGGATTACATGAATAGAAAAAAACAGCAACCAAGGATATCAAAAAGTCAACTAAAAAATGCCATAAGTGCATGTGGTATTGGTACAAAGTATCTCATTGCAATGAATGGGAGTGTAAAATTCGTCTTAAAAACTTGTGATGTCAGGATAACCACAGAAGTGGGCAGAAGATAACGAACAACCATTCAGTCCAATATTGACGGTGTAAAGGGTGTACAGTCTATTTTTCAAGCGGTGCATAGTTCAACAGTTTTTCAATCAAGTCCACATGTGAAAGAAGCATTCTTCTGCAGCAGTATCTCTTCAATCCAAGTGCATCAAGAGCATCCCTAAATGTGAATAAGACGTGTTTGTTAGATATACAGTTTACCGAAATTTCATAGCAATAGTATAGAAATTACACATTTCAAAAGCCGACATAATATTTGAAAATGGAAAACATGTTTCGGATATTTCAGTATACATCATCAGTTCAGAATGTTTACAAAATTTGTAACTGTATACAAAGTAAATAACAAAGAAATACATTTGTATTGATTATAAATAGTAGAAATTATAATAGCTAATTACAAATCTGTGAGAATATTACATAATACTGGATACAACGAGATTAGCGGAATACAAATAACGTGATATGGGTCTAGATCTGTGAAAATATTACATAATACTAAAGGGATATAACGAAATATGTGATACTTCTATGAAAAACAAAACGTCGTGATGATAACAAGGATGAAAAATTAAAGTAAGAGTGTTAAATTAACATGTTTAACTTGTTTGTTGAGCGCGGGTCATTCCCATTGGTGTACGAAACAAAAGATTTTTTATTAGCTTCTATTACTTTCTTTTGTTCCATCCATCAGCATGCCGCTGCACTTTCGTCTTTTAAATCCTCAGGGAATGGTTGCAAACCACCAATAGTAGCCAGTTGACTTTGCCCCATGAGATTTGTAGGTTTTTATTGTGAGACAGCGAGAGACAATACCCCAAACCATCTGTCTCAAAATTCTCTTGAGAAACCGGCTTTCAGTTTTGGGTAGGTCTGCATCGAATGTACAAAACTGGTCGTGTCAGGTGGGCATACAATGTTCAGGTTCAGTTCAAGTTGTAACAGAAAGATCACAGACAAACAGACATAAGTTTTTAAACTTAAAGTGCCACTATGATCAAAAATATACAATTCCTGTTCTCTTCATATTTTGAAAATATAAGTACTTGTTACTTACCTTGCGAAGTTTCAAGTCAAAACTCGTACGGGAAGTGCCATTATTTTAACTTTACATTTCGAATTCAGCTTGCCGCCATTGCTCAATTAAAAAATGACCGGGACCGAACCCTAAGAGTTGGATCGAGTTGGCCTAAAGATTTTGTGACGTCAATGACTCAACACGTGCCTTTTGGCTTTGTTGTCTGTGACCCGGAGGGAACCGCGTTGAGTCATTGACATCACAAATCAAGTCACATGTACCAGATCGCAAACCAGTAGAACGTGGGCTCGGATTTATGAAAGGAGTAATGGCGGACGGATTTTACGTGATTTTCATGGGTTTTCGGCCAGCTATTTCTGGGCTGTGTTAGAATATATCAATCTAATTTATAGCAATTCACATTCGTCTAAACCTATTAGATACATTTGCGTTAAAAAAAGCGGAAAAAAAATGCAAAACTTTTCGTCGTAGTGGCACTTTAAAACACTCACCCTTCCGTGTACTCTGCTTGAAGTAACCCAAGGTAAGCTTCCCATTTGTTACCAATAACTTTTCCGCAAGTAAAGCAACGAATTGGAATAATCATGATCTACAGAAACAAATACAGAACAAACAGTAAACTCAATAAAGCTCACGGAATTCGACACGAGTCTACGCACGTGCGAAAAGTACGCAGACATTTATTGCGTATACAATACTAAAATCGTTCTAAAAAGCGGTTAAAGCCTCATCAAGATGCAATCCAAAGACTTAAATATCAATCATTATTAAAATTTAAGTATGTTATTTACCTTTCGAGGCGGCCAATGTATGAAATATAACAAAAATAGCGAAGAAATTCGGCTTCAGTTTGATTTCTTCATCAAAGCTTGTTTTTCAAGGCGCTAGTTTCCAGTCTTTCGCGCAGGGAATTTTTAATCTTATTCGGTTATCCGCTGATAGAGAGTACTACAGGCTCCACAGTCCGTCCCACCGTCCAACCTTCTGAACATGGCGACCAGAGGTATCGGGTTTGGTGTCTCGTCCTTCCTGCAAGGAGCTTGCAGATCCTGCAAGGTTTGTAAATTATTTAATGGCTTCTAGTGTTTTACTGATGTTTCTTTGCAGTGAAATCTTTTCTGTTTTGATTTTTTCACATTTTGCATTCAGTCGTGTGAGGCTGCACGTTGCCAAACCAGACGGCTGCATAAAAATTAACTTGAATTAAATTTATTTAACCCTGCCTTTGACATCTTAGAATGCTAAAAAAAACTTTGTACAGTTTCTTCTTATTATTTTTGTTTATCAAAACCTGAATCTTAAAAGAGACAGCTAGTGAAGTTATGTAATTATAGGGATTCCATTAATTAAGAACTTTAATAATTTATATGGTCATTGATACATTGTTAAAAGCTAAGACCAGCGGGATGAACAACCACATGAAACATTATTAGAATTCGTCTATGTTTATATTGATCCAGCCAAGTCAGGTTCCATAACAACATGTCATCGTCCAGTTGCACAGTATTTCACCAGATTATGCCATTGATTGCTAGTTGTAGTCAAGTATTTCATAAATAGGAGACATAAAACAGTGCTACATGCATTTGTGTTTGTTTAGTGAATAAGAGTTACTGAAGCACAGATGATTATTTTGAAAAGCACAGTTACAAATGGTTCAATATTCGTGCTGTTACCTAACTCCTTGCCCCCCCCCCCCCCCCAACACACCCTCTCCTTCCCCAGGACACAAGGACCAACTTTGTCCACAGTAGGGAATCTTACAAAGTAGTTTTGTCCCAGAGGTAGGGATGCCAGGGATAGTTAAAATAACTACTTGTGCAAAGATTACACAGGATGGTAAAATGGCATCCAACCGCATGAATTGGTTATCCAGCTATGTGTATGTTTAAAGGGAATTGGGTTAGTTTGGTCATTTTGCCAAATATCAACAACAACAAGCAGATAGAATCACCCAAAATAGTGTGGTACAAAATATTAGTATCACACCCATAGAAATTAACTTAAGAACCAATATTGTTTCTAGTACATGATGTAAATTTGGACATTTGCACTTATAATCATGAAGGTCCATTTTTCACTTCATATAGATCCGCTAACACAGTTATAAAGAATAACGTACATGTATCATTTTCAGATTGAAAGATTTTATGTAATTTACCTCCGGCAAAATAAGGCTTAAAAGGGTGCTCCCACACCATACCCCAGAAGGGTTTGTCGTAGTAATAAGGGTAGATTTAAAAAGTATAAAAATTTAAATATTCAAATATGCTTAATAAGCATAAATATCAATGATGTCAAAACTGTTTTTGATATTGATGTCTTCAACAGCGACAAACCTTTCTGCTCAATGGATATCAGACACGCTTTAGAGGACTGCGGACTTCAAGTGTCGCAAATGAAAAGGTCTGCAGTTAATAACACTAACAATAATGTGTATTAAACAAGGTGCTCCCATAACCAAGTCTAATGACACTTTTTATTCAGTTTGAAACGTAGCTGAAACAAGACTGGAGATTCTGGATTTAAAAAAGTAAAAGGGTCTTTATTCTATGGGTGTGTTTTGGGGGAAAATTCAAATCCAGATCCTTAAAACCAAAAGCAGATTTTGTATTACTCTTTGACTAAAATCCAAAAACGGATCATGAATTTAAAAAAATCTATACTCGAAACAGATTCAATGGAATAAATCTGAATCTAGATATTTAGGATTTAACTTACATTTCCAACCCTGCAATAAAATTTAAAACAAATCGTCAGGCAACCCCCTTAAAAAAATGTATATACACATGTGTCTCCTGATCCTCCACATGCATTCAAGGCTCCACTTAACATCTTTGTCTATTGTGGTTCTGTTTTTCAGTTTTTTGACAAAATTTTGATAGCTAACAGAGGAGAGATTGCCTGTAGGGTAAGTGAAAACAAAATACAATAAACTCTAGCTACAGTTGTATTACCAAACCTCTCTACATGAATACATGTATCTTAAAAAGGAACCAGTTTGAAAAAGACGTCGATTACTACTGGTTAAGTGCTCAATTTGTAGCAGTAACATTTTTACATGAGGCTACAATCATGCTACTGTATTTCTATCGCTTGTCATGATCTCCTTTTTTTTCTTTGTTAAATTTGTTTTAATCATTTTCAGGTAATGAAAACATGCAAACGTCTTGGAATCAAAACTGTTGCTGTTTACAGTGAAGCTGATGCAAATGCTGTAAGTTTGGAAATCAAAATAACTGAACATTAAATATGTTAAATAATGACTGGTCCCGAGGGAAACAGTGAATTTTGTTTCCCGAGAATCTCGATGTTATAAAATTCATTGTTATATAGCTGGAGTTTTTCTCAATACAACGCATGCATTGATTGGTTGATTCATGGTCACATGACATCTAACAAACACCCTTTTTACTGCCAATTGTCTTTAGCGGGCAACATTTGCAAAAGCGGGCAACAATTTTGACATCAGAGGGTAACATTGCACTGTTGCCAGCTAGCGCACGTGATCAGGCCGTGACAAAAGGTGGCATGATTATGATGCGATTGATGTTTACCGCGAGTGCTCGGCACGTTTTTCAAACTGTGTTGTGTTGTGTTTTTTGTGTTGCTATATAACAAATCACTTAATGACTGATCCCTCGAGAAACAGTGAATTTTGTTTCCCTTTGAATGTCGATGTTTCCCTCGACTTCGTCTCGGGAAACATCGAGATTCTCGGGAAACAAAATTTACTGTTTCCCTCAGAAGCAGTCATTAAGTGTTTACTGTTTCCTGAGGGATCAGTCATTAAGTAAAAATTTGTTATAATAGCAACACAAGGCAGTTTGAAAAACCCGCTGAGCACTCAAGGTAAACAACAATCGCATGACAATCATGCCACCTATTGTCACAGTCTGATCATGTGCGCTAGCGCGCAACAGTGCACTGTTACCCTCGGATGTAAAAAATGTTGCCCGCTTTTGCAAATGTTGCCCGCTTATGGATGTTTTTAACCAATGAATGTGCACGTTGTATTAGAAAAACTCCAGCTATATAACAATATTATAAATATTTCATAATTGTCTCATCACTGATCCTCTGGTTAAGATTTGAAACTTGGGCCATTTGCTTCTTGATCACATGCAAGACAGCCCTCATTAACAACAGAACAAACACAACATAACCATTTGACACAACTTTGCAGCTTCATGTAAAGATGGCTGATGAGTCATTCTGTGTGGGACCCCCTCCGACCAATCAGAGTTATTTGAACATGGATGCTATCATGGACGCAATCAACACTACTGGTGCACAAGCGGTAAGCACAACTTTGTTTTCTTTATTTGTCTGTAGTCATAATTATATATATACACAGTACCATTCAAATGGAAGTTGACAGTCCCTCGCATCCCTAGCTGCTCATCATTACTGTAGTTGTCATCCATAAAAGCCCGTTGCCGGCTACTAATGACAGCTAGTCCTTAAATAACAACTCTACCATGGCCATTCACATGTATAATGTTTGAATACTGAGATACATGTATGTTTTCATTTTACAGGTTCATCCAGGATATGGTTTTCTGTCGGAAAACAGCAAGTTTGTAGCCAAACTGGTGAGTTTCGTCAGTATAGAATACAAATTTGCAGAACCATAATAATTATTATACTGCTGATTGGGATTACAAGCTTTGTTGCTTCCCTTCCGATGCTATTAATTAGAGATGTTATGCACTAGGAATGGTTTAATGAGACAGGACCTCATTTGTCCTTGTGTGAGCAACATGACAGCTAAGTTACCTAATGCATTTTGATACAATTTACAATTTGCTATTGCCCTATTATCTTTGTTTCCACAACCAGAAGATGGTGAATATAGTCCTTAAAATAGGAAATTACAGTACCTCAAATTATAAAAGTTGTCACACTTGTCACAGAATAACATAAAATTTTTCCCTTAGTTATCCTGGTGTGTAATAAATAAGCTCTGTATTAATAATGTTATGGATTCACAGCACTACAGTGTACGTACCTCCTTTTGTTTTTGCTGTATGAAGCTGTATTTCTTTTTTACATTTACTCTCAAAAGGAAAATGCCGATGTAGCCTTTATTGGTCCAAAAGCTTCTGCTATGCAAGCAATGGGAGACAAAATTCAAAGTAAACTGATTGGCAAGAAGGCTGGTGTCAGCATTATCCCTGGCTTTGAAGGAGTTGTTAAGGTGAATGTTCTGCACAAATATTATTAGTGACTGATCTAGGGGAGGGGCCAGGGGACCTGATTTCCCCATCCCCCCCCCCCCCCCCCACCCTTATTATTTTTAGAGCCAAAACATGTAATTTGTGATCATCTTGATTGGCATAATTTAATATATTGCCGGCACGGTACAGAGAACCGGGTACTATAAGTGTAGTGCGCAGGGGCTCACGGTTCGGGAGTTTGAAAGGTGTCCGTTGATAGATTTGTGTCATTCTACGGTCAGCCTCGCCGCCTCTAGTACTGTTCAAACACGAAACGTCTAGGATATATTTAAAGTGCAACTAACCAACAATAATGTTTTTCGCCAAACGAAATCTCCTAACTGTCCTGATAACCTGTGCGAAAATTTTTTTACTGTAGCATTTTTCCTTGATTTTTTATAGTTTTTTAAAGTTTCAAATTTTGGCGGTTTTTTCGGCCAGTACTGAGCAATGTGAAGAATGGGTCCGAGTTTTGCTTTGACGTCTTGTGACGTCATCGAAGGAGATTGATTTTATGCGAACAGCAAAGGAACTGTGGGCAAACACAAATAAGGCATCGGACTGCACGAAATCCCTTTTTGTGGCTTTTGAGTACCATTCACGTTAAAATGCCTTCTCCTTTATCGCTTCACGGTGATATGCTTATGATAACGCAGCAAATGGTCTCCTTCGATGACGTCACAGCAAAGTTCGTACCCAGCTCCCACAAATGCTCGGTAATGGGGCAGAAGCACCTAACTTCAAACAGCTGTAGAAACGCGGGCATTTTATCAATTACGATACTTTTTTCGCACAAGTAATCAGGACAAACAGGAGATTTTATTTAGCGAAAGAAACCGATTGGGGTTAGTTGCACTTTAATATCAGTTTGAAAGTAGGAGGAAAAAAGCAAAAAAGAACCCATTTTGGTGCGTGCAATGATATGTAGGTGTCCAATTACAGCTATCCAATTTCAAAAAGTTGTAACTGGATAGCTGTAATTGGACACCCATGTGACCGCGCGCCAATTACGTAAGAAATAGTCGTGCGGATAACCAATCACAATCGAGAATTTTGTTATTGATACAATTACAATATTTTATTATTATGTTTCCTCAATAGGATGATAATGATGCAGTGAGAATAGCTAATGAAATAGGTTATCCTGTGATGATCAAAGCTTCTGCTGGAGGTGGCGGCAAAGGAATGAGAATTTCTTGGAATGATGAGGAAACTAAGTGAGCTCAGTTGTTTTTGTGAATAATTTTGTGGTCAAAAGACATAATTGCATACTCACTGTCATGAAAACCTAAAATTAATGATGTTCCAGTTACATTAACTAGCAGTAATCGGAGATTATCGAGACACAATCGAAGAAATTTATGGCAGAAATGAGCCCCTGAAAAAGGCAATAGGGGCGGCCATTTGGAAGACCGGACACCAAAAAATCTCAAATTTTACTGCATGCAAGGCACAGGTCAACCAACACTAAATTAGAATTGCGTTCTTTGAACGCAATTAATATATCAAACACATGGAAGAGTGTTTCATCAGGATTTCAAAACAACAAGAAGTGGGTTGAAAAACACAAAGCAGGGCCAATTTTTTTTAACCGACTTCGAGGTGTTTGGATGCTTGATGAAATTAAATACTCTTTTATCGCTTCTCAAACTGATCATTAAATGCAGAGAAAACCATGTGAATTAAAATCATCAAAATCTATGCTAATTAAGATTGTGTTTCCAAAACACCATCACGCTTATGATTTACTCTGTGCATAAGCCACAGGGGGCCCACACAACCAAAGCTTAACCTGGTTTCTGTAGCATGAAGCAACTAGGAGTATTTCTACTCCCCCCTCCCCCCTGGATGGGATGCTAGTCCATCACAGAGTGACCTGGTTTATATACTATGAAGCAACTAGTAGTATTACTACTCCTCCCCCCCCCCCCCCCCCCCCCCCCCCCCCCCCCCCCCCGGATGGGATGCACGTCCATCACAGAGTAACCTGGTTTATATACTATAAAGTGACTAGGAGTATTACTTCTCCCCCCTGGATGGAATGCTAGTCCATCACAGAGTGACCTGGTGTACTATGAAGTGACTAGGAGTATTACTACTGGATGGGATGCTAGTCCATCACAGAGTGACATGGATATGCTATGAAGTGACTAGGAGTACTATGGAACCTTGATTTAACAAAGTGCCAAGGAACTGGGGAAATCGGTTTGTTATATGGAAAACATGGTTATAACAAATTTGCAGAAAAACAACCAAAATTTTCATTATATCGAGGTGTAGTAAATAAATAATTATTTTGCACGGTGTTACGTATTCCCGGGTCTGAACAAATAACATTTGCACTTTAACCCCTGTATGAGGCTACAGTACACTGTAACTATACATACAAATACTGCACAGGAAACCTGTATGTTGGGTTATACCATTGCCCTATAGCACACACTGTTGGTCTGTTCCACATTTATCTTTTGTCTCGCCTTGACATCTATTCATTATATCAGGGTAGATTTTATGTTTGGGCTGTCAGATTGTATTTGTTATACCGAGGACTGCATTTTATCGAGGTTTGTTAAATCCAGGTTCCACTGTATTACTACTCCCCCGTGGATGAGATGCTAGTCTATCACAAGGTTATCCCCAGCATTATCTTATCACCTGGGTGGACAGAGAAAGGAAACCACACAATGGGAGAGACCAGGACTTGAACCACTGGTCTTTTGATCAAAATTCCAACATACTAACTAATAGACCAGTACTGACCTTCACTCAGTTAGCAGTTTGTAAATTGTTCTTGCTAACAGGCAGTTAATGCAGTGATGTTTTATCATTTGATTAGGGAAGGATTCCGTCTCTCTTCTCAAGAAGCCAGTTCAAGTTTTGGAGATGACAGATTGTTGGTAGAGAAGTTTATTGACAATCCAAGACACATTGAGATTCAGGTGCGGAATGAATGATGAATGAGCTTTGAGGTTCAAAGTCATGTGATTATTAAATGTTAACGATTTAACTTTCCTTTCCACAAAGGTACTGGGAGACAAGTATGGAAATGCGGTAAGTTCACAGTTTCACTTTCATAAAGCATTTCCAAGTCTGTGTCTGTAAAGCAATTTCTGTGAATAACATAATTATACATGCTGTAGTTCTTTTAATTTATTTAACATTTTTTCACTCAACAAGTTAAATTTGGTTCTACATAGGTTTATGTGAATGAAAGAGAGTGCTCCATCCAAAGACGAAATCAAAAGGTCATTGAAGAATCACCCAGGTGACAAGAGAATACCACTATGTTGTTTATAATGTACTATGTGCAACTCTGTGTTTTCTGTATTTACTCAAAGACTCCTCTCATTTACATCTCCGCCCATCTTCTCAAATACAATGTGTGCACAAGCTTAGGTATCTTAATGCTATCTATCATCCTTTTTAGCAGTTTAACTTCTAATTTACATCTACTAGTTAAAATGTAAGTTCTGTGAGACTAAACAGTTATTGTTTTGGCTTTGCAGCCCATTTGTGGACCCTCAGATGAGAAAAGCCATGGGTGAACAGGCTGTGGCTTTGGCTAAAGAAGTTGGATACGACTCTGCTGGCACTGTGGAGTGCTTGGTCGACTCACAGAAAAATTTCTACTTCCTGGAAATGAACACTCGTTTGCAAGTAGAGCATCCCATCACTGAGATGGTGGCTGGAGTTGATCTTGTGGAACACATGATCAGAGTTGCCGCAGGTACTTGTGTAAAGAAAATTCTGCATGTGTAAGGCTTTTGAAACCTTTATAGGATGTCTTGTCACACCAGCAGAATAAAGATTTTATCAATAGATTTTATTTGAATGGTCAAACTTTCAAATGTTAACAAAATGAAATTTGGGATTTTTGTTAAATTTTGATGTTAACTGTAGATGCTTTGAGTTAAAGGGAAGAGTTACAATGTGCATGTATAATAATAATGATGAATCAGTTAGTTAGCATGTTGAACATGAGATGTGAAAGTAGATCATAATGCATACATGACGTATCCCTTTAACTTGTCATTACCGGCATATTGTTATTCAGTGTTTTCAACCTTCTCTTCTAGGTCATCCTTTGAGCATCACACAGGCAGACATTCCAATCAATGGATGGGCTGTGGAATGCAGAGTATATGCTGAGGTGAATTGTGACTTTTTTTTAAAACCTTGATTTAAAAGCAGTCCTGTGGGTCATTACTTGCCAATCAGTCACAGTGACTGTAATTTTTTAAGGAATTAAAAACAGGTTTGTGTGCACCTTGAAAGTTCATGATTTTTAACAGTTAAAAAGAAGCTGTGTACAGCTTCTTAAGTCAACACACGGAGATATTTTGCAGTATATTTTATGGCTGAAAGCCATATAGTAAATATGTGTGCATAAATTTGAATTTGCTAAATAATGTGACGTGAAAAAAAAAAGAAAACTCAGAGCCGGATTTACAGCTCGTCAGCTGTGCCACTTATAAAGTCCTTGAAAAGAACATTTTGGTGTTTGAAAGTCCTTGACTGGAACATGATTGTTTTTGTAATTGTTCTAGATTTAAAGCAAATTTTCGCAGAAATAAAAAGCAAAAGGTTGTGCTGGGAGAGCACATTTTCTATAGTGCATAGTGTCCAGTTGAACAATCGGGTTTGTGTGATGAAAGTCCTGGAAAATTACTTTGTTTTCCAAAAAAGAGTATAAAATTAAAGGTTGTGAAGGTTAAAATAAAATTTGTTTGCTTAGGATCCATACAAGAATTTTGGTTTGCCATCCATTGGAAGATTGTACAAGTATATTGAGCCAACTCATATCCCAAATGTGAGTATATGAAAAGTTTGATGTGTGTTGTACAAGTATATTGAGCCAACTCATATCCCAAATGTGAGTAAATGAAAAGTTTGATGTGTTTTTCTAATAAAATTGCTGAATATTTTGATTAAAAGTGAAAGGTCACGCCAGATAACGCTTTATACTGTATGTTTCTTTGAGTCCGAAGATGGTATAGAATAATAAATTATTTATGGAAAAATAACCACAGAAAGTTTCTTGTATTTTGTCATCTATATAATAGGCACAGTGCAACTTATCAGATTAACCTTTATCCTTTGTAGATAATAGTGTGAAGTAACAAAGTGTGACTCCTCTTTACTAACTACCGATGCATGTAATTTTGTATACTTGCATGGAAGTGAATTATTCAATCAAAACAGATACAGTTAAAGGCCTTGAGATGGTCCCACTGTGGTTCTTGCTCTCAAAATATTGTGCTTACTGTCATTTGAAACTGCTATTTTCCATAATTTGGTGATCTTTTTCTTTTCCTGTTGATAATATTATATATAAGTTGTATTCTTTTTCTTCCACACCCATTCCTTCAGGTTCGTTGTGACAGTGGTATTATTGAAGGAAGTGAAATTAGCATCTACTATGACTCAATGATATCAAAGGTAAAATTTTGTGTACTGTTTATTTCTGCGCAAAATAATTAAGCACCATTTTCTTTTAAAGAGGTCATAAAAATATTTGCCTTCAACTCACCAAATTCTCTGTAGTTTTTCCCAGACCAACTGGAATTATAATCTGGAATTATAATCTGTAACATGCTCTCATTAAAAGTGGCCGTGTTCATTTTTTGAAGTGTTGAATAAGAGAAATGTTCTGTTTTGTCTCCCAGCTGGTCACTCACGGAGCCACAAGAAATGAAGCCCTTGAGACGATGAACAAAGCACTGGATTCCTACGTTATCAGAGGTACACAGATTATTTTCTTTCTCCGCAGTAATTAGCATCTACTGGTCTTTACTATAGATACTCATCAACAGGCCTGTATATAAGGCCTTTGTTGCTTAGTTTTGCCTTAATTTTTTTGTAGGTGTGACATACAATGTTTCCCTTCTCCGTGATGTTCTGAACCATCCCAAGTTCCGTCTTGGTGATATAACCACTAAGTTCCTTCCACAAGAGTACCCCAGTGGATTTAAAGGTAGGAGTACAAATGTATGAGCGAAGTTTAAATCATTTAAAGGCCTGATTCACACACTAAAGCGTTAAGCCTACCAAATTTTATGACAGTGATAGTTGATAAGAGTTCAAACTCTTTGAGAGCACACAAGAGTCAATGAGAGTGCCTGAGAGTTAAGGCCAAATGAGAGGGAGGGTTCAGAATTCCTATAGATTCCAATAAAAATTTGAGTCAAATTTAAACTTTTTGAGAGCACATGAGAGTCGCCAAAAGTGTCAACTTTTGTTTTTGTTTGGCCCAAACTTTCGAATGTAAATCACCTGACTCAATTTTTCTCTCTGAATGGAATACCATGTCAGTCTTCTTTTGTTATAGGTCATCAGTTGACAGAACATGAGAGAGATGAATTGCTGGCCACTAGTGCATATTTCTTTGTGCAGAGAGCAAAGAGAGCTAAAGAATTTAAAAACCAATACAAGTAAGTGAGAAGAGAAAATCTATTTGTCTCAGGTCTCCTCCCAGTCATCTACATGGCAGTCTCACACCTGCAGGCCACACATTTCATTTACAACATGTACCATACATATGTATAAAAAAAAATTATCGTGTGTCACACATCCATCTTGTCACATCCTACACATGTCACACAGGCCACGCATTTCATATACTACCATGCATATGTATCATAAATCTAGTGCCACAATTGTGGTTACACTTCTTCTTTCTGTAGATGTCATGTCACACATCTAAAGCTGCACATTTGCTATGTCATATACCTGTACTGTTACATGTACATCTTATCTGACATTCTGCTATCATGCATCTATTACCCCAATACCTTTAATTTTCTTGCTGGTTTTAATTTCGTTTTTTCCACACATTCAAGAAATTAAACCCACGAAAATGTATCTACAATAAGGAAATGTAAAGGTGCTCACTGTCTTCTTGTCCTTAAATTGATGTAGAGCAGTTACCATCTGCCATGCTTTAATTTTAGTCATTCATTATTTTTTGGATTAATTTTGAACACAATTTGAGCTACAGGTAATTAATTTTGAGCCAATTTTGGGCCATTTTCATGAATTCTAAACCCCACAGAAGTTCAAGGCTTTAGGGTAACTGTTGCATCTGGTATGAAAATTTGCCATCATTTAACTTATAGACAAAATGCTGTGTGTAAGGAGGAAGATTCTTGGGATTTGATGATCAGCCTGAAGAAAGAGGATTATCCAGTGTTGGTGAAATCAAACCCAGATGGAAGTTACAAGGTCAGTGGAAACCCAATAAGAGAAGCCAATTAACTCTGCTATTACAAGATTATTATGTGAAATCCTTCAAGTTGTCCAACTCAGCAACTCAGGTTTCATTTAAATGGTCACACCAAAGGATTTCATCCACAGACTCAAAAGTTAGAACAAACGGTACCATGCAAAAGTACTGCTGAAGAGGTTTCATTTGAATTGTCACACCATAGGATTTCATCCACGGACTCAAAAGTTAGAACAAACGGTACCATGCAAAAGTACTACTGAAGAGGTTTCATTTGAATGGTCACATCATAGGATTTCATCCACATACTCAAAAGTTAGAACAAATGGTACCATGCAAAAGGACTGCTGAAGAGGTTTCATTTGAATGGTCACACCATAGGATTTCATCAACAGACTCAAAAGTTAGAACAAATGGTACCATGCAAAAGTACTGCTGAAGAGGTTTCATTTAAATGGTCACACCATAGGATTTCATCCACAGACTCGAAAGTTAGAACAAATGGTACCATGCAAAAGTACTGCTAAAGAGGTTTCATTTGAATTGTCACACCATAGGATTTCATCCACATACTCAAAAGTTAGAACAAACGGTACCATGCAAAAGGACTGCTGAAGAGGTTTCATTTGAATGGTCACACCATAGGATTTCATCAACAGACTCAAAAGTTAGAACAAATGGTACCATGCAAAAGTACTGCTGAAGAGGTTTCATTTAAATGGTCACATCATAGGATTTCATCCACAGACTCAAAAGTTAGAGCAAACGGTACCATGCAAAAGTACTGCTGAAGAGGTTTCATTTGAATGGTCACAACATTAAAACGTAAGAACTAAACTACATGTGTCCATAATTGACTCTGGGAGTGAAAGGTTAAACAATGGATGTGTTCATTATTTCAGATCACTGTTGAAGGCCGCACTGTGGATTTCAGCACTTATTCTGGGTTATCAGATCCAGTGTTTGAAGCCAGAATCAACGGAAACAGTGTTTTATTGCAGGTGAGAATAATATTCTCATTATCATAAAGCCGAGTAACATAATTATTCTAGTTGAACTTAGTGTGTAACAAGTTGAAGCCTAGTGTTAAATGTACAGTGAAAAAGTCGCAGGAAAATTTTACAAATTATAAAATTATTACATATGCTTTATTTTACGAACAACGATACGCTGTGGCGATAAGCTATGAATTTTTTTTGTTTGAGTGGAAGAACAATAATGAACTTGTTTTTAATTCTTTGTCCTGCAGGCATTAAAGAAGGAAGGAAACCTGTTTAGAATCCAGCATTATGGGACAACGGTAAATGCTAGATAAAAATTACATCATTTGGTAAAAATAGATTATTTCATTGATATGATACTTTTCTTTATGTTATAGTACAAGGTCCGGGTGCACACACAGGAACAGTTTGAGTACATGAAGTACATGCCAGAGATTAAAGAGGTATGTAAAATACAGTCTGACTTCCCTGTGAGACCATCTGTCAGAGAACAGTTTTCAATTGAGTGTCGTAAAACCAAAACCAAAGTACAGTAATTACTCTGACCAATCACAACGGAGACAGATGATTGATTGAACCAATC